>JARHVA010000001.1:14922500-15522500 GCA_037957365.1 Torreya grandis | reverse complement strand
GACTATAGCACCAGACCCTAGGGTGTCCTATTTTAGCACTCCTATCCAATTGCATTTTGAGCTCCAATGGTTATTTCCTTCTAGTTCTTATCCTTCATCTTGTTATTCTATTGTGAGTACATTCGACCCATGACCAATAGATCTCTATAAAATACATTTAAAGTTCATTCAGAAGAAGGTTGGTGAATATTACAAAGCAAGGAAGAATACAAGTAAAACCACTAAGGCAACGTTCCTTAGTCTCTGCATACAACCATCCAATATAGTTACAAGCATATCTAAATTCTCGCACCAGTCCCTAGCCACCTCAAGCACACTCAATTTAACATTTTTGCATCCACATTCACACTATTGCATAAAGCACATTAAGTGAGAGAACTACATATGACTTGATCCCTCTTTAAAGTATTGGTATGTAGATAGTGTGCCCACACAAGGGGTGTGGATACACGTTTAATACATCTTACACACACTAACCCCCCCTTATTTCTCAAGTTTTATCAAACATAATGAAGTCTAAGGTTTGAAGATTACATTAGCTCTATAAGGAGTTTCATAGACTTTTAGTAGTTGATATTTCACAGATAGGCTCACATAGGGATAATGAATAAAATCTAAAAAACTTAGGTCTCTACAGACAATTTGGACAATAAAAATAGAAGAGGACAATAGTGTCAGACTCTAGGGTGTCATGTTTCGGTAGTCCTATCCTTTCATAAAATAAAACCCAGATCCTGATTTATAACACTATTCCAATCCTACATAGCCATTATTAGACCCTGCAATAGTCATTTTAATTCATTTTAAGCTAAGTCTTATTTTATCCATATTTATCGTTATTTATAGAAACGTTAAAAATACAAATAAATTATATAAATTAGTAGTTAAATTATTATAATATTATTTATTGATTAACTATTCTAGACCCTTAATTAAATTAGGAATAAGACTCTAATATTCTCAAAAAAGTTAAATCATTTGGTGAACCCGACTTCATTTTCACATAAAAACCCTATAAACCCTAGCAAAAATTTCTTCTTATTTTTTACAATATTTTTTTGATTTTTTACTTGCATATTTAAATCTTAAATTCATATTACTTTTTTAAAATTCCATAGTAATTTTAAAAAAAACATTTTCTTCCAAACTCTAGTTGCCTATAATAGGTCTCGATATTTTTCTAATATTTTTTTGATTTTTTATGCATATTTAAAATCAAAATTTCATATATAATTTTTAAATTTACCTTAGTAATTTTAAAAATAATTTATTTTCAACCCTCGTTGCCTATACCAGGTCCCAGTATTTTTCCAATATTTTTTTGATTTTTTTCTGTGTATTTAAATCAAAATTTCTCATGTAATTTTTTAATTACCTTAGTAATTTTAAAAATAATTTCTTTCAAACTCTAATTGCCTATACTAGGTCCCATTATTTTTCCAGTATTTTTTTGATTTTTTTTCCTGCATATTTAAATCAAAATTTCTCATTTTTAAAATTTATGATAGTAAATTTAAAAATTATTTCTTTCAAACCCTAGTTGCATATACTAGGTCCTATTGCTTTTGAGGTATCACCTTACATGTTTGTGAGCTTCATATCCTTTTTATGCATATTTTAGTTCATTGTCTAGATTATAGTTATTTAATCTTCTCTTTCCTTTTTCAAGTTGTTTACCTTATGCCATCTAAGCTCCTTGCATCTCTTCCTTTGAGTCAAAGTGCAAGATTTAGTGGTAACCCTCTTGAATTCACCCAGATTCCTTCAACCCAACCATATACCATGGACAAACAATCAACTCAACTTCATTCTATAGATCCTACACATCTAGATTACACCAATTTTTATGAGGATAATTTCAATAATGAGCAGTATGAGAATAACAATGATGATACAAACACTGATGTTCATGATTCACCACATCGGGTTCTTGATCCACTTCCACATAGTGTTGATAATGATGTCCTGAATAAATACTTGATTCTAAAAAGTTTTAGAGAAATACTCAAGTAACAATGCCAAGATCATACTCTTATCTTACAATCTATCATGGAATTTAGAAAGGTTAAGCAAGTTGAGTCTTCCATTCCTTCAGAGTAACCAGTTGCCAATGACACTACGGAGGCAACTTTATCTCAACAACCCCCTATAGTAGCCCAACCTTCCTCTATGCCACCACCAACTATGACTAGTACATCTTTGTCTCCTGATGTGGTAGCCCTTATGCAAGAGATAAAATCTCTTCAATCCAAGGTGTTACATTTTGAGCAAGGTAATTCTAGACTAATGTAGGCCTTGGATTCTTTTGCTCTGCTGCATACACCATTGACACCTCATATTGACTTGAAACCCTTGTCATGAAGTTTTCTTCAACCCAAGCTCACTCTATATGATGGCAAAGGTGATCTAGAGACACATTTGAGAGATTTTCACGTAACATTCTTAGAATATGTGCCAAATGATTGGGTATTAACCAAGCTATTTCTATAGAGTCTAAAAGATTATGCTTTATAATAGTTCTATAGTTCATTGAATCTATCGGTCAATGCATTCAATCCTTTAGCCAACATGTTCCTAGCTCATTTCAGCATTAACATTGGTGATAAAGTTTCCTATGCCTAAGTTACACAATAAAAATAAAGGTCAAATGAGCATCTCACAGATTATGTTCTTCGATATAAGACTATCTTGACTAAGATGACTAGCCCCATGGTTGATCAATAGTTATAAGATCTTTTCAAACAGAGTCTTCTACCAGCTTTGCATGAATCGATAATGTTCAAAAGGTTCTTTTCCTTCACTAAGTTATGTCATACACTAAATAAAAGTGAAGTCAAATTAATTTCAATGGTTAAACTCAAGTAGCAAATATATCAGAAACAACAAACAAGAGTAAAAACAAAGTCCTATACAAAGTCAAGGTCAATGATAACAAAAGTCAAAATCAACTTACAATCAATGCAGCTTTACAACCCCCTTAGCGAGTGGTTTTATCAACACCTCCTCAGTGAATCTTTACTAATCTACCAGTTTCTTCAGTGAGAGTTTTACAACTTTTGGAATTCAATATCATATCTCTCCCTCCTATTCGGGAAGTTGATCCAACAAAGCCTCTTTCATGGGGCTATGATTAGAATGTATTTTGTGACTTTCATAGGGTACGAAGCCACACAACAAATAGATGCATCAGTTTGAAACACAAGATAAAAGACTTGATAGATGGAAATCTTATTGATCTTGGCACTCTAGTTGAGCCTCCACAGGCAAAATAAACATAAGACAAGGCTCTAAATTTTTTTCTCAGATCCTTTTTCACAACAATATAAACATAAAATAGGAGACACATCAGATGTTCACCATGAATATCATGCACATATGCCACCAACTACATATAGGGCACTTTCAGTTGAGTCACATCCTTTGAGTAACATGATTGGTCTATATAATTCTAGAGTTCCAGTTAGACCTTCAATCTCTTTCTCAGAGCAAGAGATAGTTGAGGATGATTCAAATTATCCTTCACTCTTTATCAGAGCTTACATTCATAATCATCTCATTCATAGTGTTCTCATAGATAATAGATCTAATGTGAACATGTGCACTATGCCATTATTGTAACATTTATGATATTTAGAGTAGGATATTACCCTGATGGACACAGTTATCAATAAATTTAGTGGGCACATATAGAGTTCACTGGGTGAGATTGTACTTCCTCTACAGGTTGGTCTAACACATGCGGCCACACCATTTACTATTGTTCTTAGTGCAAGAGTTTTTTATATGTTGCTTGGCCAATCATGGATTTAAAAACTTTGAGCAATACCTTCTATAATTCATAGATGTGTGAAATTTATTCATGCTAATCAGGTTATTATAATTGGTGGAGTTTCGTATGAGTTACCACTCCCCACTTCAGAGCCATCTACTACTTTGCAGTCACTAGTTTCAGTTCTGCCACTAGTTTCAACTTCTCCACCAATTATAATTCTTCTTCAAGTTCAGATTCAGACACAGTTGAGGCCTTCCTTGCTAGCACAGAGAGTTCATACACTTCCATGGAAGCCTCTTTTAGAGAATCCATAGTTTTAAGACTCTAGATAGTTTTCAACTATAGTGTTCACACCTAAGGTAGTATCATTGAGGTCCCATACCTCTACACACAAAACACATTTTCAGAGAGATTCTCCTACTACCAGATGGATCCCTAAGAACCCCATATTTTCATTCACTTCTTAGAGTTATAAAGGCACCCCACAGTTGGTTTCTACTTTAGAGATTTTAGAGCATATACAAGATACATAGCTTTTAGAGTTACAGTCTCAGCGTTTCATTTTTCATGATCACACACAATCCCTATCCTTGATATAGGACATCATGATAGGGAGTCTCTTATGAGACTCATCGGTTAGTATCATTTCTTCTCAGTATTACTTATACATAGTTTTTTAATGTTTGATTGTATATAACTTATACCAAAAACATTTAAATATGTCAAAATACCAGAAATAATACAAAATTTTAAAATCCAAAAACAATTAAAAAAACATTCAAATAATTCAAAAGCACAAAAATATTTCAATTATATGCATTATCCATGCTTTACATTTCTACTACCATGATAGACTTACATTTATTGTTCTATGCTATTGTTTGTCAATTTATCTACATTACCATGCTTCACTTGATATTTTTTGAGTGTGTGTACACATCTATATCCTTGATTGCTTCACTCTACCCATTGAGGGGGCATCCTACTTCTACATTCAAGAGACACATTGACATATCTACCCAACAGGGGTATATTCTACATGACTACACCATCCAGGTTATGTCATTCCTACACTACACACTCTCATTATCATGATGATGTACATTACTTATCAGCTTATATAGATTACTGTATCAATACTCACTAGTATATATAACTTATGTATTTTTTAGCATTTACCTAGTCTTGTACTACATGTCTTGCATACTTTCACTTCTTGCTTTGATTAGTTAGATATGATTGTATTTACAACATTTACATACTTTCCTTTATTGCTTTGCATAGATAGATGTGATTGCATTTCTTAGTTCCTATTTTGTCTCCTGTATGTGCCTTAGGACATTTGGCAATGTTCTTTGTTTCTATTCTTGTGTGTGCCTTGGGATATTTTCCAATGTACTTAGATTTTACTCTTCTATGTGTTTGTGCCCTCGTGACAATCTTGCTTGTTTTCAATTATATGTGTATGTGGCATTTGAATATGCCTTGTCTGCTTGCTTTATAGTTTGGGTGATATGTGCTCATGTCCTTTGTTTTCTTGGCCCTTTGGTCACTCTTGTATGCTTCTTGATTCTTGTCTCATGTGCTTGTTTGCTTGTTTGCTTCTCAACTATTTGTAATGACATGATCCATATCATGCATTATCTTACTTTATTGGATGCCATGATGGACATCATGCTCCATCCCTCTTTGACAACTAAAAACTAAAAATTAACCAGACTTTTCAATTTTATTTCAATACATTGCACATGCTATTATATTGTTACATCTATCTATGCATACCCATGTTGATCTAACAATCTCCAATATAAACTATGGTATATCTAGAGACATCTTTTTGATTATCATTACTATATCATGTATTTCGTATCATAACATACTTGCAGGGCTCTTTTTTCTAAGGGTGATCATTGTAGGGCCTTAATTTCTACTCTCAAAAGAGGGGGAAACAAATAGGGGTTTTGTCACTGAGATTAGAGCCTCTAACCGGTCAAAAATCAATTTTCAGAACACCTAGAATAATATTCAAACTTCAAAATAAGCAGAACAAACTAGATAGATAGTGAAAATTATAAAATAGTTTTCAAAATTAGCACCAGACAATAGAGTGTCCTATTTCAGTGCTCTTGTCCAAATAGAAAAAAACCAAATTTTATAGAAACAGATAAAAAAGTAATATTAGTTATAATTTTGTCAACAATAGTTCAATTTAGAATCAACAGTTTCAGTATTTTTTTCTTAGAGAATCTAGATATAGGGGCATCATGCACAACATGATGGTTCTCACTTCTAGTTCAAGATACAGTAGTTGGTATAAATTTTAGATCATAATCCATGATATAAACACTACTGATTAGGGGCAAAGTATACAACACATTTGCTCTCTCTTCTTTATAGTTTATGGTATTACTTAGATATTATCAATAGTTACGTACCTTATTCTTTCTGTAGGTGGTTGGCATCATTCTCGAGTGGCTTTCACATAAGCCTATTGCCTAGTTTTGGAGTGGATTTCATACAAACCTAATATCCACCCTTTTTTGAGTGGTTAAGAGTGCCCTAGCTTCCATCACACATTTAACTATCCATGTCACATTGTCAGATTACAAAACATTCATGGGGTTCAAGAGCCATGCCATTTAACACACATTCATACCAATATCAATTTATAGTTTTATTTCATCGGGTAACAATGGAGCCAAAGGACTAGATAGCCTTTTATTCTTGAGCCACCTAGTCAGAGGGATTAGACACAAAATCCAAACATTGACTAACACACACATGATCACATAGCTTCACTTAGTGGGTGATGATGGAGCCAAAGGGTTAGCCTTTACATTCTTGAGCCACTCTCAAAAAATTAAGCACTCAGATCTGTTCATGATATTACTTTTAGTACAACATCATTTAGTAAATACCCAACATTACTCAGCATCATGACATGTTTTGTATTGGTTCACGTACCCAGTGAGGTGTATTCATTCCTTTATTTTCCTCTTTCTTTTACCTAGCTTTTGTATATTTTTATTTTAGACATAGCATGTATAGTAAGAAGTGATCTACTCCTAATTTTATGCTATAGATTTATGCTTCATGACATGATCTCTATGAACACCCAACATTACATAGCTTCATGAGCTTAACCCTTGCAGGTAAGTTCAGGTATGCTTTCTACTTTTTCTTTATCCTAGTATTTCGCTTCATTACATCACTTGAATAAAGCGGGGGGGGGGGGGGGGAGAAATGTAGTCATATAAAATATCAAAATTGGTAGCTTGAGTGTGGCTTATGACACCTAACCCTTAGTTCTTTCTTGCATGCTCTCATGACCGTTATAGACACCTTTTTGCTTATTCCCAATCATCCTGAGTTTTTCAAACGGTCATTCCACCTCAACCAAGCAACATTTCTTAGACCAATACTATCCCCCTAGGTCCTGCATCTGTAAGATAGGAGTACCCAACTTAGACTATAGCACCAGATCTTAGGGTGTCCTATTTCGGCACTCCTATCCAATTGCATTTTGAGCTCCAATGGTTATTTCTTTTCAATTCCTATCCTTCATCTTATTGGCCTAACATGAATACATTTGACCCATGACCAATAGATCTCTATAAAATCCAATTCAAAGTTCATTTAGAAGGAGGTTAGCAAATATTATAAAGCAAGTAAGAATATAAGTAAAAACACTAAGGTAATTTTCCTTATTCTCTGCATATAGCCATCTAATACAGCTATAAGCATATACAAATCCTCACACTAGTCCCTAACCACCTCAAGCACACCCATTTTACCATTTTTGCATCTACATTCACACTATTACACAAAGTACATTAAGTGGGAGAACTACATATGGCTTGATCCCTTTTCAGAGTATTGGTATGTAGGTAGTGTGCCCATACAAGGGGTGTGGATACACGTTTAGTGCATCTTACACACACTAACCCCCCTTCTTTCTCAAGTTTTATCAAATCACAATGAAGTCTAGGGTTCGAAGATTAAATCAACTCTACAAGGAGTTTCATAGACTTTCAAAAGTTAATATTTTATCAACAGGCTCACACAGGGATAACGAATAAAACCTAGAAAACTTAGGTCTCTATGATCAGTTTGGACAATAGTGGTAGAAGAGAAAAATAGCATCAAACTCTAGGGTATCTTGTTTTGATGGTCTTGTCCTTTCATAAAACAAAAGCCAGGTCCTAATTTGTGACATTGTACCTATCTTGCACAATCAATATCAGACCCTGCAATAGCCATTTCAATTCATTTTAAGTATTATTTTCTCCATATTTATTGCTATTTATAAAAAGGTTAAAAATAAAAATTATTTATACAAATTAGTGGTTAAATTATTGCAATATTATTTACTGATTTACTATTCCAAACCCTTAACTAAATTAGGAATAAAACTCTAATATTCCCAAAAAGTTAAATGAACTGCTTCAATTTGTAATAAGACATTTAATCTTACTTAGATTTAGAAACATTTAAACTCAGTACTTTAGAGACATCTGATCTCATCGCTTTAGTATGGCATTTCTACTTTACATGGCTAAGCATTTTAATAAATAAGGGGGGAACACAACCTATCTACTCAATACGCATGCACTTAAAATAATTTTTAGGTTTATAAAGGTAAACATAGATCAGAAGATAATAAGAACGTTATCTTCTTTTAAAGAAACTTCTCTATTTACTAATTAGACTCAATGCCATCCAATTTAAACTTAGTTGTTTAAACATCTAACTCTGCATTGAAGTAAAGACTTAGCTAATCATTTTGAATTTACTAGACGTAAATAATAACTCATTGGTTTTTAAATATATGACCTGATAATTCCATGCAAGATGGAGTCCAACAATATACAATGCCCAGTTACAATTTAAATGTTGAATATATATATATATATATTCAACATTTAAATTGTAACTGGGCACTGAAATAAAACATAGTCCTCAATAAACTCAGTTGTATATGTTAAACAACTTGGTGTTTCAAATAATTGACTTGACCCTCTAATTCTCTACTTGGTGTTTCAAATAAGAAGTTTCAGTGATTTCATTTAAAGACTCTGTTCTGTATCCATTACTCAACATTTTTAAAAGAGACTTGACAATTCCTAGAAAGAGACTTCAATGATTTAATTAAATACATAGCCATACCAAAATATAGTCTCAACAATTTATCTAATGGCTTGGCATTACATTCAAGATCCCAACATTACAACTCAATATTATAACTTAGATACTGATGTTACATTATAAACATTAACCTGGCATTGAATTCAGACTCGGCGTTCCAATTATTTACCTAAATAAACTTAACAACTTCTTAATAGACTATAACAACTTCTCAATAAACTTTAACAACCTTTTAAAATATTTCATCGACTTCTTTAAAGACGTGGCATTTTAGCTCTATGGCATTGGTGTTTTATAAATAGACTTTAAGTTTTATATTTTGATGCCACATTATTACAAACTCTATAGTTTTAATTTAATACACAAAGATATTAAATACATGTATACATTTATTTAAAATAATGACTTGGCTTTTACCTTTCATTACCATAATGCTATATTTTATACATTCAATGATGTATTAAAGACTTGGATAATTTTAAAACAAAACCAACCTCCAACCTTTGCTGATGAAGACACCTAGGTGAATAATCCACCTTTCTTTTTGCTTTCTCCTCACTCTTCAATTTTGCCTTTATGTCCTTCCTTGCTTTATTTCCTTCTCTCTGTGTCCATGTGTTTTTATTAAATTTCAAGAGGCTTTATTTATAAAAACTCAACCTCTCTCTCCAAATTTGTGTCCCTTTCATGCATGTTAAAATTATTTGCATGCTAATTCCCTTTGTTTTCCTCTCCATGCATAATATTTTACAATTTGTTTAAATTTAATAACAACTAAACCTTTCCTTCAAGTCATAGTTAAATCATCTTCTAATTTATTTAATCACATTCAAAACATGTCAATTTTCTCATTAATTTTTAAAACCCTTTATTTTTTTAATGCATCCTTGTACTCCGATTAACTCAAGCATAAATTTAGTTGACCAATTTAATAAAGATATCTTATTTCTAATTTTTTTAATGCAATTCCATGCATGTATTTTCAAGACTAAACTTAATTTGGCATAACTCATGGTTATAACTTTAAGATAACTCAAGCTCCTGAAAGTAATAAAGGTAATTGTTTATTTATTTAATAGCTATATAAGCTCAGAACTACTTCTAATTGCAAGATAACCGTATCTTCAATAACTAGTAATTAAATATCTATTTTCTGATTTATTCTGAAAAATCAAGATAATTAATTTAATGGAATTTAATGAAATTAAAAAAGTAAATCCACAAATAATTATAATCACAACATATTTTCTTAATTATGCACTAACATTTAAAAAATACTACTTATATAACATTATAAATCTAATGTGCATGTGTGTAGGGTCACTAGTATTTTCCTATATCATCATCCACTCATCCCATCTAGCCCATCCTCTCCAATGATGCTTTCCCTCATCAATATTTGAGGGTAGGATCTATCCTACATCTATCTCGCAACAAGTAGGTAGTTAGTTTGAGCCATCATATATCAACCTTTGATGAAAAATTAAATAAATACATATCTACAATGCACTGAATAATAAAATACAACTTGTTACATCATGTATACTAATTAATAATATTACTGTCCCATATTAATATATGTCATAATGAACAAGTTAAATCAATGATAATCAGATAATAAATATATTAATCCATGGATTTGAAAGTTAGTAATTATAGGATGAAATCAGGATGTGACATCTCTCTTAAAACTGGTCATTGCCCTGATGACTCTTAATCAAATAAAAGTTCTGATTAATAAATAGAGTTTAACAACATAAAAACAAAGTATCAAGTTTCATATCATATAGAAATATGCAAATTTTACTTGGAGAACTCATGATAGTTTTGTCATTTAACACTATTCTTAGAGTATTGGTCTCACAAGACCCTACTCGGTGACATTTCTAAATATGTAAATAAATTTTACGAAGGTCACTTATGCTGATTGATTCTATCATGACCAACTCGAGGTCCAGAACCGCAAGTCAAACCAATAATAACTCTATAAAAGTCTCCTTAACTTTCTAAAAACACATGAGCTCATCACAATAGTCAGAAAAATTGACCAAGAAAAGTTCCACATAACCTTCTAACGCCTTTGCATATCTCTCTTAGCTAAAGAGTGTATTTCTCATTTTGGAGAAAATGTCAGGATCTAGGAAGCACAACTGATTACCATATACAAGCAACTAACATGTGGAATTAACCAGAATGCACAAGTAACTAGAATTCAGAAATAACACAGAATATGAGAGACAATACCCAATTGTATTAATACTCTTCCAGAAAAGAATTACAAATGAAGAGACGCCACACTCTTCCACACCTTACAAGCTTCCCACACCAAGTGTATAGTAATTCACCTTCAAGAGCTCACTCTCTCAATTACGGTCCCAACACACAACTCAAACACAGAGTTGGTGTTCACATCCAACCAGTCAGTATCACTACTGTCAGTACACTGAGTATACAAACATACTCAACCGAGTAAACAACGCACTCCAAGTATATCTCCCATGAGCTTGCAACAACCTGCAACTCAAATGATCTTACTTTGGAAGGATCTACCTTGCCTTCTTCTATTGCTCTCTGATCGAGTACACACCATACTCCAAGTAGATCTCACTTGATCTTGCTCCCTGTTATGTTGCTGTCACCTTGATCCTGGTGCCACCTGCAGATCAACTTGGTTCTGCACACTTGCAAACCTAGACCTCGCACACACATATGTCAGGGAGAACCTTCAACAATCAATATGCTCTGATACCAACTGTTAGGTGACCCTTTATCCAACAGAAGCACAATTGATTACTTTCTTATAAGCAATTAAACACAAAATTATACCAGAATGACAAAGTAACTAGAAACTTGAGACAACAAAGAATTTGAGAGACAATACACACTCTTGTATTAAATATTACTAGAAGAAAATACAATAAGGAAGATGCCACTTCTTCCTCCACCTCAAAGGCTTGCCACACCTCAAGACCTTCTTCCCTCTCTCTCTTGCTCAACACAAAACCAACTCTACAACCTGAGTTGCTATCCCTCCTTGAATGCTTCAGCTGATCTCCTTGACCTTACACCTGTAGATCTCCTTGACCTTGCTTGCTTCAATGCTTTTACTTGCCTTCTTGATTAATTTATAATACATGCCTCATGGGTCTTTAAATAGAATCCCATGGTTACAAAAATAGAAATCTAACTACAATAATTAGACACGCAGCTCGTGACTATAATTAGTCATTTGACATGCAAACACTCGCTTCACTTAATTGACTGTTCGTCAACAACAATTTTGGAAATACACAGGCGACCAACGTCGGTCCCTGCTTGCCTGGTGCTGTCGACATCGACCGACCTCCTATCGTTGCCGATTTCCTTCTCCACTGTCTGTGACTGACGTCAGTTATACTGCCGACACCGGTTCCTCTGGTTCTTTAGCATCCTCTTCTTGTGTTTGCAAATAGTTGAAGCTTTTAGCTCCACACCTTAACAATCTCCCACTTGGAGATAAACAACTGCTATTGTACCTGTACCTGTACACCATCTATTTTTTTCCTTTGGCCCTGTATCCCTCTTCAAAGTCACTCTTGAAGACCAACCACCACAGACCTTGTGATGCAATACCTGTCACTTATGCCAAAAGAATTTTGCTGCTCCCAAATTCTCCATGACATACTTCTGAACCAACTCTACCCTTAGCTCAGAAAACTCCCTGTATATGAAACCCTGCAACAAGTAACACAATACAGTAACAGGATAATGTAGCTAATATTATCCAACCTGATAAAGATAAAACACAATGGTCAAACCTCCATTGTTTTGCAGCTTACTCAAGACCATATACCATAGCCTTCTGTCTCATGTGTCCATCCACTCTCTTCTCTAAAACGGGAATCCATCCCTCCATCCAGTGCTTTCTTCCAGCTGACAACTCTACCAATAAATACCTATTTGGCTCTACTCCAAGGACTCACACTCCTCATCCATGCCAAGCTCCCACTGTTTCTGGATTCTACTTGCATTGCTTCTTCCATCTTCTTAGTTCTTGACTGTCAATAAGCAATATAAAGAAGGTGAACAACGAATATGAGGTTCACATACCTTTTCTGACCTCCACATGGGTGTTTGAGACTAATAGATCCACCCAACATCCGTTCTAGTGACCAATATCGGCCATCTCCCAGTCTGCTCCCGACTGATGTCGGTTCCCTGCACTGACCCTGACTATCGACGTCGTTTCCTTGGCCGACGCTGGCATCCCTCCTGCTGACGTCAGTCCTTATGACCAATGTCAGACTTCTCTTACCTGATCTACCGACCCTGCTGGTCTGCACATGACCGATGTCGGTATCTGGATGACTGACATCGGTGCCAAGCGACCGACATCGGTGTCTGTGTGTTCCTGTAAGTGATGAAATTTTCATCTGTGAGCTCTTCTTGGATCAAACCTTTGTCCATGCTGCCCTGCTCAGATTTATTCAGCCCCTGTGACTGATCTCTGTCCTTCATCTCCTCCATAAACACCAAGGCTTCTTTGTTCCTCTCAAAAGCATCAAATTTCCTTTTTCTGTAATGAACTCTATCTGTGCTTTCTGAATCTGAACACATACCTTTTGATTCAAGAATGTCCATTCTCTTCTTATTCATGTGACCAAGCCTATTAGACCACATCTTCGAATCTACACCAGAAGTAGAATCAGTAATAAAAGTAGATAGATAAAGAGTATCTACTTTCTTACCTCTTGCTAGAATAATTGCTCCCTTGGTAACCTTCCAAGAGTCCGCTGTGAGGGTTATTGTGCATCTCTCATCTCCCAGCCTTCCTACAGAAATCAGACTCTGCTTCAGAATTGGAACATGCATGACCTCCTTCAACACCCATGTGTTGTCAACCTGCAATCTCAGCTGCACTTTTCTTTTGCCAACTATCTGACAAGGCGTACCATCCCCTAAATAGAGCACTCCAAAGTCTCCCTGTTCATACTCATGAAACAAATCTCTATTTGGGGATGCATGAAAAGATGAACCAAAATCTAAAATCCATGATCCTACCTGACTATCCAAAGAAAGTATGAGAGCATCTTGTACCACAATATTTGCATCATTTGCTTCTTCAGTACCTGCATATTGATTCTCTTTATCTCTCAACCAACACTCCTTTGTATGTCCTTTCTTTCCACAAAACCAGCAGGTAATACCTTTGGACTCGGATCTCCTTCCCGACCTTGATTTCCTTTGCTCAATCTTCTCCCTTTGCCTTCCCCTGCTTTCTGCACTTAGATCATTCTCTGATGATTCACCTGTGCTTCTCCTGCATATTTATTCATTCAAGATCACACTCACGACATCATCAACTTTTAAGATTTTGGAAGCAGATGCAGAATTACTTACTGCCATAACCAAACCATCCCAACTTTCAGGCAAAGAACATAAAATCAAGAGAGCCTTTACCTCATCATCAAAAACAATATTGACTGAAGCTAGTTGGTTTACCAAACCATGGAAATCATTGAGATGAGTATGTATCGATCCACCTTCTTGCATTTGCAAAGTAAATAGCTGCTTCATAAGATATACCTTATTAGAAGCCGAGGGCTTTTCGTATAAATTTGCCAAGGACTTTATCAACTCTTCCGTTGTCTTACACTGTGATAAGCTAGAAATCACAGACGATGCAAGGCTCAACCTTATGGAATCGAGAGCCTTCCGATCAAGAACACTCCATTCTTCATCCTTCATATCTGTGGGCTTGCATGCAACCCCACCCAACGGTAAGTATAAATCCTTTTGATACAGATAGTCCTCTATCTGCATCCTCCAATGTTGATAATTCTTGCCGTTAAACTTCTCCATTCGTAGCTTACTTTCTTCTGCCATTGCTGAACTCCCACTCAATCAAAAAACCCTGTGAATGACCTGTAATCAAAAACAATAACCTCCTTCCTGCAAATCGTAGCTCTGATACCACTTGTCAAGAGAACCTACAACAATCAGTATGCTCTGATACCAACTGTTAGGTGACCCCTTATCCAATGGAAACACAATTGATTACTTTCTTATAAGCAATTAAACATGGAATTATACCAGAATAATAAAGTAACTAAAAACTTGAGACAACAAAGAATTTGAGAGACAATACACACTCTTGTATTAAATATTACTAAAAGAAAATACAATAAGGAAGATGCCACTTCTTCCTCCACCTTAAAGGCTTGCCACACCTCAAGACCTTCTTCCCTCTCTCTCTTGCTCAACACAAAACCAACTCTACAACCTGAGTTGCTATCCCTCCTTGAATGCTTCAGCTGATCTCCTTGACCTTACATCTGTAGATCTCCTTGACCTTGCTTGCTTCAATGCTTTTACTTGCCTTCTTGATTAATTTACAATACATGCCTCATGGGTCTTTAAATAGAATCCCATGGTTACAAAAATAGAAATCTAACTACAATAATTAGACACATAGCTCGTGACTATAATTAGTCATTTGACATGCAAACACTCGCTTCACTTAACTGACTGTTCGTCAACAGCAGTTCTGGAAATACACAGGCAACCGACGTCGGTTCCTGCTTGCCTGGTGCTGCCGACATCGACCGACCTCCCGCCGTCGCCAGCTTTTTTCTCCACTGTCTGTGACCGACGTCGGTTATACTACCGACGCCGGTTCCTCTGGTTCTTCAACATCCTCTTCTTGTGTTTGCAAACAGTTGAATCTTTTAGCTCCACACCTTAACAACATACACTTGCAGATCAATGATCTTACTTACCATGCAGATCTCCAAACGTGGCCATGCACACCTACCGACCAAGATCATACATACATGAAGAATCCTTCTAATTCTCCAAACCAACACCCACACTTGGCACTGTGGCACTAGGAGAAACACACCTTGCTCTCTTCACTCTGAAGGAGCTAATATTTGATCTCTTACTCTCTAGCACAAATTACAATACAACCCATGAGTCTATTATATAGATCTCATGCAAACAATAATTAGACATCCAATTACTATAATTAGATCTGCAGCTCAAGACTATAATTAGCCTTCTTACATGCAAACAACTGATTCATTAACTAACTGTCCGTGAACTGACAGTTTCGAAACTACACAGGCGACCAACGTCGGTCCCTGTCTGCCTAGGGGTGATCAACGTCGATTGATACCTAACCATCATCGGTATCTTCCTGTCTCCATCTGACCAACATCAGTTGGCCTGACCGATGCCGGTGACTATGACACTCAGCACCCTCCTCTAGTGTCTGCATCAGTGAAGCTTTTAGCTCTACAACCTAACAATCTCCCACTTAGAGATAAACAGCTGCATTGTACCTGTACTTGTACACCATCTAATCTATTTCTTGGCTTGTATCCCTCTTCAAGCTCAATCTTGAAGACCAACCACCACAAATCCTATGGTGCACCTCCTATCATCCAAGTAACCTATCGCATCCGCATCTACAAACCCATGTAGAAAAGAACTTGACCCTGCATAGCATGTCGACCTGCTGTTGGTCCCTCTCAAATACTTGAGAATCCACTGAACTGCCCTCCAATGCTTCTTTCCCAGATAGGCTCCAAACTTTCTGACAGCTCCCACTGCGTGGGCAACCTCAAGTCTAGTACACATGTACTTAACCTCATTATGTGAATCAGGACACTGTTCATAGAACTGTCCAACCCATCGGCGTGCTAACCGATTTCACACAATCATCCAGAGACAAAATCAACCTGTGATCTTCCATGTCTCTAGAACACACTCATGCCAAAGAATTTTGCTGCTCCAAATTCCTTATGACATGCCGCTGAAGTAACCTTACCCTTAGCTCAGCAAAACCCTGTATGTCTGAACCTGCAACAAGCTCATCATCCACATACAGTAATAGGATAATGTTGCAACCATCATCCACCTGGTAAGATAAACACAATGGTTACAATGACACTGACTAAATCCTTGCTTTGTCATCCACCTGGTACCATCTGTCAAACATGTACCACTGTGCTGCAGCTTCTTCAAGACCATATGACTTGGCCTTTCATCTCATGTGTCCATTCTCTCTATTCCTTAACCAAGGAATCCATTCATCTCTTAGTGCTTTCTTCCGATTGGCAACCCTACCAAATCTCTCATTTGGTTATGCATCCTCATTCATGCCATGCTCCCACTATTTCCTAAATCCTTCCTGCTCTGCAATGAGCAACGAGTATAAAGAAGAGGAATAAATGATTTAATGCTTACTTACCCTTTCAGTCCTCCATATGGGCGTTTGAGACTCCTTGACAGCTTGTTGTCTACCCAAAATCCGTTCTAGTGACCGACCTCAGTCACCACATAGTCTGCATCCGACTGACATCGGTTTCCATGCGACTTTCCTTTCTACTGACATCAGTTTTTTGACCGACATTGGTCTTACCTAGTCCCCGACGTCAGTTCTTTGACTGACGCTGGCAGCCACCCTACCTGACACCACCAGCTCTGGTTTGCACATGACCAACATCAACACCTGTTCGTTCGACGCCGATTCCCCCTGACCGACGTTGGTAACTGTGTTTGCCTATGAGTGATGAATTTTTACCTGTGAGCTCTCCATGGATCAAAACCCTATCCAAACTGACCTGCTTAGAGATGTCCAGCCTTCTCCACTGATCTCTATCCATCATCTCCTCCAAAAACACCAAGGCTTTCCAGTTCTTAATTCTGTCAAACACATCTGACTTTTGCTTAAGAACATGCATCTCCTTCTTGCTCATGTGACCAAGCCTACAAAGCCACGTCCTTGCAATAGAAAAAGAATCAGTAATACAAGCAAGTAGATAAAGAGTACCTACTTTCTTACCACACGCTAATTCAAGTGCATCCTTGGTAACATTCCAAGAATCCACTATGAGAGTTACTGTACATCTCTCATCACCCAACTTTCTTGAAGTAATTAGCTGCATCTTCAAGACTGGGACCTGCATGACCTTCTTCAACAACCATGTGTTGGCCACCTATAATTTCAGCTGCACTTTCCCTTTGCCAACTCTTTGACAAGGCACACCAGCCCCTAAATAAATCTTTCCAAAGTCTCCAAAGACCTTAACATGAAAAAATACTCTATTTAGAGCTCCATGGAAAGAGGCAACAAAATCTATAAGACAAGATTCTACTTTATTCAAGGAACATCCTAGAGCATCTTGTGCAACAACACCTACAACATCTGCTTCTTCAGTTCTTTCATGTTGATCTTCTACCAACCAACAATTTTTCTTTACCTGCTCTTTCTTTCCATAACACCGTAATTGACCATTCATGCTTTTCGATTCCTCCATTCTTAGCTTACTTTCTTTTGCCATTGCTATACTCCCACTCAATCAGAAACCCCTGAGAGTGACCTGTAATCAAACACAAAACCTGCACCCTGCAACCTTAGCTCTGATACCACTTTGTCAGGATCTAGGAAGCACAACTGATTACCATATACAAGCAACTAACATGAAGAATTAACCATAATGCACAAGTAACTAGAATTCAAAAATAACACAGAATATGAGAGACAATACCCAATTATATTAATACTCTTCCAGAAAAGAATTACAAATAAAGAGACGCCACACTCTTCCACACCTTACAGGCTTCCCATACCAAGTGTACAGTAATTCACCTTC
Source organism: Torreya grandis (assembly GCA_037957365.1). Lineage (NCBI taxonomy): Eukaryota > Viridiplantae > Streptophyta > Pinopsida > Cupressales > Taxaceae > Torreya > Torreya grandis. The sequence continues at coordinate 15,503,945 of JARHVA010000001.1, read as the reverse complement.
AAGAGCTCACTCTCTCAATTACGGTCCCAACACACAACTCAAACACAGAGTTGGTGTTCACCTCTAACTAGTCAGTATCACTACTGCTAGTACACCGAGTATACAAACATACTCAACCAAGTACACAACGCACTCCAAGTAGATCTCCCATGAACTTGCAACAACTTGCAACTCAAATGATCTTACTTTGGAAGGATCTACCTTGCCTTCATCTATTGCTCTTTGACTGAGTACACACCGTACTCCAAGTAGATCCCAACTGATCTTGCTCCCTGTTGTGTTGTTATCACCTTGATCCTGTTGCCAACTGTAGATCAACCTAGTTTTGCACACTTGTAAACCTAGACCTCGCACACACATACACCTGTAGATCAATGATCTTACTTACCATGCAGATCTCCAAACGTGACCATGCACACCTGCTGACCAAGATCATACATACATGAAAAATCCTTCTGATTCTCCAAACCAACACCCACACTTGGCACTGTGGCACTAGGAGGAACACACCTTGCTCTCTTCACTCTGAAGGAGCTAATATTTGCTCTCTTACTCTCTAGCACAAATTACAATACAGCCCATGAGTCTATTATATAGATCTCATGCAAACAATAATTAGACATCTAATTACAATAATTAGATTCGTAGCTCAAGACTATAATTAGCCTTCTTACATGCAAACAACTGGTTCGTTAACTAACTATCCATGAATTGACAGTTTCAGAACCGCACAGGCGATCGACGTCGGTCCCTGTCTGCCTGGGGGTGACTGACGTCGGCCGATCCCTGACCGTCGTCGACAGCTTCCTGTCTCCACCTGACCAACGTCAGTTGGCCTGACCAGCGCCGACGACTGTGACACTCAGCACCCTCCTCCAATGTCTGCATCAGTAAAGCTTTTAGCTCCACAACCTAACAGAAAAGTATTTATGGAATTCTAGAAAGAATGACATGTATATGTTAATACTATCACTGCATCATGTAGCTTTGGATAAGTATAACATATCGATACTATCATTATTCAATCGAATCTATTGACAAGCATGATGATGAATATGAATGATAAATATAGTGTATATAAATATTCATGGAATGCCCATCCACATTGAACACTCATCCATAATATACATGCACATGACCATATGATTGAATTTGATAATTTTTCCCTACAAAATCCTAGATTTGATAAGTTCATCTGTCGATCCAACTTAGTACCAATAATTTGAGTTAATGTGAGGCTAAGTAGGATACCATCTTATCGCTTAAAACTCATATTTCCAATTCACCACCCTTCTCTCAGATCTTCATGATCTGATGATTTTTAAAAAGTACACGAGTTCAATGAAACATAAATCTATACTAATAGATCATAGAAAGTAATACTATATGCTAAATAATTCTAGATGTACTAACATACATACAAGATAAATCATACAATCATTCTGAGATTACATTAAGTTGTTACTAATCAAACATAACTAGTATCATATTTTGCAACTTAACTTATAGTGTTATATTTATAGTAAAGAGAAAATAATATCATAACATAACATACAAAAGCTAAGGATCATACCTTCCATACAACCTTATAAGCGAGATAATGTCTTCTTGCTTGCACGACTAGCACACAACAAGTTAAAAAATTTATATCAACCCTTTTAGACTATCAATATGTTTCACACATCTCATACCCTATTTGCTCCCACCAAAAGGTACATATATAACTCTTCAAAACAACATACTTCAAGAAGAGAATAATATTAGTCTAAACAAAAGTACATAATAACACAATAATTATAATCAACTATAATTAATATAAATTCAAGGTTTGTAACTCCTTGAGGTCTAGTACACAAATTGGATAAAATAGTAACTCTATAAAGTTACAAAGTGGAAAAATAGAGAACTGACATCTCATAAACAAAACTTCCTACTTACCCTCATATGGTAGAAGGAAACATCACAATCCATGTTTCCAATCACTATTCACTTACCAAAATTATAAGTGTAATATCATAACCTACCTCCACAACTGGAAAGGAAAATACTAACCTCAAAGATGCATCAATCCATTCAATCCTACAAATTTTATCATCAAGAAATAGAAACCACTATCCCACGAACTCAAGGGAATAAGATTAAATCAACAATTAAAAACAATTTCCTGCTTAAAAAAACTCTAAAATGACATCCTAAAAATCTCAGTAGTTACAAATGATGTAAGAGGAGAGTGAGAGCATAACAACTCACCACTAAGCTAACTAAGAGAGATAACACTTGTTCTCAAGTCTATATAAATATAAGGAGTGAATCCACATAACAAACTCTTAACATAGGAATTTTCAACCAATACATCTACATCAACTACAAGAAAATTCCCATCTCACTAGGTGGTGCCAATCTAGAATAGTTTTATAGGATTCTCACTCCTAGGATATGTGTAAGACAAACTAAAGTATATAAACCTAAGTGGGAATAACTTCATGCTTTTAAAACACTCACAAAACACAAATAGTGAAGGTGATTCGAGTACCAAGATATATGTAATCATATTTGAGGTGTTCATTCTAAAGATATAAAATATGGTAAAGGACTCTTGTTCACAACTCGAGCTAAACTATGCACTCTCCTTCCCCTACTCCTTATAAAACTATCATCAATGAGACATTTGTTAAACCAACCCTTTACCAATCTCTTAAAGGGGTAAAAATTATCTAAGGTACACACTCAATGTTCCATACATACTTTCACAATCCTCTATTTTGCTAAATAAAAAGGTATAAAAATGCTAATAAACTCATTAGGTTATAGAATTCGAGTCACAGATCTGATACCACATGTTACAACCTCTCAAATTGTACTTAGAAAATGTAGTAATTTTTTTTTTCAAAAGAACTTACTTAACATTCAGTTTCATAACAACACATTAAAAGATAACTAAATATAACTTAAAACAATAAAAATTTAAATTCGAACATCATATATAATAATTAACTTACACAACTCTAATGATAGTAAATATAATAGGACATAGCTATGACTGGTCTCATAGTACAATAACTATTGTTCAACATATACAAATGAAATACAATCATATTTCCTTGATTCCTTTAGCATTAATATAAAATATGGATACCAAGCTCTTCAAATCTCAAGTCGAATCAACTCACGTATCACTGAGAATCTCCGATGTAGTCTCCAGATAAGTTATATTGTTGTGGGGAGGAAGAGCATCATTTAAACACTTTTTCACACTAACCAAAAACCAATAATCCCATGCACAATTCTCTATCTAAAAATGACCATCTCTTCATGGATAGGTAGATGTGATGTGAGAATATAAAGAACTATCTAGTACCCAGGTGTGTATGATAAAATTAAATATGCAGTATATTATAGAAAACCCGTTTCTATTACAAGATATCACACTGACTTGTAAATTATATATACTAAAAGATAATCAAACATTATTAATTCATAAGATTCATATTAATTACTTTATCCTAGCACTCATATCATATCACATTCTAAATAAGGAGTAAGCAAAATATACATTTATTCATCTACGCATGAATGAATTTTACATTAAAATGAATCTTCAAACTAAAAATAATGACCACAGTTCATATCACTTGAGTATGTTTCACCTTCATAATAAACTGCATAATCCAAATTACTTACAATAAGATCTAAATATCTACACCCCATAATAACCCACATTACCATAGTCTAGTGTTATAAGACATAACTACTAGTTTTTCATAATTAGTCATACTAAGTAGTCATGGATACATGGAAGCATATGCTCTTACTCAAGTAAGCATATATATAACAAGAAAGTCATATAGATACATAAAAATCTAACCTAATATTCATTTACACTCTCAAGATTGTATGCACGCATACATGTTGTCCTACTGACTTCTATAAACATATTGTTCAAGTAATATCTAACACATACATTAGTTAGTCAATGCAAATAAGAGTTTAGACATATAACTACAGTATGTATCATCTGGGCATATACATGTAAACTGTAATATTCTAGATATCCTATACTATCATAGCTCTTTGTGCATGGGTACTCTACTCAAACATGAACAATCAATCTTACATAATCAAGTACAAAATTATACCACCAAAGTATATCCCAGATAATATTGCAACATAAAAATCAGATGAAAATATAACCTAAAAACATGCATCCTGAAGCATCAATTTACTCTAGAAAAGTCTAATCTATTACACATATTGATACTCTCACATTATAAATTACATAAAAGTTTTAATCTTCAACAATTACCTATTACCGGATAACTTTAAATCAAGTTAAACTTTGTAGGAACTTAAGGGTCAATATTTACATGGTTGAAGTTTTTCATTTCTTAGAATTCTTATTATCAATCTGTGACATTAGATGTAGTATCTAAAGTCCTATGAAATTACATAATCATATGAATACCCAAGTTTATGTATACACTAATTTCTATATGAATATCCCTATACTCTTTAGTTGCTTCTAAAGTACTTACTAACAATTCTAAATTGGATTATAAGGTTTCAAGTGTCATTCAGATTCCAACCAATGACTTTCATTATCTGAAATTATCATATTACTTTTTCAAGGATGTTTTAGCATGCCTCATAATATATATCATACGAACATATAATCCATTTGAATATTCATAAGTATTCCAACATTAACCAATATCTTATCACATGGCCCAATATAATTGGCTAATAGGATATGACTAAGAATTAGTTATCTTTATAACTCAAGCTTTTATACTAAACCTCCAAAGTATACTTAATAATTAATATTTACTAATAAACAACTATTTTTAGAATTTCATACGAATCCCATGATAATCATGATCATTATAATTTTATGTAACTTTCGCAAACCGTAATACATAAATTCAAGGCAACTTAAAGTTCTATCAAACATTCGATTTGGCAATTAAAGAAGAGACAAATTCCTCTTTAGAATAATATAGTCTAAAATAATGTCTTTATCCAACACTACAGTGAATATTCGATGCTTCCAAATTTAAAGCGACACAACCTTTATTTAAACACAATAATTTCATCAAATTATCTCAACACTTAAAAATATATACTCAACGCTATTAAAAATAACCGATTCAACATGTTTTGTTTTCAATGTTACAATATAATACTCGGTCATTATTTATTCCTATTAAAACTCTGCCAAAAACTCAGTCTTGTTTTTATTTATTTAAAACATGATGACTTGATTTTAAGGCTCAACAATTAAATAAATGACAACAAATGACTTAGCATGGCATCATGCAAATGTTGACTCAACGCTAAAACTTAGTCGTAGGCATTTCAATTTGGAATAAGGTGTTTCAACTTATTCAGCTTTAGAATCATTTAAACTCAGCGCTTTAGAGACATCTAATCTCAGTGCTTTAGCATGGCATTTATACTTTACATGGCTAAGCATTTCATTAAATAAGGGGGGAACACAACTCATCTACTCAATATGCAACCACTTAAAATAATTCTCAAGTTTATAAAGGTAAGCACAAATAAGAAGATAATAAGAACACTATCTTTTTTTAAAGAAAAGTCTTCATTTACTAATTAGACTCAACACCATTTGATTTAAACTCGGCCATTTAAACATCTGACTCTGCATTAAAGTAAAGACTCAACTAATTATTTTGAATTGACTAGAAATTGTAAATAATAACTTAACGCTTTTTAAGTATATGAATTGACAATTCCATGTAAGATGCAGTCCAACTATATATATATATATATATATATATATATATATATATATATATATATATATATATATTGAATTGACTAGAAATTGTAAATAATAACTTAATGCTTTTTAAGTATAAGAATTGACAATTCCATGTAAGATGCAGTCCATATATATATATATATATTCTCAACATTTAAATTTTAACTGGATGCTGTAAGAAAACACAATCCTTAATAGACTTAGTTGTATATGTTAAACATCTTGACATTTTAAATAATTGACTCGGCCCTCTAATTCTCTTTGCAAAGTTATGCCCCTTTCATGCATGTTAAAATTATTTGCATGTTAGTTCCCTTTGTTTTCCTCTCCATGCATAATATTTTACACTTTGCTTAAATTTAATAACAACAACTAAACCTTTCCTTCAAGTCATATTTCACTCATCTTCTAATTTCTTTAATCATATTCAAAACATGCCATTTTGCTCATTAATATTTAAAACCCTTTATTTTTTTAATGCATCCTTGCACTCCAGTTAACTCAAGCATAAGTTTAGTTGACCAATTTAATAAAGATATCCTATTTCTAATTTTTTTAATGCAATTCCAAGCATGTATTTTCAGGATTAAACTTAATTTGGCTTAACTCACAGTTAGAACTTTAGAATAACTCAAGTTCATGAAAGTAATACAGGTAATTATTTATTTAATAGATATATAAGATCATAATTACTTTTAATTGCAAGATAATTATATCTTCAATAACTAGTAATTAAATATCTATTTCTTGATTTATTCTAAAAAATCAAGATAATTAATTTAAAGGAAGTTAATGAAATTAAAAAACTAAATCTATAAAAAATTATAATCACAACATATTTCATTAATTATGCACTAACATTTAAAACATGTTACTTATATAACATTATAAATCTAATGTGTGTGTGTAGGGTCACTAGCATTTTTCTCTGTTATCATCCATTCATCCCATCTAGTCTATCCTCTCTGATGATGCTCTCCTTTTCAAAATTTGAGGGTAGGATCCATCCTACATCCACCTCAAAACAAATAGGTAGTTAGTCTGAGTCATCATTTATCAATCAATGACAGAAAACTTAACAAATACATATCCATAATTTATTGAATAATAAAATATAACATGTTATATCATGTATATTAATTAACAATATTACTATCCCATTCCAGTATATATTATAAATCTCAAGTCAAAGCAATGATAATCAGATAATAATCATATTAATCCATGGATTTGAAAGTTAGTAATTATATGGTGAAATCGGCGTGTAATAGGAAATGAGTAATATTAAGTGATTTTCTAAGCAAAAATGTGTAAAAACTTAGAACACATGCCATGCATGATGCCCCCAATTTCAAACAAAATTTGAGATGAAATAAATATAAACTTAGATAAATGTTTCTGAACAATACTAAAACTAATCTGTAGACTCAGTGTAATTTTGAAAAATCTGGAAAATTATATTTTTGATTGTTGGGATAACAACACATTATTCTAGACATGATCAACCTACACCCTTGTCCAAATAGAGACTTAATGTCTGAAAGTGTTTTTTGGGTATAAACTAAGTATGAATTATGATTGATTGAGTAAACATTATATTTTCTGTTTGTGCATTTATTTTTTGTAATCGAGTATCTAATGCAAATGACTGTGTATGCCCCCTCTTTCTAAGCTGAGTTGTGAAGGCTGCACAATAACTTAACTCAAAATAAAAATTTATGCGAATGATATTATATAAAATATTAAAATTTGATTAGTAATGATAGCCTTAGACATATTGGCATTATCATAGATAATCTGAGCAAAAATAGTAGTGTAAGATGCAAATAGAACCAAGCATACATAATGTCATGTCTAGATAGATGTTAGCAATGAGAAACATAGTGAATAATTGGTTAAAATTGAGTAATGAAAATTGAATAGAAGAATTTGAGGAGGGTGCATGATATCTATCTTGACGTTTAAAAACTGAGAAGATACATGATGTTCATCATGGCATCAAAAAATTGAACAAACAAGAGTCATTACTGTGACACACACACACACACACACACACACACACACACACACACACACACACACAGAGTACACACAAAAATACACAAGACAAAATAAAAAGGTCAAAGGAGCCACATACAATTGACATGTTCAAATGTCACTCACACACATAAAAGTATACAATAAGGCTTAGATCCGCAAACAAGGACATGTTCAAATGTTCACAATATAAAGTATAGAATACACACAAAGCATGAAGAAAATAAATGAAACATGATAAGAATGCATGAATACGTGTAGTTAATATACATGAGCAATTGGTAACATCAGTACATTTAGCAACTCAGGTATCTAGTAATATAACAATGTGAAAGTAAGTGAGCAATAAAGATAGATTTTGTGTAATGTACTGCATTTATAAAATGAACAAAAGGGATAGTCATAGAATGATAAATCCTGTGTAAAATATATCCCAAGTGAGTCTATTGAGATATAAATAAGTTTTAGAAAGCATGTGACTGGTTTGAATATGAGAATTGATAGCCAGTGTTCACTGGGACAAGTCTGGTAGAATCAAACAAGAGCGCAATGTGTTACTAATTAGATTAGAGCGGTTTTGTCTACGTATAATTTTTGGACCTGAGACGATATCACCACATGCACCTACATATGGTAATGACAACTTGTATGTTTTAAAAATCACTCAAGTACACTTGTGAAACACATTTGATATAAACTGGATATATAAAATACTATATATACTAAACACAAATTAAATGATATAAATGAACTACACATATTATGCATAGGTCTTGATTTTAATTTTTTTTATAGAATATATATAGTATTTTTGATTATATAAAAATTAAGAAGGAACATACTAACCAATGAATCTCATAAGAGCCTCAGAATCAATAAGACCTGTATCAAAAGTAGACATTATGAGCTTTGCATGATGTGTCTATGTATTTTATAGTCCCAATTCTAAATTTGAAGTGTGATATTGTGTTATTACCAAGTTAATATATGTATGGGGATATCTTGTAATATTATATGTTGTTAAAGATTATTATGACATTGATTATTTAATGCAACCACGTGTATCATGTAATGGTTTTTTTTGTGCAACACTCTCAACTATTTTATTATCTTTAACTTATTAATTTTCATACTCACGAAAGGAATCGATAAATAATTTCACTATAGGATCTTGAATAGATTATATCTTTATCTTTTCTATAGATGTGTCCACATCCATGATGTTCTCATCTATTAAATCGTGTATCTTGTGCCTCAAAGTAACGCGTTTGTTAGTAGTATGTTCTTGTATTCTATGAAAGTCACAAAAAGCATTATGATAAAATTATTTTGGAAGAGGCTTACTTACATCAACCTTTTTAATAGGAGGGAGATATATGAGATTGCATTCTAATAACTTTGGTATAAGTGTATAAGGAACTTCTAACAAAGTTATAAACTATCTTCGTGAAGGAGTTGGTATCTTTTGAAGTTTTTCTTTCTTGTGTATTTGTTGATCATGTAGATAAGCAAAATTTTGTGAGTCCAAGAAGTTGAAGGGATTAATATCTATTACATATGTAAATATATGTCCATAATGTATAAATGTAAGAAACATGTAATGTATAAGGTGCTGCCCCCATGTCCCTTATCTAAGGTAGACCCAAAATCAAGTTGTAAAGATGTGCAATGAGTTGTGACTTGAAATACAACAGGCACTATCTTAAGCCCTAATGTTATATTCAGTGAAATATTACCGATTGGTGGCCACAACCCTGGATATGATTTATTAATTACTGTATTTGGTAATTGCATTGTATTCATATAAATTCCAAATATGTGCAAAACGGAAATATTGCAAATATTTCTTTTTGAACAAATATCAACCATGACATTTTAATCATTATATTTGGAAAATGTATAGGGATAAATAATTTGGTCGTTTATTCACCAAGCTTATATTGATTACCTTTATAGTGCACCATTTTTGTGTGAATTGAATCACTCTGAATTTTTGCCATTGATTTCATAAAACTTATTGGAGAAGGTATACTTGGCATTAAAATTTTAGAGTTAGATATATATCCTAATCATTGTTTGCCATTTTGAGTAAATGCTTCAATATGATGAAGAATGATTTATGCATTTTTTTTGGATCCATGGTGTACATATCCCATATTTTGTAAATATTTTAATCAAAATCCATGCTTAGAATAAACCTCTTTTTGAAAAATCAAGATTCAAATCTTGGTCATGCTTTTGAAGAGATTGCAATTGATACATTATGACCCTATTGGATATGTTGTGATTTCCAAGCTACCTCAATAGAGATAAGAGGTACTATATTTGGCCATGTTGTGATTATTTTAATTGAATTTGGTGCAATAGACTATTTTATTGCACATGTTATAGTAAATTGTTGTAATAAAAAATCTATTCATTTAAGAGAAGGTTGGGAAGTTGAGTTTAAAACTGGAAAGATGGTGCCTATCTAAGAGTGTTTGGAGAAAATTGAACTTGATCTTGGTGTTTTCAGAACCAAAGGGAACTTGTTTTTGACCCCCTTAGGGTCTTATGATGTTATATTGGGCATGGATTTTTTTTGAACTTGTTTTTAAATACGCTGAGAACCACATAGAGGAGGTTCACTACCTCCTCGAGGAGCAAAATTCTAGGGCAAGGAGGGTGGCACACATGCAAAAACATATGAGGCATCCCCCTAGTGGTGGAGGAGTTGTTGGAGGTAATCTAATTCCATAGCCACCTTATTAGTTTGAACTTGAATCTAGAGCACATTAAACACAATCACAACTTTATTATAAGTAAAAAAATTGAATGCCAACAAAATTATTTGAAAATAAAGTTGAATTTTATTCCTTCCATATCTAAAAAGAGTTTCAATTCTAAAAGCATGCCAAACTTAGGTGAATTGTTGTGGCATTTGTGGGTTGTCTCCCAATAGAGTGTGAGACCAACTAAAGGGGTAGGGCAATGTGGTTGAATGAAATAATGTATGCATGCCCAAACACATTGGGTCTTTGGGAAATATCATAAAATGTGCATGGTCTACAGGGGCTAGTAAAAAGGATATTTAGGTTATGCCACCCCTAATTGAACAAGTTATCTGCCTATAAGAAACTCTTAATGAAAAAGACACCAATTAAAATGAACTGGCTTTAACTCCACACAAATGAACCACACACTTTGAAAACATCTCTCTTATATAATAAGGAAAGAATGTATGCTCCAATGATCATTAATTTTTTTTCATATTGAAAATATGCAAATTACATAAATAATTTAATGCTCATGAGAGTACTTGAGAAAGAGAGACTGTTGGTAGCATTAAAAACAAGAACAATATAGTGCTGACAACAAATAGAGTCATAAAAAATAGTCAAAAATATGATACATAAATACATTACATCCACTATTCCAAGAAGGAACAACCATAGGAGAGACCTGTCAACTGTCATACAAAAGATTATTCAATTCCTGAGCAACATAGATCTTCTTGTTATAGAGCATCTGATTCACTTGATATTTAATTTGTTGAATCTAGAGAGCCACCATTGTGTTTTTCTTTGATTTCACCTGACATTGAGAGAAACAAGAAGCAAGAAAAAAAATATATTAGAGTAAAGCCATATAACTACAAACTCCTGATGATCATAGTGATAAAAAATTGTGTTACATCTGTTCCTACAGAGGTGCATCAAAATAACATGTCTAACACCATCAGCAATAACATTATCATGTCATCCAACACCTAGTGAGCCTCTTTCCATTTAAGCTTATGTACAAAAATAGCAGGTAAGTCACAAAACACCAAATTTTATTTTTTTATCACGTGTCGACATCCCCATAAAATATGCCTCATACCTTCATATTGATAACAAAAAGGACAGTTGATAGGTCGGATCATAATACATTTTAACCTGTCTGCAAGGGGCAGTTTGCAATTAAGTATCTTCCAAGCTATTAATTGAGCATCAGAATCAACTTTTGATTTCCAAATTTGACTAGTAAGTTTAGTCCAATATTTTTCATTGAATATGCAATTCCATTTTCTATTCAAATGGGACTTTAAAGGTAACTCAGGAAGCAATTGAATGTATATCTTCTTTAAAGGATAAAAAAGGAAAGGATAAGAGGCCAGCCACGCCCAATCTTTGAAAAAATTACATTGAACAGGAGTATGTAGCTTCATAGATAATTTCAAAGGCAACAAAGGTTAAAGAAACATCAAATATGGTCTATACTTATGGCTCAAACCAAAGCGGATTTTAATAGATTGCCATGGCAACTAGTTTAAAGTAGCAAAATCTCAAAGATCTCCAAAACAACAAATTCTCTTATTAAAAAGAAAATAAGATTGTTTAGGATAGCTTAAGGCAAGGAGATGGCCTTGATAATGAATATGTTTATTCCACCAAATAGAGGAAATGGAAAAGTTGAACCCATGTTTTAATGAATCATTCCTCCATTTTAAAAGATGACATGTATATTGCCGAGCTTTCCAAATAGATTGTAAGGGTGGTGAAGCTTTCCTAGAGAAGAATGAAGCATGGAGAATTTTGTCCAACCACCTTACTGACTGCCATTTGCCTTTTACTACAGATAGGCTGATTCTATTTCGTATAAATTTTTTTCATGGGTCATCACCTCTGACAGCTCTAACAATCCATTTCGTTGCTAGACAAACCCCTTGTGTTTTTGGATCTATTAACCCCAAACCACCTTTATATTTAGGCTGAATTCAATGTGTCCATGAAATGGATATAAAACCAACATTACCATCCCATTTAGCCTAGATAAAATGTCATATAATTTTAATTAAGTCCTCATAACCGTTTTTTGAAGGCATCCAGCAAGATGAATAATAAACATGTGTGGCAAGAAATTTTTTGTTAGCTACTTGGACCTTACCTGCCAAAGAGAGGAATTTATTTCCCTAATTAAATAGTTTGTTCTTAACTTTGTTAAGGTACCAATTCCACATGTTAGAGAGAGAAAATGCAAGACCAAAAGGGTTCCCAAGATACCTTGTAATCTCATCATGTTTAATTTATTTCCATTCATGAGGTATCCATTGAAGAACATGCCCTGATTGGATCATCAAAAATTCTGTTTTATCATGAGCAAGTTTAGATCCAGAGACTGAACAATAAAATTATAAAATATCCTTCATATTGTTTATGTCTTTTTCAGTATTTTGAAGAAATAATAAGTTGTCATCAACATAATGCAAATTGATTACAACAACAATACGAGGAAGAAAAATTCCTAAGATGAATTTCTTTTGATTGGCATAATGAAGCAGATAACCCAAGGCATTAACTGTAAGGACATAAAGGAAAGGGGCTAATGGGCACTCTTGTCTGATGGATCTCTGTAAAGGAAATGGGTTTGTCATCTTATTGCTAATAATGATCTGAGCATTAGCATCCTTAAATAACATTTGGACATGAGCTTGAATTTGAGGACTGAAACCTAGCCATTGTAACATTTTAAGAATGAAACGCGAGCGTATTCTATCATAAGCTTTATCAAAATCAAGTTTGAATTAAAATAGCATTGTGTCCTATTTGTTGAGCCCATTCACATGTTTCCCATGCAAGAATGAGATTATCAAGGATATATCTTCCCGCAAGAAACCTAGTATGTTGAGCTATTACAATTCTTTGCACCACTGATTTAATCCTCATAGCCAAAGCTTTTGCAATAATTTTATAAGAGGTATTATGTAAAGTGATGGGGTGCCATCCAGATACAGTATATTCCTTTTTCCCTTTAGGGAGGAATTTGATTATGCCATCATTAATGCTCGGTCCCTAAGACCCTGTCTTAAATGCCTCTAGGTGAAGGCAATAAAAATCTTCCTTAATAATATGCCACATAGTCTGGTAGAATTCCATTGGAAGCCCATCATTGCCTAGACTTTTACAAGGAAGCATATAAAAAAGGGCTTTTTCCAGTTCTTAAAAATGACTATATTCAGAATCTATTTTGTTAGGAATATGCTCCCTAACAATATCCTCAAGAGCTTGTTGATTGTCCTGCCATTGATCAACCTTAAAGAGCTCCTCATAAAACCTTTTAAATAAGGTACATATATCAAAAGGATTAGATTGAAGTACTTCATATTCATCCTTTATAGCACCAATTCTTTCCTTGTTATGTTTATAGTTAAGGTAGCTAAAAAAGTACTTAGTACCCTTGTTACCTTCTTTGATCTAGTGCAGTTTGGATATGATTTTAGCCCTTGTCCTTTATAATTATCAATTTTATGTAATTGAGCTTCTGTAGCAACAATGGATGTTTGAAGTCTAATGTTATTAGGATTAACATTAAGTAATTTTCTATCATGAACGAGTTTCCCTTGGAGATATTTTTCCCTTTGTTTTCGTTGCCAAACCTTTTCTTTACCAAATGAACGAAGGTAAATGGTACATTGAGAAATCGTTGCACACCACCAATCAATCCAAGAATCTCCTTCCTCTGGTTTGGGTATAGCAGTCAAGATTCCTTCAAGGGTAGCGAGGCAAACATGGTTCTTTAAATGGGAAATATTGAGTTTAAAGGGGAGGGAATTATCAATACTTAACTTCTGAGATATGGAAATGCTGCAAAAGATGGGATAATGATTGGAAAGAGTGGTGGAATAGTCCACTTGAACATAAAAACCCTTCGAGTCATGGACTAGTGGTAACATAGGAGAAAGATAAACCCTGTTTAGCCTACTCAATTTTCTATCACCACCCATCCTACAGTTGTTCCAAGTAAACTAGTTTGTGGCATGGCTGGTTAATTTGTCATGAATTGGGTCAACAACACCCATGGAGTTTCGACATAAAAACCAACTATCAAATTCTTCTTTGTTGAGATTATGTTGTTTAGGCCAGCTTCGATCTTGATGATGTTTCATCATGTTAAAATCACCACCTAGAATCAAATCTGCAGTAGGTAAATTATTGAACAACTAATCCCAAAGTTTAGTTCGATCTTTAGTAAAGTTTGGGGCATAAATAGAGCATAATCCGATGAGCTATCCATTGATAATGATAAGGGCCCAAACACGGCGATGTGAAGGGTCTTCACCCTTATCAATGATATGCTTAGAGATCCATGGTGAAAACCCAATAATAGCTCCACCGCTGCCATCTATATGAGAGGTATGCAAAAATACATCTGTCCAAACATTATGTAAAGACATTTGAAGTCCAATATTACTGAGTTTGACTTCTTGCAGGAATAATAGGTCAGGCCTCCATTTCATAACCATCTCTTTTAATTTAAACTTACAATGAGGAAGTGAAATCCCTCTTACATTCCAAGAAAGTAAGTTATAATTCATGCTAAATGTTAGAAGAATCATCATCCTGAGTCAACACGCTGAAACTGTTAGCAAGAGTAACGTCATGATCCTTGGATTATCGATCATTAGGGGCACAAGAAGGTGATTTAGATCTATGGCAAGGGCAAAGAGGGGGAGGGAAGAGGAATCACGAGTAAGAGGTTGAGGAGAGGAATGACGAGAAGCAGGGGTGAATTCATAGACGGAGGGTAAGGGAGATGGAGGGGGTGAAGATGAATGATCTCGGGGTGAAGAATGAGAGATAATAGGAGAAAAAGAGCTAGAAGGCTCTTTCCTCTTTCTAACCATTCTCCATCCATCAAACATGACCACATATTTAAAGGGGTAGGCTCCACAGGGTTAGGGTTAGGAGCAGGGGAAGGCAACAATTGAGGAGTAGATTGGGGGATGGAAGGAAGCGCATCTTGGAAGGGGGAGGAAACATGACCACTAGAAGGAGAAGGATTCAGGGGTGGCTGCGAGAATTTAGTCTTCTTGATGGGATAGTCATGAATCAGATGGCCTTATTTATGACAATAAAAGCAAGCATTTGGTTTATTCAAATAAACTAAATGCTGGTTCAATTTAAAACCTGGACCAATAAGTTTAATGTTCTCAGGGAATGGTCTATTCAAATCTATTTCCAGATAGACTCTCGGGTGAACCCATAGACTTGAAAACTTATCAGAATTGTGTTTACACCAAATTACTCTACCCAACTGGGAAGCAATGTCTTTCAAAAATGATTTGAAAGCTCGATTAAGATAAGGTAGCTCGACCCACATAGGATAATGAGAGCGAGATGGCCCTTCAGGATGGAAATTGAAGCTTCAACCCTGAAGATAATAGACATGCCCACAAATAACATAGGTGCTATATTGCAAAATAGCGTGAGCATGGTCTGTTGATTTAAACATGCATGAGGCATACCCTTTTCCTAGACCTGTTAATGCCTCAATTTCCCATCCTCTATTTTCCCAATTCATACGGGCCCATTTATAAAATCAAATTCACTAGGGATGCCTCTTAGGAAAAACAAAATAACAGTTTTATTTTGGCATTCGGAAATAGTATCAATAACATCATCAGGAAGTTGTATTTCTAGGGTTTTACTCGAATCATAGTGCGAGATCTCGTCAGGGTTTGAATCATCTGTCAGAGTCTCTTCCATCGCTGCAGCGTCAGGGTTCCCTTTTGCAACTACAACATTTTCCTCATTATCAGACGAATCAACCGCTGTGGGCGCTATGTCCTCCAAGGTAGACCTATTCCCTCCCTACCTAACCACCGTTTTGATGCGCATAAAGCCGATTTCCTTATTAAAACAAAGCTAAAGTTTACTATAAGCTTCCATCCACATGCAGAGCTTTTTTCTTCGTCTTCCGTTATTAATTATCAAAGTTACTTAATGCTTAATGATCATTAAACTTGTCCACCGTCTTTTTAGTGGTTTGAGTTTTGGTCCCAAAAAAACAATTGTGAGGTTCACTAAGACCCACCTTCTTATTATTTTGGGGGCATCGTTCCGATTTAACTCATTAAAAACTATCATTTAGTGTGGCTTTAATAAAGATAGAATGTGCAAATGATTGCGATGTTGATAGGGAATCTCTCATTAATTATTAAATAAATTGTCATCTGCACTTCAAATCATTACGACTTTGTCACCAAATCTTTTTTAATTATTATTTTAGTCATTTTCTATTTAACGTAGGTTAGTGTTGAGATGAGTAAAGTTTTTATTTTTTATTTATTCTTAATAAGTTACGTGAGATTGGATGTTCTACATTGATTTATAATATTTGAGATCATTTAAGATAAGATTAATTTTTTTTATTTTGTTCAAAATAATATATATATTAAAAATAATTAAATACCAGTATATATATATATTATATATATTTGAGAAATATTAATTTTGAAAGTTTTATTTCAAATTATATATATATATATATATATAGAAATATCAATTTTAAAAATTTGATTTTAATTTTTTCACATATTATAATTATTAAAAAAAAATCGTAATTTATTTTTAATTGTTAATAAATCGTATAAATTTAATTATATTAATATATTCACTTAGAAAAAAATATTTTAAGAAAAAAGGGATCTAAATTTTACCAATCAAGTTATTATAATTTTTTAATTGATTTGTTCAAGATTTTTTTTTCTTTCTAAAAATTAGTTAAATAGACATCAAATTTAATATCGTAATTAAAAGTGAACACACTCATAAATATTACAATACATCACTACCCCTAATTATCATTGTAAAATCCTTTTTAACATAATTAAATCATAATACCATTCAATTTAAATGTTCTATATATATATATATATATATATATATATATATATATATATCACTTTCTCCACGTATCACACCTTTACAAGGGTATTGGCTTTTTTCAGGTTACCACATTTCTTTGTGGACTTTTTAAGTGAATTTTCTTTATTCGATGGATTAATAAAATTTTAATAAATTAATAAATCAAATTTGCTAATTTTTTAAATGTAAAGTATATAAAATATTTTAAATATATTTATTTGAAAAATAGTATGAAGAGTTAATTTTGAAGTATTTATTTTATATTTGTTAATAATTTTATCTTTCAAGAGTTCTATATTAATTAATGATTCTATCATTTTATAACAATTTTTTTAAAGGTTAGATCTAATTTAACTACATTAATGTATTAGGGTTGATTTTTTTTCCAAACTCTAATGTATCCTCAAAATATCAAGATATTTAGATCATCTTCTTTAAATAAGAAGAAACATTTACCTATGATGGTCAAATAGATGTCAAATTTATGGTAGTAGATATTTGTTTTTGATAGTTGTTTTATTGAACATTCTATAATCAATGTAAAGTCAAAGAATACCATCCTTCTTCTTGACGAAGACAACAGGTGCACCCCACGATGACACACTTGGTCTAATCAACCCTTTGGACAACAACACCTAGAGTTGAGCCCTCAATTCAACCAATTCAATGGTTATCATTTTATACAGTGCCTTAAACTGAGGTTTCGATCCTTGTATGATATCAATAGATAAATCAAACTCACATTGAAGAGGCAATACTGATAATTCCTTTGGAAGCACATCATGAAAATTCCTAAAGAAAGGGTAATCTTCAAGAAATGGTTCCTTAGATTCCTCCATTTCATTTATCTTGATGATAAAAGCCTAGCATCCTTTTCCTTGAGCCTTCCTAAGTTGCATTGCATAAATCTACCCAGGTCTTAACTCCCTTTTCTCATCGTGAATTTATGTTTGATTTCCAAAATCATCTTGACACTCAACCTTCTTCAAATAACATTCAACCTTAGCTTTATGCTTTGTAAGCCAATTGACCCCTAGGATCACATCATATGACCCTAGCCGTACTATATAAGATCCACTACAATTGTGAATTCGAGCAACTTAATCTAAGCTTCAACTAAACACTTGTCAACTTTGACTTTTAAATCATTCCCATATTGTACCAACCATGCATTTGCTATTACTCCAGCTTTTCTAGATAACTTATTTAGAATTCTAGGAGCTATAAAACATTTTGTAGCCTTTGTATCTATCAAAATGGAAATTGGATGTTCAAACAAAGTACCTAATAGTTCTATGGGTGAATCTTGGAATTTGGCTTGTCGATTGCCAACTGCCACATGAATATGTTACTGAAAAGTTCCTTGCTGAGGAGCTGAACCTTTGTTCTTAAATTTATCTTGGGTACACTCACGAGCAAAATGGTCATCTCCATGAATGAAGCAACCTCTAAGTGGTCCCTTCCTGTCAGACTGTTGGTTTCCCTTAAAACTGTCTTTAAAATCATTACCTAGTTTCATATTACCTAAACCACTGTTGAATCTAGTATTCTAACTCTTGAACTGACTCTTAGAGTCTCCACTCCTCTACTTCTAGTTCTTTTTAAAAGTTGGTTTAGAACTTCCAAACTTTTTCTTAAACTTATCTCTGACTTGAGCAAGATATTTTAACTTCTATTCCTATTTGACTACCTTCTTAAGGACTTGGTCCATGGTAGATGGTCCATGAATGTCCACTTCTCCACCTATCTAGGGTTTTAATGCCATGCTGAACTTATAAAACCTGAACCTCTCATCCGCTTGATACTAAAGTACATATTTCAGAAGCTTGGTGAACTGTTCACAATACTCATTCACCAATAGGTCTCCTTGCTTTATATTTTGAAAATTTGTAAGCTTTTGGCCCCTAATTTCATTCATGACTAAAAGAATATGATCCAACTTTGTTGCTTGCTCAATGGCAAATTAGTTAGGATCCAATGGAAGTTTATTATCATTGAAATTTGAAGGATCCTCTCTAGATGCTCTAGCTCACACCATTCTATTTTCTATTAATAGAAAGATATGAAAATGTTAGTGAACTTATTAAGTCTTAGAGTTTGAGTTACAACTATGATACCACAATGTAACATCTCCACTGAGATTTACTAGAATAACGTAATAATTTTATTTATTTTTAAATTATATTCCACATATTCTTTGATTAAATTACACCACCAAAATCTAATTAGTGATCTTAGTATATATATTAAGTATGTTACGCATAAAGTAAACATGTAACATCTAATATTTACTAATCACTAGCATCACATGAAATAAACATGACTGCATATAGAAAGTAATTACATATTTGCAGCCAAGGCTAGTACAATAATACAATCACTACTCTCAATGTGCAATGAGTAATTAATTACATTTTCAACTGGCATAATGTTTCAATAATAAATATAATACAAGATACAAGGCTCCATAGAGCATGAGTCTCATGAACTCCAGTATCTCTGATAATCTCAAGTGTAGTCTCCAAATAAGTATTTTTATGGGGAGGGAGAGCATCATTTGAACACTTTTTCATACCAACCATAGATCATTGATCCCCCGCACAATCATGAACTCAGGGAATGACCCTCCCTTCACAGATGGGTAGATAGTGACAGTGTGGGAATCCAAAGAGACAAGATAGTACTTGTATGCTATAATGTTTCTAATACATGATGTGTACCATAAATAAATTATGTTCTAACATGATATCACACAAACATGCAAATCACACATATAAAATGACAATGTCTAACTAAACATTACTTTGACCAATTTTTTTAAATAGTTATTGATCTCTAAGATCAGTCAAATTCATATACACCACTTGATCAGATTACCTTCGTTTGACATTGATGATGCTAAATAAGCTAATGAAGTTTGTCTCATTGCTTAGTTAGTACCAACAATGCAAGATTTGATTCATATAATATATAACCAACAAATTCAAACATATTACTTTCTACTAGCAGACATAAGACGTGTTATATACATGAATAATCTAAATACCTACATTTTGTTCGTCAAATATATGAAATGAATCTCAACTATATTATGTATCACATAAATAATAAGCATAACAAGTACAATTTATACCAACCAGGTATAATATATATTTAGACTACATGTTTCTAATTTTCATAGGTAAATTCAAATGCCATATATTCTAAGATAAACAATAATATCATACTCTAATATTTTTATGTACACATTTACCAAATACAAACAACCAATCATAATAATTTCAAAGATCAAATAACTCATAAACAAAAACATAATCTTTCATTTATGTAACCTATTGTATTTTTTGGAGGCTATGCATATAATGATAGTGTCCTATCCCTTAGGATTCTATGACTTAATTTAACAGTCAATGAAGCTATAATTATATGCACACATCCCAATATATAAATATATGCTATATATATGTATATAAGTACCTAAGTTCTCATATCGATATATTTCATATATACATGCACTTGTACATACTAAATATATAATATGTACCTCATACAAGTACTCAAACAATATATAAATATCAACAATCATTTATATTTTATAATTAAGAATTTCATATGATTCTAGCAACCATTATAAATTTTATATTCACAAAATACATTCATGATCCATCGTTAGATATTAATATTCTTGAATTATTAATAAATAAAGTATTATAGTCAATAGACTATCTATATCTATATCCTTCTCTTCTTATTTTCTGTAGGTTTTTATAAGTGTTAATTAAATCAAATCAGCATCCAATTATAACATACAAACACTTGCATAGTTTCTTTATGTATTTGGAACTCACAACAGTCTATGTATTAGTTCAAATATATTATCATGTATATTATTACAATATCGACTCTGTCAACTTGTTACATATAAATTTTCATGTGCTTTAAAATACATTAATAGTTTCTATAAAGAGTTTAAACCAAATAGTCCAACCCAATAAATAACTACAGTAACATTATCTATATAATATGTATGTAAGATCCTAATATAATTCAATTCAATGTTAACATTATTTTTCTGAATATGTTAATGAATATCTCAAAGGTTATAAAGTCATCTCATAACATAGATTTTTATACCGAGTTGAGATAAGAATTTATCACTTACCATACCCACTCTAGGATAGTTCTATATTTTCCCTCAACCCAAGCTTAGATAATAACATAGACTTAGCTTTCACACTAAATTTATAAGTATATACTCTCATCACAAACATATATTTCTTCATTGTTTTGAATGACAAAACATACACATAGTTTGTATATATTCTCATTGTTTGATTAACAAATTTTATTCACAATCCATAAATATCTTTCCACGGAATTGTAAACAAGAGTGCACAATACATAAATGTATATGTTCACAGTTTTTAAGACAAAATACCTTAGTTCATTCATATATATACTTATGGTTTCATGTAATAAATATACTCACGGTTTCATGTAATAAATATATTCACTATTTTAAATTTCAAGAATACACAGTCATCATATATATATGATAACCCTAATTGATTTCATAACTAACAATACATAATTTTTTTATGTCAATCCATTTTATTCCTCAATTCAATTTAGACTTCGTATTACACACAAATCCTATGTATTATATCTATATGCTCATGATTTTGACCTACATATGACTTAGCATATATATAATACGCTTTCTAAAATAAAACCCAGTCTTTATTTATAACAAAACCATTTGCCAAGGTTCAAAATTTCCTAATCCAGGGCATTTTCCATTTCAACAAACAAATCTATTTAACCCTATTGGATATACACACATAATTGGCTTGCCTTTTCATAAGGATTTAGGGAATAGAGGTTTCGTTTTATGGATGGCTGATCCATCCACAGGACTAAACCTATATAAATATTAAAATGCATATAAATTTCACAAAATCTAAGAGGAAAATATACATACATGTTTTTCCCGATTCAAACATTAATTAAAATACATCACCAACCTTATCAAAGATTCTAAATTGAAACTAAATGAACCAGAAAATCCTTCTCTCCTTTGCTCTCCTTTCTCTTCTCCTATTCGTACCCCAACATCTCCATCTATGCCATCCTTTTTGATGATGATCTCCCTTCGTCATGCTCTAAGAGATGAAACTCTCCTGCATCCAACTCACGACAAGAAGGTAGTTAGCTTGTGACATCATGATATATATCATAAAACGCTACTATAACAACAAATAAACATGATCATAATGTAAAGAATATACAATAAACCTAACTCATAGAAATGTAATTATGTAATCAAATCAACATACAATTGTCTCATAATAATCCATGGATAATTAGGTAAATTAGCTTAGTGAAAAATTGAGATATGAAAATTTTAGAAATCATTGTAATTGTTATATATGTTAGTAGATGACATTGCAATGTAAACTCTAAGTCTAGTTATATGTAGTTAGATTGCCAAAGTTATATGATTTTATTTTGTTAGCCATTTTATGGGAAAATAAATTAGTCTATGACTAGTTGATTAGTCATGCATGGATTCTAATAAAGATTATGTGACCTATGTAATTGAGATGATTGAGGATAGTTTATTTAAATAATTAGCATGCAGATTTGATAAAGGAATATAATATGGTTAATTAGGGATTTAGAAGAGAAGCATCGAGAATGATTAGGTTGTTAATTATCTATTGACTTCAGTTAAGGAATGTTGGGAGAAAATTATGGGGTTTATTATGTTTTACATGGAGATGGACTATGAGTTAGTTAAGTTATTGATGCATGGAAAATTGGAATGAACTTTATTGGTCATTAATGATGGAGTAGTGGAAGAAAATATAGGATAGAAAATGAATAAAAGAATATAGTTGGGCCATGAACGGGGGACACATGACACAGAGGATGGCTCACGACATTTGAGAGGAGAAGTGAATAATTATGAAGAAGGAATTTGGTTCAGCTTTTTGGATAGTCATACGTTAATCAGGTCACTTTTGTAATTCAATTTTTGAGTGATATATTGAACTAGTTTCTCTAAATGTATATGGTTACTAGTTTTCTTGGTTGATTTATTAGACAAATTGGGATGTATGTGGAATCTTGTGGAAGGCTTGGCCTCTACAGAACCCCACATTCAAACTAGGGTAACCTAGGAGATGGGGTAGAGTTGTTGAGTTGGCTATGATTATTGTTGGGTTTTTAAATAACTCTTACTCATCTCTAGCTATTCAGAAAGACTCTGTTCAATATTTAAAGATTATTCTGATGGGTATATAAGTATTAAGGCTCATATGAGTTGATTCAAACTAGACTATTATATATGTATCTAGGTATATGAAAACATAGACTCGATGTAGTTAACCTGTATAATCATTTGGATGATAAATTAAATCAAACTTTCAGGTTTAATTATGAATTTTTAGGGGTTTTAAATATATATACATAAATATATAAATGAGTATATACTTAATTAAAAATGAATTAAGTATATAGTTATACTTTATATATATATATATGCTTGTACGTTGAATGGTCTGATTTGATTAAATGATCGTAATTATACACACACACACACATATGAAGTAGACAGTCGGATTTATAAGTGATTGTGTATTATACATTTAAAAAATAAAGTTGTTGTTTGGACCGGGCATAAGTTATGTTATAAGACCTAAATTAGATTGTGAAATCTTGTATTATTTTGGATTATAATGTGGAATTGGGATTTTTTTTGTATAGACACTTGTGTAACTCAAATATGGGTAGATGATTAATATGACTGTAGGGTTTTGTGTTTTTCTTGAGGAAAATATTTAAACCAGTAAATTGTTAAAAGATATAAGGCAATGTTAGTTATTGATTGTGACTGTGAACTTTGCATATGATTGTGTATTGAATGATTATATAGTTAAACTATGTATGAGTTTACATAATCCATGGGAAAAAATGGGTAAACGAGTTTAATAGTATAATTTCCCTAATTTTGTTTGGCTTAGTCTGAGCTGTGAAATAAATGATACCTAAACTAGGTAATCAACTGTGTGTTTTTGTTTGTTTTTATTAAACTATATCCTAGTAGGGTAAAAATGACCGTGTTCATTATTTTCTTATTTGAACTATATTTTAAATGGAAACCTTGAATGATTGATTATATTTCAATGACTAAATAGTTTTGATAATTATTGAAATAATTGAGTTGGCTTTATAAAATTTCGTGTATTTAATTTTCATGGCATATGAATTTCTCAGTTTATTGGAAAAGGTTATGGGACCTTTATTTATGAATTGACTATATACTTCAGGTATACAACACACTTTAAGGTGAAAGACAATGGATGTCACCTTAGTAGTGTACTGTATAAATGAAGTATGTGTAATGAAATTATATGTATGTATTTATAGATATATGTATATACACATATAGCTATGTATAATTATTATTATTACAACAATGAAAAATTGATGCTTACTTATATCTGATTAATATAAAAGCATTAGAATGTTTAAATATAGAGCATTCACTTTATTTATGAGATTAAATACATAACATAATTGTATGTATGGATTGGATGTTGTTATATGTGGAATATGAATAATTTAATTGCCAGGGTTATAATATTATTTCGTGGAGAAATAATATTATAATTTTCTTAATGGATAAAGCAATTGAAAATTTATATATTCATTACTCAAATTATGTGTTATATTGAGAACTATTTATGTACTTTATTTATTAATTGTAACAAACTAGATGATTAGATTTTATTCACTTCATTTGATGGATTAAATGAATGTTATATTTCCGTATTTATCATAATTTTGATTAGCTAAAGTGAAATATGATGAATGGATCTATTGGTTTTTATATTATTATTTATTTTACTAAATCTCGTATTCATGACGCTAATTAAGTAGTGGACGAATTCCACTAGATTAATTAGCGCCATAAATGCAAGACAAGGTGTGATCCAATCAAGACTATAAAATTGATTGATCTTATAAATCATTTATTAATGAAATCTTTGGCCAAAGTAATGTTTGTCAAGTTGTGGAGCTAAAAGCTTCACTGATGCAAACAGGGAAGGAGGTTGCTGAGTGTCACAGTCACTGGCATCGATTAGGTCGACCGACATCGGCTAGTGGTAGACAGGAAGGCAACCGACATCGACAGTGTTCGGCTGACGTCGGTCATCTCTAGGTAGACAGGGACCGATGTCGGTCACCTGTGCAGTTTGAAACTGTGAGTGTTACAGATAGTTTGTTAACGAACTGAGTGTTTGCATGTTAAGAGCCAATTTTAGACTTAAAGCTGTGGATCTAATTATTGTAATTGGATGTCTAATTATTGTTTGCATGAGATCTATTTAAGAGACTCATAGGCTGTATTGTAAAGTGTGCTAGTTTGATTTGAGCAAAGTTAGCTCCTTCTGTGTGTGAAGTGAGCAAGGGTGTTCCTCCTAGTTCCACAGCAATGCCAAGTGTGGGTGCTAGTTTGGAGAATCAGGTGGATTCTTCATGTATGTATGATCTCGATCAGCAGGTGTTGCAAGGCCAAGTTTGGAGATCTGCATGGTAAGTAAGATCATTGATTTGCAGAGGATTGTGTATGTTTGATCTAGGTTTGCAGGTGTTGCAAAACCAAGTTGATTTGCAGGTGGCATGCAAGATCAGGGAGATCACAACACAACAAGTAGCAAGATCAGGCAGGATCTACTTGGAGTACAGTGTGTACTCGGTCTAGAGCAAGAGAGGAAGGCAAGGCAGTTCCTTCCATAAGTAAGATCATTTGAGTTGCAGGTTGTTGCAAGTTTAGGGGAGATTTACTTGGAATACTTTGAGTACTTGGAGTGCGTGGAGCACTTATGTACTGGCAGTAGTGGATACTGACTGGTTGGAGGTGAAGACCAACTCTGTGTTTGAGTTGTGTGTTGGGACCATAAGAGAGAGAACTCTTGAAGGTAAATTACTGTACACTTGAGGTGTGGGAAGCCTCTATAACGTGAAGAAGAACTGTGGCATCTTCTTGGTTGTAATTCTTTTTTGGAAGAGTATTAATACAATTGTGTATTGTCTCTCATATTCTGTGTTATTTTTGAATTCTAGTTACTTGTGATCCTGGTTAATTTCCGCATATTAAGTTGCTTGTACATGGTAATCAATGGTGCTTCCTTGGGTTCCTAACAGTTGGTATCAGAGCTAAGGTTGTAGGGAGCAGGTTTTGTGTTTGGTTACAGGTCACTCTCAGGGGTTTCTGATTGAGTGGGAGTATAGCAATGGCAGAAGAAAGTACACTAAGAATGGAGAAATTGAAATGCACGAATGGTCAATTATAGTCCTATGGAAAGAAAGAGCAGGTAAAGAAATATTGTTGGTTGGTGGGAGATCAGCATGAAGGAATTGAAGAAGCAGATGTTGCAGGTGTTGTTGCAAGGATGCTCTGGGATGTTCCTTGGATAAAGTAGAATCTTATTTTATACATTCTGTGGCCTCTTTCCATGCAGTCCGAAATAGAGTATTTTTCCATGTTAAGGTCTTTGGAGACTTTGGAAAGATTTATTTAGGGGTTGGTGTGCCTTGACAAAGAATTGGCAAAGGGGAAGTGAAGCTGAAATTGTAGGCGGCCAACACATGGGTGTTGAAGGAGGTCATGCAGGTCCCAGGCTTGAAGATGTGGCTAATTTCTTCAAGAAAGTTGGGTGATGAGAGATGCATAGAAACTCTCACAGTGGATGCACTTGAATTAGCTGGTGGTAAGAAAGTAGGTACTCTTTATCTACTTTCTTATATTACTGATTCTTCTTTTGTTTTGAAGACGTGGCTTTGTAGGCTTGGTCACATGAGCAAGAAGGAGATGCATGTTCTTAAGCGAAAGATAGATGTGTTTGACAGATTGAAGAATTGGAAAGCCTTGCTGTTCTTGGAGGAGATGATGGACAGAGTTCAGTGGATGGGGCTGAATACTTCTGAGTAGGGTGGTTTGGACAAGGTTTTGATCCATGGAGAGCTCGTGGGTAAAAAGTCATCACTCACAGGTGAACACAGTTACCAGTGTTGGTCAGGAGGACCGACGTCAGCGCTAGATAAGACTGGCATCGGTCAGGAGGACCGATGTCAACAACAGGTAGACACTGACAACGGTCAAGAAAACTAGCATCGGTAGTCAAGGACAGTCACATGGGAACCGATGTCAGTCGAATGCAGATTGTGTGGTGATCGAGGTTAGTCATTGTAACAAATTTTGGGTAGACAACAAGCTGTTAAGGAGTCTCAAACACCCATATAGAGGACTGAAAGTGGTAAGTAAGCCTCAAATTCATTGTTCCTCTTTTTTATACTCGTTGCTCACTACAGAGTAGGAAGGATCCAGGAAACAGTGGGAGCATGGCATGATTAGGATGCAAAACCAAATGGGAGATTTGGTAGGGTTGCCAGCCGGTATGAAAGCACTGAAAGACGAATGGATTCCTTAGTTGAAGAATAGAGTGAATGGACACGTGAGATGGAAGGCCAGGTCATATGGTCTTGAGGTAGCTCCAGGACAGTGGTACAGGTTTGACAAGTGGATGACAAAGCATGGCTTTAGTCAATGTCATTGTAATTACTGTGGTTTCTTTACCAGGTGGATGATGAGTCACGACATTATCTTGTTACTGTATGTTGTGTGTTTGCTTGATGTAGGGTTACACATACAAGGTTTTGTTGAGCTAAAGGTAAAGTTAGTTCAGTGGTATGTCATGAGGAATTTGGGAGCGAAATTCTTTGGCATAAGTGTGTTCTAGAGACATGGAAGATCACAGGTTGATTTTGTCTCCAAATGATTGTGTGAGACTGGTTATCACGCCGATAGTTGGACAGTTCTATGAGCAATGTCTTAATTCACATGATGAGGTTAAGTACATACATACTAGACCTGGGTTTCCCATGCAGTGGGAGCTATCAAAGTTTGGAGCTGATCTGAGAGCACTAGAGGGCAATTCAGTGGATTTTTAGGTGTCTGAGATGGACCAGCAATAGGTTAACATGCGATGCAGGGTCAAGTTCTTTTCTACATGTGTTTGTAGATGTAGATGCGGCAGGTTACTTAGATGGCAGGAGGTGCACCACAGGTTTTGTGGTGGGTGGTCTTCAAGGTTGAGCTTGAAGAGGGATACAAGCCAAGATACAGATTAGATGGGGTATAGGTATAGGTACAATGCAGCTGTTTATCTCCAAGTGAGTGATTGTTAGGTTGTGGAGCTAAAAGCTTCACTGATGCAAACAGAGAAGGAGGTTGCTGAGTGTCATAGTCATCGGTGTCAGTTAGGCTGACCGACGATGGCTAGTGGTGAACAGGAAGGCAACTGACATCGGCAGTGTTCGACTGACGTTGATCATCTCCAGGCAAACAAGGATCGACGTCGATCGCCTATGCAGTTCGAAACTGTGAGTGTTACAGACAGTTTGTTAACGAACCGAGTGTTTGCATGTTAAGAACCAATTTTAGACTTGAAGCTATGGATCTAATTATTGTAATTGGATGTCTAATTATTATTTGCATGAGATCTATTTAAGAGACTCATAGGCTGTATTGTAAAGTGTGTTAGTTTGAGTTGAGCAAAGTTAGCTCCTTCTATGTGTGAAGTGAGCAAGGGTGTTCCTCTTAGTTCCATAGCAGTGCCAAGTGTGGGTGCTAGTTTAGAGAATCAGGTGGATTCTTCATGTATGTATGATCTCAGTCAGTAGGTGTTGTAAGGCCAAGTTTGGAGATCTGCATGGTAAGTAAGATCATTGATTTGCAAAGAATTGTGTATGTTTGATCTAGGTTTGTAGGTGTTGCAGAACCAAGTTGATTTGCAGGTGGCATGCAAGATCAGGGAGATCACAACACAACAGGTAGCAAGATCAAGCAGGATCTACTTAGAGTACAGTGTGTATTTAGTCTAGAGCAAGAGAGGAAGGCAAGGCAGTTCCTTCCATAAGTAAGATCATTTGAGTTGCAAGTTGTTGCAAGTTTAGGGGAGATCTACTTGGAGTACTTTGAGTACTTGGAGTGCGTGGAGCACTTGTGGAGTGCGTGGAGCACTTGTGTACTGGTAGTAGTGGATACTGACTGGTTGGAGGTGAACACCAACTCTGTGTTTGAGTTGTGTGTTGGGACCGTAAGAGAGAGAACTCTTGAAGGTGAATTACTGTACACTTGAGGTGTGGGAAGCCTCTGTAAGGTGAAGAAGAACTATGGCATCTTCTTGGTTGTAATTCTTTTCTGGAAGAGTATTAATATAATTGTGTATTGTCTCTCATATTCTGTGTTATTTTTGAATTCTAGTTACTTGTGATTCTGGTTAATTTCTGCATATTAAGTTGCTTGTACATGGTAATCAATGGTGCTTCCTTGGGTTCCTAACAATGTTTGATAAACATTATCATTTCATATGTTGATATAGTTTTCATATTTATGCAATATCATATTAGAATGGATTTAATTATGGTACACATTATGTATTAGATATCTTCGACATACGAGTTCCAGTTTTTTACTCTAGATATATGCACCATCATTATCTACCCATTCATAAAGTGAGGGCCATCTATTTATTTGTAAGATAATACGAGGGAGCTATGGTCCATGGTTGGTGTGAAAAAGTTCTCAGATGATGCTCTTCCTCCCAGTTAGAGTACTTACTTGAGACTACACTTGAGATTACATATTGATACTTGAGTCATAGAGACTCTGCTAAAAAAACTTTGTATCATGTTTTATCATTTGAGATATTTATGTATTACTAAAAATATAACTATTTATACATTGTAATTTCTATAGTAGAGGCTATAATATTGTATCATTTGTGTAGAGATGGATTAAAAAATATTGTTAGATCAAGCATTAGTCATGAAAACTAAAAAAAAATGCATAAGAACATAACAAACTAACACAACACTTTTGATGGGGTTTGTAAAATGAAAATTAAGAGAAAATGAAAAATATCATACATAATACCTTCCTAAGAGCATCCCATCACCTAAATGCAACTCAAAACATGATTTTACCCTTAATTTGGTACTCAAGTCTTCATCAATGATGGAAGACAAAGCTCCTCCATCATCTCTTGTGCACCAATGAAACTAGGGCCATGATATGAAATCAAATGTATGCCTATCAATAAAGTTATCCTATTATAAATAAAGCATAATAAACACTGCACATAAATGAGTTGTGGAGAGAATTTTGCATAATAAGTTTACACAAATGAAGCTTAAAAATGGTGGTCTTGGCCCTCTTATTTATAGATTTTTGAATTTGATCAAGATCAACCATGACAGTCCATCTTGAGATCAATATGTATGGCCATGAATTAATCTAATTTTGCATAATTAATCCATAAATACCTTCATAAATATTTACAGGGAAAGGGAATTAAAGAGATATGGGAGGCCTTAAATCTGATATTTGTTATATTTATGGCTTATGAATGACACCCCACAAATGATGTCATTTGCTGATGAAGATAATAAGAATCAATTTCTAACTAGAATATATTCAATAACTTCCATGGGTTTTCCATTTAAGCACTAGATTTGAATTAATTAGCTTAAGTAAGATTAATCAAATTTTAAGTAATTCTTTAGAAATTGGTTGCACTCTATTAATCAAACTGGTTAGAATGTCATATTATTAGATCATAATTTGACTGGAGAGGAATTATAAGGTGATGTTAGTTGAGTATGAACTGTCTTCCCATTTAGGAAGTTGTTAACATAAAATAACACATGCATGTATCATGTGCCTTTGAATTAGAAGAAATGAGTAATCCAGAGCACTAAAATGTATTTTCATCATTTTGACTCAAAATAATTTGAGAAAAATTAATAATCACATAAAATGCATTACCCTATTTAGGGATACATTAGCCTAAATCGACACTTGTATACGATAATCTCAAACTATTTACACATTTAAGTGATTTTGGCTTAATTTGTGTGTTTTCAAATTTTTTGAGTAAGATTGATACTTTCAACACAATGGTGTTAGGAATTGGATGTTTACATTTTTCTCCTATTTGAGAAGGCATGGTGAGACATTCGGTGAAACAACATATTTTCAAAGAAAATAGTTATCAAGAAGAAGTCAGAAGGAAATGACCCATGATGGCCCCTCGAGATGACATATGGGGATGAAAGAAAGGGATGGACTCTCAAAAAGAGAGGTAAAGTGGTGAAATTGACCCATGAATGAGATTAAACGCAGACAAGATAATACTTGTACATATTTATGTTATCAATGATCAAAATATAATTAGAATATAATGGGCCCTAAGTATGGGGGGAATGGGAAAGATACAATCCAAAAATATAAGAGACACACTTTAAACACACACAAAGCTAGGGTATAAACTGCTCGCTTATGGAATGATCAATCCCAAGATAAGTTGCACACTAAAATATTGCCAGAACGAGGGCAAAAGTCATAGAGCTTAGAATTAGAAGAATCAAGAGAACATTGCTCTAGAGAGAGGAAATAATAATGTGCTCAAGTAGAGAGGATCTGATCGGTTAATAAAATAATGTTGCCCTAATAGGGCTGATTTTGATCATGCATAATTAATTTTGCTTTTGTAAGGATGATTTAGATTTGTGATTGGTTCAAATATTGTGCCCCAATAGGGAAAATTGGTAAGCATATCTCAAGGATATAACCTATTTCATAGATTAAAGATGAGCCAGTGCAAACATAGATGCGATGGGCTAACGACTGAAATAATCATAAGAAACCAGGCATACGAGAATGCATAAAGTGATGAAATATATGAATAGAATAATATAGGTGGCCAAGTTGATCTGAGATATATCATGTATCCAAGCACTGCCTACATAGTCCAAATGGACTTCAAGCCAATGTAGTTCACCCAAAAGTGGGTGAGAATAGAATGAAGAATGAGTAAAATTGACTTTTATTCGATTAGAATCATAATGTATGCCAAGAGATATATGTCTTGTATAGAGTCAGGTGTGAAATAAGCCAGTGGTACCTAGTTTAATTGGTGTATTTGGGAGCTAATCATTAGAGCTGCATTGACTTTGAGACTTGGACCTAAAGCACTTTGTGCTTGCTATAGAAAAATGAAATTATGCAACATATTTATGAGGAAATTATAATGACATGAAATTTTAATTGCACTGAACTGGTTCAAATGTGATTATTTAGAACTAAGGATAATGATAAGAACTACCAAGACTAGAGTTACAACTATTTACATTTAAACAAACACAAAGAAAAAGAAAACACAAATGTACCCAACTTAAAATCAAGATATGAATAATCAATACTTAAGTAAGAACAAGAATGTTTAAACATAAATCAAGAACTTAATAAACAACAAGAAAATAAGATATGAATAATCGATCTCCATGTGGCTATCAAGATGTTCCCAGAAAACAAAACAAAAGAACAAGACCAAACAAAAAATCAAAAAGAGATAACAAAGGAAGACAAAAATGAAGAGACAAGAAAGCACAATAAAACACCAATAAAAATCAAATAAACACACACACACAAGAGTAAGTCACAATGTTAGTGTGGTTTGAAATAATTGTTCATGTAGTGTAGTAGAGGCATCACTTTCTAAAATAACATAATAAAAACAAGGACACAAAGTTACCCCCAAATGATAGGGAAACAAGATAGAAGAAAATGGGGGGAAAAGAAGAAAAGGAAGGGGGGGTTGAGCTGACTCTAAATGTACAAGACAAGTGGATGTTGTCTACATAGTTATATGGATGCTAAGTTCAATATGAGCTTCAGGCTAAATGTAGTTCTCTTTAGAGATATGATAGAAGAAAAATGATGATAAGAAAACATAATTTATGTTATAGAGGAAATAAGGGAAATGGGCTCATAAAATGGTAAGAGTGTACAAATCAAAATGGTCTTGCAAAATAGCAAGCACATGGAACAAGATCATAATATACAAAAGTACAAGATAATGTTTTTGTTCTTTTTATTGATCATTTTCTAATGTTTTTAAGTTTTGGGGATAAATAACACAAATGAAATATTCATAAAATGTCTAAGGAACTACCTAGCTGAGGAGATGCACATCCACAGGTAAAAGTTCAAACAATAGCTAAATTGGCTGCAATGGAGGATGCTCACAAATTGATGAGAGTGAGATCTTGTTAAGGCAACAATGCCTACTGAACAACAACAAAATAATAAATAGTATGTAGCATGAGAGATCTCTAAAGATCCATCCCACAAGTAAAAATATTGAGCAAATGCATCCATGTTCACTTATCTTGTAGAAGAAGCTACAAAATACCATCCATGCTAATCTACTTTATAGAACTAGCTTTGAATGTGTTCATAATGCCTATAAGTCATAATCAAGATCATACTTGGTAAGGGATAAAATATGTTCAGGTTGCAACAACCTAAGATATGGAAAAGAATGTGGTTCTAAACAGAACAATCTAGAATGAATATGGTCCAAAAGAGGATGGGTCAAGGTGGGATAAAATAAGTCTAGAGTGTCAACGGTCTAAAGCTTTGATTGTCCATATTAATAAAAGAATATGGTTCTCGAAAGAATGGTCCAGGGTAGGTCAAAACAAAATGAATAGTGGGATGGTCCTAGATATAATGGTAGGATAAAATAACTTCAACATAAGTTGCCCCCAAGTAAGGGGTCTTGTAGACAATGGTTCAAAGTTGTCAAGCATAAAACCGTTTCAGATGTACAATGTTTATGGGCTTTGGAAGTTCTTCACCACCTAGATTAGCTAATCGGTATGCCCCTGTTCCATAATTTGTTGTGATAACATAAGGTCCAAGCTAATTAGGTTGGAACTTGCCCTTTTTCTTACATTCAACATTTGTGTTTTTCTAGTTCTTTTTCAAGACCAAATCACCAATCTCAAACTCTTAAGGGAGAATGCACTCGTTTTAGCTTCTCCACAATCTATTCTAATAGGCCTACAAGTTTTATATGGTAGCCAAATGCTTATCATCAAGGAGTTCTAGTTCTTGTAACCTTGAGACTCTATATTCTTTGTTGTCTTCAATATTCTCCAAATATACTTACATTGAAGACAACTTGATCTCAATCAGGATAATAGATTTTGTGCCATAAACAAAGGAGTATGGAGTGGCTCTTTTAGGTGTTCGATGACTAGTTCGATGAGCCTAAAGGGTAGGAAAAAAAATTTGAGTTCTAATTATGGCTAACGTCATAAACAATCTTATTTAAAATGGGTGCAATGGTTTTGTTTGATTCCTTGACTTGTTCATTGCCTTACGGGTTATAAGGTGTGGATTTCTTATTCTTGATCTTGAATTATGCGTAATTTTTTTTAACAGATCTATTCACAAATGATCCATCATTATCATATATAATGTATGTTGGGATGCCATATCAATAGATGATATGGTAATGAATAAACTTAAAAATCTACCTATCGATGATGTAACTGAGAGGAATAGCCTCAATCCACTTAGTAATATACTCAGTAGTAGTTAGAATATGTTTATGGCCATCTGGAGATGTTGGGTTTATTTTCTCGATGAGATCAAGGCCCCAAAGAGAAAATGGCCATAGTGTAGTGATTGACTGTAGTGGTAAAGAAGATGCATGTATCAAAATTTCATGTTGTTGACAAGGAACACACTTCTTCACATAATTTTAAGCATCTATTTCCATTTTTGGCCAATATTAACCTATTCATAGGATCTTTTAAGCTAAGACTACACCATTGGTGTGGGCCCAACACATTCCTTCATGAACCTACTTAAGCGCTAGCTTGGATTCTCCTAAGATAAATAATGAAGTAGCATTCCATCATATCCTTTACGATAAAACATGTTTCCAATGAGGGTATAATGAGCTATGCAGCGAAGGAATAGTTTATGATAATTATTTGAAAGGTTAGGTGGAAAAACATGACCATGGAAATAATTATAAAAATCTTGGAACCAAGGCAGTTCAAGTGGGGGATTGGGACTTGTAATGGCACATACCCTTTATAAATCTAGAAAAAACATGTGTAAGCTACAAAAGATTTTCAATGAGAAATTGATACTCTTTAGCACTGTTATCAATATGTATCATGGACCCAATTATTTCCATTGCATTGACATATCTATTGTTGGCCCTTGATCCTTGTTCAAACTGTAGATATTTAAAATGAGTTTTGAGATTATCCACAATATGCTTGTAAGGAATGAGCTTATCATCTTTAGTTTGATAATGATCTGTGGTTTGATTAATAATCAATTGAAAATCACTATATACCATTAAGTGTTGGATATCCCATTGTATCGTAAGATGAAGTCCAGCGATAAGTGCCTCATTTTCAGCCATATTATTGGTACAATGAAAATTGATATAGAACACTTTGGGAATCAGATCCCTTTGTGGTGTAATCAATAATATGTCGGCTCTAGATTCATGAGAAGTGAAGGAAATATCAAAATATAATTTCCACTATTTAGGTTCATGGTGCACTTCTTCCATTGTCATGATAGAATCATCTAGAAAGTTGAATCTGAATGGTTGAGTGTCTATAATAGGGGCCTCTACAAGTTGATTAGAAATTACTTGCCCCTTATTAACTTTTTGATTTTGATACTCAACATAAAAATCATTTAAGAGCATGACCCATTTTTCCATATGTCTTTTAAGAGTTGCTTTGGATAATAAAACTTGGATAGGATCCACCTTAACAATAACAATTGTTTTATTGTTCAATATATAATGTTGCAATTTTTGGTAAACAAACACCAGAGCTAAACATGCCTTTTTAATAGGCATACAATTATGTTCATAAGCCACCAGTGTAAAGATTAAATAATAAACTACATTCTCTTTAACTTGATCATCATGTTGGGCCAAAAGTGCCTCTAGTGCATGCTCATTCATTGAAATGTAAATAAGTAGTGGTTGTCTAGGTGTTGGTATTCTCAAAACTGGTGGGTTAACAAAATATGTAATGAGCTTTGCAAATGTTAATTTACACTCTTGATCCCATTGAAACATGACCCATTTCTTCAAGAGATGAGTAAATGGGTAGCACTTATTTGCCAATTGAGAGATGAACCTATGAATAGATTGAATCTTTCCTTGAAAGATTTGGAGATGCTTAAGATTTAAAGGTGGAGGCATTTCAATAATAACCTTGACCTTAGCAGGGTCAACTTTGATCCCTCTTTGAGATACAATAAACCCTAGCAATTTTCCTGAAGTGATTCCAAATACACACTTCTTAGGATTCAAATAGACTTTATATTCATGAAGTCTCTCAAAGATTCTCTGTAAAACTTCAAGATATCCAACACATGTTCTTGATTTAGCTAGGATGTCATTAACATAGTCCTTAATAATATCATGCATCATGTCATAAAAGATGACAATCATGGCATGATGATAAGTGGCTCCAACGTTCTTCAAGCCAAATGGCATGACTTGATAACAAAATGTTCCCCATGGAGTGGTGAATATAGTCTTGTATTGATCTTCTTGGAAAATATTGACTTGATTATATCAAAAAAATCCATCCATAAGGGAAAACATCTTTTACCCAGTAGTAGAGTTGACAATCATGTCAATGTTGGGTAGAGGAAAATCATCTTTGGGGCATGATTTTTTGATATCTCAAAAATTTATACAAAGATGTATGCCCTATGGCATTTTTTTGACTGAAACTATGTTTGATATCCATTCAGAATAGTCTAGTGGTTAATGAAGCCTACTCCCAATAATTTCTTCAATTTGGATTTAAAAAAAAGAGTGATGCATGGATGCATCTTCTTCAATTTATATTTGACTGGCTTGGCATCTAGATGAACAATAAGGTGATGCACAACCAAGTGAGGGTCTAAGTCTAATATGTTTGAATATGCCCATGTAAAAATATCAATGAAATCCATTAAAATGGATATAATGTGTTCACATTCGGCTTTAGTAAGGGATCCTCAAAGATAAACAATTTTGGGATCCTCATATGTTCCTAGGTTTACTTCAGCTATGTTTTCTACAATGAGTGTAGATCCATATTCAATAATAGTAGGCAATGTGCAATTGTGATCAGCTTGTTCTACTACAGTTTCTTGTTATTCTTTGCAAAGCTCTGGATAATGCAACAAATCTAAATCCACCAAATCAGGGAATGACCAACTAGTAAAAATCTCAAGAAAGTTAAGAGAGAAATGTGTAAATACTTGTTCTAATTTGATGCTAGTATTGGCTATAGAGCTAGGAATTAATGGACCTTGTGCATCCTTTGAGCAAACTTTCCCATCCAAGAGTGCTTGAGATAGGTTTTCACTCAAGGTCTTGTCTTTATCTTTAATTTTTCCTTGATCAAAAAGCACCTCATAGAGGTTTTCACCCGAAGATATTCTACAATTAGGTAGAAGGATCGAAAAAAAATCAAAACCTTGCTTATGATCACCAATTGTTAATCCATTTTTAAGGTCCATATATTCTACAATTGATTCTTCATTATAGAACTCATCGAGACGCATGAACGAATTTTTTTGGTCCCAATCAATGAGTTTGGGATGACAAAGACATAGGGAAAAATGAGGTGTTAAGGTCATAATGGCATTTGAAGAAAATAAATCTAAGTCAACAAGCTCATAAAAAAAGCTATAATAGGATGCTACATCATTACCAAGAGTCTCATCGCTAGTCAAT
Source organism: Torreya grandis (assembly GCA_037957365.1). Classification (NCBI taxonomy): domain Eukaryota; kingdom Viridiplantae; phylum Streptophyta; class Pinopsida; order Cupressales; family Taxaceae; genus Torreya; species Torreya grandis. Next base: position 15,465,762 of record JARHVA010000001.1, on the reverse strand, counting down.
TAATAAGAATCATTATCAAAAGTCATGAGGTCACCCTTAGGTGGTATAAATTTGAGACCATGATTCAAATTAGGTATACCAACTGATAAGGTTCCAGGATTCCTTACACTCGTGGGCCAAGGCCATTTCTTATATAATCAAAATTGTCCATGATCTAATTAGGGATAGGATATTTTGAATTCTCAGAATAGTCAACAATGCCATCAGAATATAACCAATCTCCTTCAGTGAAAGCCTCTCAATTTTGTTTCAGTAAATTTGCAAGTATAAATACCACTGGTGGTTTCTTTATTTCTTTCTTCTGTTACCAGATCAAGTTGGGTCTATTAGGGATTTTGGAAGGTTTGGGTTTACCAAATGTTTTTGGGAGACTTCAAAAACTTAGCAACATGGAAGGCATCCTTAAGATGGTATGTGGAAATGCCCACATCTTCTATAACAACATGTTTTACCAGAGTTAAGGGAATGGATTAGCTGAAGTGGATGCAAGGTCACTAGGGTTGATATAATTGGATTTTGGTGGATATGCAACTATTTCCTTATTCTTTTTTGTAATGAATTTTGAAATAGGACACTAGATATAATTATAAAACTTAGCCTCTAAATGTTTGCAATAAGATCAATAGGAATAGTAACCTCAATCCCATCATGGGGAACTTAAGGAATTGATGCAAGGTGGATGTAATGGCTTGTACTTCATAGATACAAGGAAAACCAAGAAGTATGTTATAAGGTAACTCACTATCCGTAATAAGTAATAATGTGTGATGGGAAATAAACCCAATAATTATTGAAAAACAAATATTACCGAAAGAATCCTCAACATTATCATAAGCCTTTATGGTGATCATCTTTGGCTGAATATCCATAGTGTAGCCCAATCTCTGTACCAATTTAAGAGACACTATGTTCAACCTTGAATCATTGTCTATAAAAACCCACTTGATCTTATGGTTTTCAATGACTAACTCAATATACAAGGGGTTATTATGGCTTGGACCAAGAGTAGACATGTCCTTTTGATCAAATGTGATCTGCCAAAATGAAGACAAATGTCCAATAAGGGTTTAAAACTGTTTAAGATTAATATCATTGGGAACAGTGGATTGTTGAAAAAGGTCATTCAAAATAGTTTTATGAAATTCAAACATATGCAATAGATCTAAAATAGAAATCTACATAGGGGTTTTACTTAGTTGGTCTAATAGACTATAAGGCTTTTTAATAGTAGGATGAGATGACATAGCCTTGACTGGCACAACGTTTACCTTTGGATCCGATGGTCTAATGTTCACATTGGATTTAGTGGAAGAAGAGGGCAAAGGGCCCTGAAGGGTAACTTGTAAGCATCTAGTTTCTATTGATTAATTTAGAGGTAGTAAGGAGCCATTATAATAGAAAATGAAGGCAGTGGGACTTGGAGAGTGACTCGTGGGCATCTAGTTGCATTTGAGCAATTTTGATTCGATGAGGAGCCATTATAATTTGAGCAAGGATGAGGTCCAAAAAGAGTAAGCCATATAAATGGAGGCATAATAGAATTGCATGAAATCAACACGGTGTTACTTGAGGGAGAGGGTGTTGACCCTATAACAATGGGTCCAGTACTACGAGGAGTATGAGACAGTTCATGGGATTCAATAGTGGCAGTGGCAATGTGGCTTGCATAAATGCATCCCATGGTGTTATTGTAGTCATAATGTATGTTTTTGTAACCCAAGTTGTTAGCATGGGTATTATGATCATGTTGATTATAATTTTGACCTTGAGTCTGATTATCCTTGGTTTTGATTATTCCTTGGTGGTTGTTGATTACATCAAGGAAATGGATCTTTGTAGATTCCCATATCTTGATTAGTGTTCTATGGAGAAAGTTTGATCTTAACTTCACCACTCTCAATAAAGTCTTTAATAAGGTGTCTCAATTAGATTCAATAGTAAGCATCATGACCAACAATATGATGGAAATTGTAAAATTCATTTGCCCTATACCAATCTAGTTTGGGCTGATCTATAGGGAATGACCTTGTTACAGACCATACAATCCAATTAGTTACTATGAGCTTTTGGAACACTACCTCAATAGGCTCTCCTAGTTTGTTGAAGACTCTAAAACTGTTATTGAATATCCATTATGAAGGGACTCTTTGTAAAGTGTTTTGTGGATTAGGTGGAGCTGATTGCACATTTAAAGTCAGTGGGGCCTACACCATTTTTATGTGTCTTGCTTAAGTCACACCATTTCTAACCATGCTCTTATTCTTATTAAAACCCTTAGGTTTCTCAATTGTAACTGTTTGACTAGGAGATTGGGTTTGATTTAATATTTGATCTTATGAATAAATCTTGACAAGGCCTTTTGTCATAAGTGCCTTCTCAATTTGTACACCCTTGTCTATAATTTCTTCAAATGTGTTTGTGTAAGCAAGCCATAGATTGTGCATCACTTCAGAGTGTAGGTTCTATGAAAAAATGTCTGCCAACTATTTGTCTAGAAAATTATGTTAAAAGTGACTAGCTAATGCTCTCCACCATTTTAGATATCCCACAAAGCTTTTTCCATCCCATTGTTTGGATTTTCACAAGTTAATAATAGTCAATTCATGTTCAATATTGTAAAAGAAGTGGTAGATGAAATTTTTAGATAGATCATTCTAATCCACAACTGATCCCTTGGGTAACTTAAGTATCCAGTCTAAATCTTGTCCTACTAAACTTTGTGGAAATAATTGAAGCAAGAAAATGCTACTATAAGCTACCTCTTGGCGTAATACAAAAATGACTGATTTTGTTTATGAGGATCACACTTTCATTTGTACTTGTTGAATTTGGGTACCTCAAAATGAGGTGGAAAGGAGACTTTTAAAATACTCAAATTGAACATATATGGACATATCTCATCAAATTTATCCTTTTTGATTTTGTTTCCTGTCTCCAATTATGACATAATTTCTTTCATCGAATTCCACTTTTGCATGGTTGGTGCATTCATGGGTGGAATATAATTCTATTGATGTGGTATGTGCCCTTGTTGCATGGATTTGTTAAGGATATACACCCTATGATATGCGAATTTATTTTGGTTCCCTCTTTGAGTTGAGTAAGTGATCCATTGTTTTCTAAGTTGATTAACATTCCCTGAAGTTGGCCATCTTGAATTATACATGTTTTGTTGGGTTTTAGGGGTCTGTGGTCTATTCACCAAAGTATGTGTTGATTGAGACAAACTAGCCAAATTGTTTTGGATAATTTATTCAATATGTACCAAGTGTTTTGTTCCTTGGATTTACAAAGGAACAAGAGGTTCTTGATGATTAAAAAATGTATGCTCCATGTCTAGCGAAGCATGTTGCAGAACCTATTGGGACTTAGATTGTTCAATTGAGACATCTTGATCTATCATAGGTGTGTTCTCAACTAAATTATGTTACGTTAGTTTAACCACAGTCCCTTGTTACTTAGAAGCATCATTATGTATTGAAGTAACAACTAAAGAGTTTTTCAAGTCCATGATAAATTGGTCTACTTATCATTGACTTATCTTTTTTATCTTAGTGACAAGATCTTGATCATTAAGTTTTGAATCTATAAGAACTTCCTTTCATTTGCTAGAAGAATCAATTATTATCATTGTTGTTCTTCTACCCTAACCAAGGTATGCAATTAGTCCATAGGAAAGTCATATGGTAATCTAGCACCTGATTCAATCAACCTTAGGAGTGTTTCATATTTATCCTCTAGGGGTTGATGTTCAAATTAATCTTTCTTAGATCTTATAGTTGTGGGAATGTCCTCAAAGACCACAAAATTATCTTGTCCATCATAAAAGTGTTCCTCCTCATAGCTAGAGCTATAAGGGACCCCACTATGAGTGTACCTTTGAGTCATGTCTAGAAAGTTGTTCTCTATGTTTGGAAATATTTTGAAAATGTTTTGCAAATGTTTAATAAAGAGTGTTTTGATTTTCTCCAAGCAAGTGACAAGGTAACAAAGAGACTTAATAAAAAGGAGGTGGTGTAGTACCACATAATTAGAATAAATTTTCTTAAAATTACTCAACCTTGGATGGGTTGAAATCATATAATTTGGAAGAGGATATGATAAATAAAAAACCCAAGTGTAAACTAGTACATCAAATGTAGGTTTAGAGATACATCAATACCATAAAATTTAGTTCAATTTTGATGAGTTGTTACTAAAAAATTAGAAGAAATCCCTTTGGATTAGGAAGGTGACAACACAAACTAAGAAAATCAAGATGTGAAAACATGCAAGAATTATTAAGTATAAAACTAAGACCAAACAGGCAACACAACACCGCTACATGATAATAGAAGGTAAAATAAAATGTGTTTTAGAACTTCGAGTGTAAGAGACATGCAAGATAACCTAAGTTCATAATGATCAGATGATGATGATGAGTCTATAAATGACCTTCAACCCAAATGAGAAATCATACCCATGTTAACTCAAACCAAGTACAAATGGTAAACCAATTAACACCTTGGCTCAAAACTTAGAAAGGCGAGATTCAAAATTTGAATTAAAAAGTGAAGGACTTAAAGATTTTTGGAAAATGGTTTAGACTCAAATGGGCAACATAACAATGTTGTTTAGATAATACAAACATAATGTTTAAAATGAGATTTTGAACAAGGCAAAGGATGATTTTTGAATTTGACTAGCGTAATGCCTCCTTATTCAAATAAAATGATGGATAAAAAATGTGTTTGGTTATGACATGTTGTTTACAAACAATTTTTAGACTTAAATCAAGACCAAGAAAAGGAAAAGACAAATACAACTAAGTAAATCATCCTAAGCCCTAAATTGACAAGGTTGCATCATATTATTGAAATCCATCTATATGTGTGCTTTTGGGAGGATTTTAATCGTTAATCCAAAAATAAAAACACATAAAGTAGCAGGGTTTTTACACCCCCCTTCTCCCAAGAGATTGTATGGTGACATGGACCTTCAGGCTACTCATCCTACATCAATAATATGTCCACAGTAAGTGGGGCTATTTTAAAACTTAAATTTTTGATCATCTAGATGGTCCTAAGTGTGATTAAGACTAGAGATGCCTCACTTTAATTGAGTTCGTATCGATTAAATTACTATGTAAGAGTCTATTCCTTTGCATAGAGATTTTATCTATGTACTAATTAGTAGAATCCCTTGGTTAACCAGACCTGACTCAAATTTTCATTACAAAAGGAGAGGTTAGCTGCTCAACCCCTTGGCTCTCACAATATGTGTACCTTGATTTATATACCCCATCATGGAGTGGGGTTGAAACAATGTCGGGAGATGAAACCTTGGGTCAAAGATTCCCTAAATAACTCATGAAGATCCTATGAACTCTCCTTCACAAGCCAAATTGCATAAAATAAAACTAAGTGAAAAGACTTTAGAGGTTATTTTTAGATCACCCAAACCATATGGGTTTTGGGGAGAGCCTAGACAAATTTATTTTTATGCCTTGGACAAAGGCATAATCATAATGAAAAGATGCTTTTGGTCACCCAAGTTCCCTAAAGGGGATGAGGGGAGGGCATACATGCACTTTTTGTTTTATTCAAAAATCAAACAAGCAATAAATGATCTAGCATAAAAAAACACACTTTTAAAAACTTACAATTTAAGTGAATGCTAGTTTTAAGCACCAAAGTGAAGTGTTGAGTGAAATTCTTGGCCCCTTGGCTTTAGCTTGTAAAAAATTTGAAAACTTTCACAAAACAATTAAATAAACCATCTAAGTTCCTTTTAAACACCAAGGGGAAGGTTCAAGACTTAATTATGCTCAAATTGGTCACTTTTCCATGTAGGTCTTGCAAAGGTTATAGAGTTTCCCTTGCTTTGAATTACAATTTTCAATCAAACAAGTAAGTTTTGAAATCTTACTCTTGGGTTCTCTATTTTTAAAACACAAAGATCGATGTCGGTCAATAGTGACCAATGTCAATTGTAACAAGAATGATGTTGGTCATAAAATAACCAATGTCGGTCAATAAAGACCGATACTAATCTCCTGTGAACCTTTGGGCAAAAAAGATTTTTCACAAAAAACACACGTTAGCCCAAGTTAGAATAAAATCTCCCAAAAATCTTTGGTTTTTGCACTATTATGTTTAAACAAAGACTTAAAACTCAAAATGATAACCATAATTTTGAATTAAGCTCTAAAACGTGATTTTTCTTCATGTTTTATTTGCAACTAGAACTAATACCAGTTAGCCAGGACTAATATCGTCTACATAGAACTAACATCGGTCACTATGTGACCTGTGTGTCAATAAAAAATGTCAAAAATATGGGGAAAAATGATAAAAACTTGATTTTAAGGATTTTTAATGACTTTTAAGGAAATTTAAGATTATCAAAGTGTCTTCCTTGCTTGAATGGGCTGCGTGGTCCCACTGGGTATGCCAAGATGTAGAGATGGATTATAAAGATGGTTGGATCAGGCATTAGTCATGAAAACTCAAGAAAAAAGAATAAGAACATAATAAGCTAAGCCAACTGTTTCAATAGGGTTTGGAAAATGAAAATTAAGAGCAATTGAAAGAAAGCATACACAATACCTTCCCAAGAGCATCCCATCACCCAAATTTATTTAAAACATGATTTTTTCCTTGATTTGGTGTTCAAGTCTTCGTTAATAATGCAAGGCAAAACTCCTCCATCATCTCTTATGTACCAATGAAACTAGGCTCATGATATGAAATTAAATGTATGACTATTAATGAACCTATCCTATTGTAAATTAAACATAATAAGCACCACACACAAATTAGTTGTGGATATAATTATACATTATAAGTTTACACAAATGAATCTTAGAAATGATGGTCTTAGCCCTCCTATTTATAGATTTTTGAATTTGATTAGGATCTACCATGACCATCCATCTTGAGATCAAGATGTATGACCATGAATTAATCTAATTTTGCATAATTAATCCATAAATACCCTCATAAATATTTGGAGGGAAGAGGCATTAATGAGGCATGGGATGCCTTAAACCTGATATTTGTTGCATTTATGGCTTATGGATGCCACCCCACAAATGATGCCATTTGATGATGCAAATAATAGGAATCAATTTTCAAATAAAAGATATTCAATAACTTCCATGAATTTTCCATTTAAGCACTTGATTTGAATAAATTAGCTTAAGTAATATTAATCAAATTTTAAGCAATTCTTTCAAAATTGGTTGCAATGTATTAATCAAACTGGTCAAAATGTCATATTACTGGGTCATACTTTGATTGGATAGGAATTAGAAGGTGATGTTAGTTGTGTAGAGACCATCATTTCATTCAGGACATTGTTAACACAAAATAACACATGCACATGTCATGTGCCTTCAAATTAGAATAAAAGAGCAATTCAAAGCACCAAAATGCATTTTCATCATTTTAACTCGAAATGATTTGAGAAAAGTTAATAATCATATAAAATACATTGTCTCATTTAGGGATACATTAGCCTAAATCAACACTTGTATACGATAAGATCAAACTATCTAGTGCGTTTAAGTGGATTTGGACCAATTTATGTGTTTTCACAAATTTTGAGTAAGATTGACAATTTTAACATAATGGTGTTAGGAATTGGATGTCTACAAGTTGTGGCTGAATTTGTACTACTTCATTTATGATGTGATGTAATAGTTATGGTTTTTTAGTGTTTTTCATGATTTATATATCTATTCATGGTGATCCTTAGATAAGTGGATTAGCCATAACTTTTATGGTTACCTAAATTAATGCAGTTAGTTAAAGATCACTAGTTAAGATTTCTTGTGATGAAATCTATATGTTGAATATGTGTAATTGAATTTTTGTTTTAAAAATTATTGCAATATTTTAGGAAAACCCAATGGGGTTGTTACACTAATTATTATCATGTAGCTAAAAAATTCATAATTGAAGGGGGAAAACCTCTTAAATTCAATTTTGAAGGCTTACAAATGCCCACACATGTTTCTAGTTCAACAAGAAACACTACTAGCCAGATTCACAAGTGACTAGTCATCCATCCAAATTAACTCTAAGTAAAAACAAATGGTTGTGGAATCCACATCAAGCCAATAAAATGTTTGATAAAAATTATGAAATAAGGACTACAAGGCTTAAACATTTGGAAGGTTATTTTTTTGATGATGCTTATTATGAGATAGAAATTTTGAGCATAATGGATTTGAGATTATGTGATTAATCTAAATCTACTCAAAATATCAATCCACTATTAAAATTTAGATCCAATTAGGAATAAAATGGAAAGGCAAATGACATATTCATACTTGGATTTCATCCTAAAAGCTAAATGCTCCAAATCATGATCAAATAGATGCAAAATGAAGGGATTGGATTGATTACCTTAGACTCAGAGATTTGGCATGATGATTACTTGATTGTGGATATTGGATGAAGGATATAGGAATTATTTTTACATGGAAACTTTATGCATTCATGAGATTCCCTTTTATGGAGGAGAGGAGTTGTTTAAATAGAAAGAGGGTGGAAGAATCAATGATTGAGTTTTAAACTTGGTTGAGGGAGATCAATGGATGGGAATTATCCAAGGAATTTAAAATTCCTTGGAAGCCTCTAGATTTAGAGGCTTCTAGAGAGGATGGATTAGCTTAGAGAGGATTATATAATCCTTCAATTCTAGAATTATCTTAGGGGTTGATTAGGCTTAAGGATGGGATTAAATAGGGATTAAGTGAGTGATTAGTGACTAGGAGTGTAGGAGAGCCTGGGAGTAGGCTAGTAGGTGGGTAGGTGGGGTAATAGGAATGTAAAATTCCCAAATAATGGATAAGTAAGATTAGGATGGGATAATGGGGATTATGATAGATTAATGAAGATGTGGAATAAAATAAGGTTAGTAGATGATGAATAATGAAGGGGGATCCTTAGACACTTCCCCACTACTTTGAGCATATAATTATTTAGTCCTTGCCAAATATTTTTTTAATGACTTAAAAGGAGTAAGGAGAATAATGACTAGAATTGAAGACTAAATGATTAGGAAAAGTGGATACATTAGTGAGATAAAATGAGGTGGGCATAATTAGTGTCGACTAATATGAATATTAGTGACATTAATAAAGCGAAAAAGTTTAGATGCATACATTTTTCCCCTCTTTGAAAGGGAATTATGAGTAGAGCTAAGTAGAAGGAGTAATGGTCTTTCACAGAAAAACCATTTCATGGATGAATGTCAGTAGATGATGTTAAAGGATATGATGCCCCCTTGAGGGGACATGCAGGGAAGAATGCAATAGATGGCCACTTGAAAGAAGAATCGAGGGGTGGGATGAGATGGATAGACAAGGGGTTAGGATTCTAGATGTGAGATAAGAGATGAATTTAACTTGAGAAATGAGCTATAGATTGATATGATGCACATGGCAAGGACACATACACAAGGAGTAGAAGTGATGGGTGTCATGGTTGTCGACACATTCCAAGGGCGAATCAACCATAACATGATGATGACAAGATTAAAAGGCCATAAGCTTTTAGATGTATCCCAAGCAAAAATGTATGTAAGGGAGAGTTGTTGGCCATGATAAGATGATGATTTGATAAGATTAATGATGGGTGTAGCTCAAAGCTAAAGTTGGTCAGTATGATGAAGAGGATAAGAGAGAATAAATGATGGGAATGAGTGACCAAAATATTTGGGGATGAGGATGGATGATAGAGATAGTGGCCAAGCTATCTTTGGGCATTGAAATATGGCCAAGTGCTACCTATATAGTCTAAAAAGACCTCAGGCCGATGTAGTTCTGACACAAGGATAAATGATAATTGATGGATGTAGATGATGATGATGATGAGGAAGATTAGGTGATGATATTAGTGTTTAGAGGATAGGACTCAAATGATGAGATAAGGATAAAATATTGGATGTTAATTAGGTGGGTCAAGAGGATTAGATTAGTGACGGGAATAAATATGATTAAATGATCAAATATATGATGAGGTGTAGGTGATCAAGCCATCACAACTATTATAAGGCTCATCATAGTCTAAGTAATCCAATAAATATGGCACTTAGCAGTATGCCTCATGATATAAGGATGACCAAGAGGACATGATACCAAAGTGAGTGGGCAAATATTGAACTTTGCATCCTTTAGGGCACTTTTGGTGTCCTCATAGCATCCTCATTCATTTCCCAATAGATAAAAAGAGATATGATACAAATAAAATATAAGACAAACAAGATATATATATATATATATATATATATATGATAAAAGACATGCAATCAAGATAAATAGAACAAGCAAATAACACACACGAGTATCTACATGCAGTGTCCCAATGCCTTTTCTAATGATGGGATGAGTGACTAGGTGATGGTTTGGATGATCATGATGTGATTGTGGACTTAGGATGGACTTGGATGTGGATAGGGTGATCATGATTAGGATTAGGCTAAGATGTTTCCCCTAGTTGAGGATAGAAGGATGGAGGATGGGAGAAGCTCTATGAATATTGATTTGCGCTCAAAATTGAATCAAAAAGTGGCCAATGAAGGTGATTTATAAAAGTGATGACCAAGGATTACCAATAGACAAGGTCCTATAAGAGTCCAATCTATCAAGGAGATTAGGAGATGATGGGATCATATACCTTTCATACTAGCAAAGAGTGATTTGATGGGTGCTAGGTATGAAAAGGTAATGATAAAGATAGTGATGGGATCAAGTACCTTCCAAACTTAGCAAGGAGGTGATTTGGTGGGTGTTAGGTGTGAAAACACACTGATAGGGAAGTGATGGGTGACAAAATAAATTCTTGGATAAGGCTATGGATGTCGATAATACCTATCCAAAAGGATGATGAAGATATGGTAGGATAGGTGACCACTCTAATTTGGTTTCAAGACCAAACATAGTGTTTAAGGATGATAACTGGGATGATATGAGATGAATATATATGGATATAACTAGGGGATTAGGCATAAGACAAGACATGATGGTCTATTTTTAGATTTTTTAGATTTTATGATTTTTAGGGTTTTTGACATATTTCAAATATTTAGGGAATTTTTGGAATATGTAGTTACATTATACAAATGGGGTTACTAGCAAAGGGTATACCAAGCCTAGAAACTAGTATAAAGGTAGATGGAATGACATATGAGTATGACAAAAAGATGAGGATGATGTCGAAAAGGGGATGAGGACCAAGGAAGAAGGGACTAAGGATTACCAATGACCACATTATGAATGAACCCAATGTTATGTTTCCAGAGTGTTCATTTGAGGATATGACAAGATGATTTGAGAACATGTCTCAAGACACCTTCCACTTCTTTGTGAAGGTTGAGGTAGGAAGGAATATAATATACTGACAGATGATGGGTTAGACCAAGGGATAAGATAGACATGGATAGGTGATATGAGGTAAGTATGGATGAATTTGATGGCTAAAAAGGGTGGATTGTGCCCCCAAGTCTTGAGGTACAATGTAGATAATTGATTATTTTACCATGATGCTAGAAGCCTATTTTCATCATGGTACTTGCCTAATGTGCCAGTAGATTGGTTTTCACCATTAGACGAATGATTTTTTTTTGAATTTTATTAGACATATCAATTTATTAGAGAAGGGTGAGATACAAGATGTTGACGTCATTTTGATATTTAACCGATGTTTGTTCTAGAGATAAGTGATGTTAGGATCATGTCTCGGTGGCCTTTATTGATTCTTTATCTAGCATCCTCTAGATGTTTTGACCAGGTGTCTTTGTAACCCCTATGAGGGACAATGCTTCCCAGGGATTTGAGATATGGTATGGATGGGATGATGTCATGATTTTGATGATGGGATATAGGATGGAAATGAGGAATAGATGGATAATATGATGGGATGGGGAGCATAAATGGGTTTATGATAGTTGCAAACACCATTAGATATGGTAGAGGGGATTCTTGTGATTGGTACCATGAGATAAAGGGATCTAAGACCTTTCATTTTATTGATTCTTTGATCCAAACATTAAGATGATTATTGGCTATATGATTATTACTTTGAACATTATTTTGAAGTGTTGATGGGGTTTGACTTTGACTACCTCCTGGTGCTAGATTTTGGGCTTCACTAGGGGAGATTGATTTTTGACTTAATTAATGATTGTGATTTAGAGGTCCCCTAGTGCTTGATATTGGGTTTAATTAGGGGAAGACATTTTTGGATTAGATCGATGGTTTGAATTTTCTTGACTTTAACTTATGGGATCAAAGATGATTTGATTATGATTTATGTCTTTTAGAATATGGTCTTAGACGTTGGTTTTTTTGGCATATGATGTTGAATGTAGAGGGGAATCCAATGATGCCTATTCCTATTCATTCTTTATGTAGTGGGATATAGGGATTATGAAGCTGAGGTGGATAAGTAATTTTGGGTGATTGATTAAGGGGATAATGGGCAACACAGTCCTCATAAAGGTCACTAGGATCCCTATCCTCAATGTTGGAGAAAGTGTCTTCAATAATATCAAAAGGATCACTAAGACATGCATATGAGGTGGGATCAAATCCACTCTCAAAATTAGACAAAGAGTTCAAAAATTTGGTTATGACTTCTTCATCTTGATTGGGATCCAAAGGTATGCTTGGTGATGTATTATCATCTGAATTAGGGGTATTTTCAAAGGGCAAACATAGTCATCAATGTCTATGAGGGATGATGAGGAATTTCATTCAGACACTAATGCTAAACATGATCCTGATGTAGATGGGAGTTGTGTTGGCTTTGATACTAAATTTGATGTACATGATACAATGATGCAAGTAAAGGAGTGATTATCCATGATTGTCCTCTTAATGTGGGGTTTTTGGTATGATGGGTTAGAGGAAGATGCTAGAGGGACAATGGATTGATAAAATATAGGTTCATGAAAGTAATAATGGGATATGGGAGGACTAGGATTATGGGGAATATAATTTTTTTGAATGGATGGGTGGCCAAAGATGGGGGGATCATATAGGATAGATAGGATATCTTGACCTTGGTTTAGAAGGAGAAGGGATTGATCATGATTAGGAATGGAATCTTGGCATTCCTCTTCTTATTCACCTAGGGAGAGAAATTCATCTGGTTCCTCCTCAATTACTATGTCACCATGGTTGATGAGGTCTTAGACATGATCTCAAATTTTTTGACATCGTTTAATGGAATGCCCCTAAGTTTGATGATAGAGATAATATTGATTTGATTAATACTAGGAGGGCTTAGGCTTAGTAGGATCAAGATGTTGGATAGGTGGATGGACCATCATGTTAGTGATGACAAATTGTTTGAAAAGAGATTCCAAGGACATAGGAAGGGGAGTATAGGGACCCACTTTGCTTTGTGTCTTAGATGTGGAAGCATTGGACTTTAGATTAGATGGTTGGTGATGCGACTGGGTGGATGGTTTGGTAATAGATGAGGTGGCCAGGATAGGATTCCCTGTGCTAGTAGAGGAAGGGGTAGATGATTGGCTATGTCTAGTGGATGGGGGATTGGAAGGAGGCTTACATGAAGGGGTTTGTGCTAGAGGGGAAATAAGTTGAAGGGGGTCAACACCTTCAAGAAGTGGTACACCCATCATAATTAACTATAGGAATATTTCATCCTTGTTGGTATCTATGTATTGGTCTATGAAAGTAAGGTTGAGGTTCATGGTGGTGGGTGATAAAGGATGGGGGACTTTCTAGGCTAGAGCATTGGGTTTGGAAGGATGTGATGTGGATGTCATGTTATTTGGGAATGAGGTTGACAGGTTGGGCTTTCCTTTGCTAGTAAGATGAGGGAGTGGTTATGTATTATTATTGGTAGATGGAATATTTGACTATGGACAAGTACACATTAGGGATAAGGGGGTTTGGATAGGGCTAGTAATTGGTAGAAGGGAATGGGATGAGGATAGGGGTTGATGGTGGACTTGTTTGGGAGGTGAATTTAGGTTTATGGGGTCAAAATCATTAGGAAATGAGCACCATATTCCATAGTTTTAAGAGGAATTCATCTTTATTTTCTATAATGTATTGATTGATTAGGGTGACCACATCAAGAAATGTTGATACTGATTTGGATGGGATAGGGGGTTGTGAATGAAGAAGGATGTGGTATATTGGTTTAGGGTGACTAGGATCAAGATCAGAAGGGAGGTGAGCACCCATTTATAGAGCTCACAAAAGGATGTCATCTTTGTTGGCCAAGATGTATTGGTCTACACAAAATAGGTCCAAATCCATGAGGATAGTTGATAAAAATTGATGATAATGGGGGCCGATGTTGAGGTAAATTAAGGATTAGATATGGCTTATTGAATAAATTAGGTTCGAAGGAACAAGCTAGTATGACAGGTGATGATGAAGATGAGGTGGATGAGATGTGATAGAGATGATATATGATGAGGATTGAATTTTGAACTAACAGCACAATTGGTGATAAGGACCTATCAACAATGCCTATTTTTCAAACTAGTAAAAGTATTGAAGATTTAATGGGTGCCTTGGTTCAAACTAGCATGAGGATGATATGATAGTTTTTTTTTATGAGTAGGCAAGGATGATATAGATTAGATTGATGATGATGGGTTACTAGATTAAAATTGAAAAAGTAATAAGATGCTAGTAGAATATCGACTAGGTATGGGATTTGATCAATAAGATGAGTGATAATGGACTAGGATGATAAGATGATATGAAAAGATAAAATACTAGCTCAAAACATTAAACCAATTTGTTCAAGATGGGATGGGGTAGAGTTATGTGATGAATGCGATGTGATAATGTGATTAGGATAGATATAGATAGGTGATGATGAAATGATTAAGGGTGATAGGGATGGTGTGGACCCGTATATGACATAAAGAGCCAACTAGGATAAGATAAGATGGGGTTAAACTAGATGGGTGATGAGGTGACTAGGCTAAGTCAAGGTCAAGACAAAAGGTTGATTAGGACAAGATGTGGGCTTAGGATAAGATGCAAATGATAATACCAAATGTGATTAGGATGTGTGAGGGGGTATGACTAATCATAAGTGAGATGACTATAGGACGTGTCTAGAAGGATGTATAAGAGAATAAATTATGTATGTTGGGTGAATATTTTGTCGACCAGCTAACTGGTGAGCAAAATAGGTCTCTTCAACCACAGCATAGGGAGATTGGTCAGCCAGATGTGTAGGTTTACTACATCACTAGGGGACAAATATCTCCTCTCATCAAGGGGAGGTTCCCTATAAATATGAGGGGGATATATACTATATATATATATATATATATATATATATATATATATATATATATATATATATATATATATATATATATATGCAGAAAATAACACTCAGGGGTAGGATAAGCCATCCATCTCTCTTTTTTTAGAGATGATGTTAACAAATAGAGAAGAAAATCTTGGTGAAAACACTGAAGGCACTTCTCTTCTTTCAGAAGTGTTCTTCTAGGAAATAGCAGGAGTTCTTTCAAGTAGTAAAAGTAACTGGTAACAAAAGGACGCAGTAACTAGCAGGATGAAATAGAACACAAAGTTTCCACCTCAACTGCCCAAAGAGTAAAACACAAAGGATAATGAGGGTACAAAGTCATCCCAAAATCCTCAACACAGAAGGAAAATAAAAACACACACTGAAAACAATTGTGAAAGCACAAAGTCTTCCCACAGTCGGCTTCAGGACACCTTATTACTTTCACTAATTCTACTTGTTAAATTAGATAAACAAGAATGCATCTAGAAGATAGACATAAGAACAATCTCCTAAAATGGCACAAGATATGACAACACAAAGTCTAAAAACAACTTGCTTTCTCATTCAGATAAAATAAAATGAAAATACAATCTGAGCTCAAAGTCTTAGTATTCTCCTTTCAATTGGGTAAAGTTTCACTTCTATAAAAATGAAAAGTCACGAGAAGATCTCCCTAAAACAATAAAAGAGATTACAATATATAGTAGCCAAGAAAGACTTGGTGCTTTGTTTCATGGAATGGCCCATGTTGTGCATTTAATGCCTTGAATGCATTTTTAGTTTTGTTAGGGGGGCTGCATTGAAAACAAGGTGGTTGTCTTAACTATGGCATGTCATTTCATCCCATATGTCTTCTCCTGAGTCTGGATCATCTGGTCTGTCCCCTTTGATGTCTACGTAGCTGTCCATTTTGTCTTTACTCCAAAGGAGACTAACAGGATGCACCTTCAATGTTGCTAGTCAAATTATCTACTTTGTGGATTGTTTCAGCTACCAGAATAACTACTATGTAGATATTTTCCTCTTTGTCTCTTCTTGCTGTGATTTGAGCTCTCAGGCTATCTTTTTGGTCTTGCTAGCTCCTTACGCTCTTCTATTAGTGATTCTTCCCTTTGGCATTTTAGCCTTTTGCATTCGGGTCTGCGTTCCAGCTTTCAAAGATTAATGACTATTTCATGGTATTTAACTTTGACGTGTGCGGGCCCGTCACTTTCCTTGACAATTCCTTCAGCTTTGTTGTTTGATCCTTCTCAGAGGGGACTTGCCCTTCGGGGTCCTGAGAAATGATCCACTTTGGGTCGGGGAGAGCCCCCCTCAAGGGTATCTACCCTTCGAGCAGTCTTTGGATGGCCTTTCTTGGTTCTTATCCTTCAGACTGAAGGAATTCCTTCGTAGATTCTTCCACCATGCTTTTGCTTTTCATCGGGCTTTCTCCCTGGGTAAATTTCTTCGAACAAAATGTTTGAAGGAATTCCTTCAGAAATTTTGTCTGAAGGACTTGTGCCTTGTTTACTTTTTCGTAGGAACTTTTCTGAAAGAATTCCCTGCTCTTCACTTGGTCTTTGAAACGGTTCACGTGCTCCCCGCCTGCCCTCTGCAAGGGCTATCTGACCTGCAAGGTTGCCTTTTAGAAAAGTTTCAAGGGTCCATTTTGGCTCCTACATGCCCTCCTCAAGGGCACTTGTCCTTCGGGCTCTTGGAAGACCCCTTTGAACTTCTCGATTGAAAAAATAGCTAAGTGTTGAACCTGTTTCTTTCCTACAGAGTCTGTAGAAGCCAACCTGCAGAGTCTGTAGAGACGAGTTCATAGATCTGGGGGAGTCCGTAGATGTGAGAAACCGGCTTGTAGAGTCTCTATTTTTGAGGCCTTGAGAGTCCGTAGATTTGAGCTTGCCTGTAGAGTCCGTAGAAATGAACCTGTAGAGTTCGTAGATTTCTAAAAAATCTTGAAAAAGGAAGAATTTGAAGGCTCATAACAATTTTCAAAAAGGGAAGAGAGGATTTTGGCTGTTGAACCAAAATAGCTCATAGGTTGTCCCAAAGAAATGAGTGACATTTTTGGGGACAACAATGTACAAGATAACATATAGGTGATGGGGATGTGGTCAATGATGAGTGGATAATGGTTGGACTAGGAGGAGGGGAAGACAAGGTGGGATGAAGACAAGATGGGGGATGAGATAGGACAATAAAAAAGATACACAAAGATAATATGTACAAGGGGATGATGATTAGGATGTTTAAGATGAAGGGATATATAGGATAATGTTTAGGATATACAAATGACAAGTAGGTCTAGTGATGGGATATGACTAGAAAGATTTACAAGAGAATAAAAATATATATAAGAAAAGGATATACAAGATGATGTTTAGGATATATGAGTGATGGGGTGACTAAGAATTACCAAAAGACAAAGTCTTATAAGAGACCAATCTATAAATAATGAAGGAGAGTGATGGGATCAAATACCTTGTTCACTAGCAAAGAGACAATTTGATGGGTGCTATGAGAAGAAGGAACTTGATAGAGATGAGTGATGAGTTCTAGATTATAATATTATAAGACTATGTATATTGATAATACCTAGTCTAGAAGATCTAAGAAGTGATAAATGATGATTAAAAAGGATGAGTGACCACTATAACTTGATTTTAAGATGGAATATAGTATTCAAAGGTGATGAGATGGATTGGGGATGGGAGATATATGATATATAGAATGGAAAATAGGATGTGTATTAGGTGGGTAGAGTATGTGGTTGATGTAAGAGTGGACACAGATGATAACCACTCAAGATGAGTTATACACAAATGGATGTTGAAGAGATGAGGGGGGTATAAGCAAACTAGTCACTAAATAAAGATGCAAGAGAGAGGATGACTATGAGAATGTGTTGTGGTATGAATAAAGTGAAGTAGATAGTAGCTAAATGATAATATAATATGTGAAGGGGATGAATACTATGTTAGGTATAGTGAGATGGATAATATCTAGGGATAGTGTCTTAGAGGGGTGGAAGGTTTGGGTATAACGGATAAGGTATATGCAATATTCAATAAGGGTATGATATGGGATGGATATGGGATGGGTGGATGATGTGGTAGGTATGAGGTGGTATGATATAAATGGATATGAGTCAAGGAGGTATATATAAGCTAGGTACAAAATAAAAATGTGAAAGGGGTAATTACAATAAGAAAGTGTTGTAGGATGAATATAAATAGGGTGGGTAGTAGATAATGGATGTAGAAGTGGGAGGAAAGATTAGGATATGGAAGATATGGGGTGAATATAAGATGATAATATAAACAAGGTTTTTGAACAAAATATAGTGGTTAAAGGTGCTATGAAATGGATATGGGAGGAATGAAATATGGGTATTATATGGATGCTAGGTGTGGAAGAAAAAATGACAAATGGGGATGAATGACCAATAAATGGGTGAATGATGTGGAGATGAAAAATTATGATGTGATATGATAATTAGATGGTGAGTGTTAACCTATAGGTGTCTAAGGTATCACACAAAATATAGGTATGGCCAACTTGGCTTAAAAATAATATGGGTCTGTACACAACACACAAACAACACAAGCAAGTACAATCCCTAAATTAATCAAATGTTATGGGTGTGTAACCTAATGCCTGCACCATCCAATAGATTCATGGGTGAGGCTATAGGTCGGTGACCTATTAAGGTATTGACCAAACCCTCTCAACCTTGCTCACACTCAATGGCTACTTTGGAGTTGATACTGAGTCCTATGGTGGTACACCTATTATGGCCAAAGGCTCCTAATCTAGGTATACACAAAAGGTTTTAGGTGCATCCCCTATATACACAAAAGTACATAGGGCCCAAGTCCATATAAGATGTTGTCTGACCACCCTATATCTTGGAGCCTAATCACCCCTCACTCCACGAAACCCTTTATGGGGAATTCCACTTAGGAACCTAATGATAACTCTCTTGATTTTTAGACTCTGTTGAGACACAGAGTTTGGTCAAGTGCATGGTGGTGAAATCCATGTCACTGACCCCTAGAAAAGAAAAATGGAAGGGGTTTATAAGTGGTTTTTGATCCTCTAGGAATCACCACAAGGATGTAAGGAGGATATCGTACACAACCCTAGCCTCGAGAGACAATCAAGCAAGCCCAAAAAATGATTAATTAATCGATTAAGATTTAAATGTGATGTATTTAAAAGATGAAAGAGAAGAATATGCAAAACAAAGAGATATACACATGACAAGATGATTGAAAATGATATAACAAAGATGAAAAACTATTTTTAAAGTGCCACAAGGAGTCTTTGACAGGCAGCCCACAAGCACTTGATTAGTAGTTTGACTTGGGAACTCAAAAAAAATGTAACGTGAAAATAAAATGATGTTAGTGATTTTAATAGTTGATCTTGATGGGAAATATACAAAATAATGTTAGTAGTTTTGATAATTTGCCTGGGGCCAATGAGACCATGCAGGTACATGTCAATTTATCGATTAAAAATGATGTTAAATTTGATTCTTTTGACATATTTAGATACTTTAAGAGTTCTACCCTTAATCATTATTTCAATTTTAGAAGATACTATAAGAAGATCTTATTGATTATGACCAAATTACTAGGTTAACAATGAGGGGCTAGTTGATCAAACTATCACCCCTCTTATATCACTTTAAAAGGAAATGACTAACATGTAAGATTAATGATAACTTAATGAGTATTTAGACATCATTTTAATATCATATATACAAATAACACTTATTTACTCAAATCAACATTAATTGAGACCATATCAAAATCATCGATCAAGACTAAACTATTATTAAAAGACTAAACTATTATTAAAATGAAAAGTTTGATAACTCACTATTTTAAATTCCAAACAATATAATTATAGCACAAATCTAATTTGAAAAGTTAAGCATTTAACTAAAAATAAAACATTATATTTTGAAATTTCATTATGGCACCTAAAACCTAAAAATAATATCTCGAGGTCATTAAAAGCTTTGACCAAAAGTTCATCATAATCTTTGGCCTAACTTTAGCATTAATTTCTATAATAAATGGGCCAACTCAGGATGGACACCTATGGCCAACGTGCAGCCCAAGATGGACACCTGTGGTTGTTGAAAATGAAACGAAGCAATTCAAGAGACTTCTAGAATGTCCAATAAAGATGTAAGGCACTATAGGTATGCAAAGTTCAAAATTAAGGAGCTTGAAAACTATTATATCACTAAACTCTAATCACCTAATATTTGTGGTGAAAACCTTAAGTGATGAGATCGACCAAAAGATGACTAATGAAGAAGAGGACAAGATGATTCGTGAGGCTATTATTAAAAGAGGACACCAAGATGTTGGTAGAGGACTACAGTCTGGTCATCAAAACAATGGTGATAAGAAGAAATAGGCAAAAGGTATATCCTGTGTATATGTTTTTTGAGATGCCAGACACCAACCTCAGCCACAGCTATAGTCACTGTGAATTATGTGAAATCAAAATGCAATGTGTATATATTGATGTTTTTCATGTTTTTAAATCTTGTTATTGGTCTTTCAGATGAGGGGGTGATGCTGTTAATAATAAATAAGTCATTTAGGGACAATGATAACATTTTATATGATTGGTCTGATGTCAACTCTAATGACTATTGTTCTTAGAGGGGCATCACGTGTAATGTTAACGTGCTCGATTGAATCTCAATCCTAGCCCCAGTTAACCTCATGATTAAAACTGGTAACCTTAATGAAATGTCAACCCTTTTCTACTAAGTGTGTTTATTAGCAATGAAGTTGCTGACAATCCTCGATGCCCACATAATCTATGCTACAAACATGGTTGAAGCACTACAAAACTCTGTGTCATCAGGGTTGATTAAATTTGTTACATTTTTTCCAACATCCGATTCTACTGTGTGATGGTTCTAAGCAATGGGAGTAGAGGTAATTATTGGATTTGATAGATTATGCTATGCTAGATTTTAAAAAGAAAGGCCCATATTTGAAACCCTTCTCAAAGGAAGATCTAATGGTGTAAACGGATTCAAACCCTAAAACCATAAAGGTAGAGTTTATGATTGTGTCCTTAGTACACATGCACACAGACACACACACACACACACACACACACACACACACACTTTGATATTTTTGAAAAAATAAAAAAATAGGGATATTTAAGTTCATAAATATTTAAAATATGCCTAATTTTTCTGATTCACTCTATTTTCTATTATTAGAATTTAAAAGATAATATTAAAAAAAATACAACCGTACACAGAGATAATGTGGATAGAGAAAAGAATGTGAAACTTGGAGCCACCAAATTCTTCTTCAACTTGACCTGAAAATCTCAAGAAAAACACACTCAAGGCGGAAGATGTCAGATCATACACTTATGATGAAAATACTATGTTTATATTGTTAATTGTGGCTAGTGAATCTAAAAGTTATGTAGAAGCTTGTTAAAAGAAAAAGTAGGTTGATGTTATGAAATTAGAGATAGATTCTATTGAGAAGAATGAAACATGGAATTTAATTTAGCTTATATTAAAAAATATTTAATTGAAACCAAGTGGGTCTGTAAGACCAAAGTCAAGAGTGATGGTATTGTTGACATGTTAAAAGTTAGACTAGTTGCAAAAGGATTTGCACAAACATATGGGGTTGATTATGAGGAAACATATGTAGATGTGGAACATTAATATAATATAAGCCTAATTCTTATTTTAGTTGTTATACAGGATGGAAAATCCATCAAATGGATTTTAATAGTCCATTCATAAATGGAGTGATTGAAGAATAAGTATGTGTGGGATAGCCACAAGGTTTTGAGGTAAATGGTAAATAATTTTATGTATATAAGTTGATGAAAGATCTTTACAGGCTATAGTAAGATCCAAAAGCTTGATATTCAAAAATTTATAGCTAGTTATTAGATCAAGGCTTTGTAAGAATTCAAAATGAGTGAACTCTTTACATACAAGTATCTAGTTCTAATGTTTTATATACTTGGCTTTATGGAGATGACTTGATATTTACAGGTAGCTTTATGGAGATGTTGAACAACTTAAAAAAAACTATGAAATTAAAATTTGAGATGACTGATCTTGGACTTATGAAGTACTTTCTTAACATATAAATCCATCAAAATAAAGATAAAATATTTATTTGTCAAGCCAAGCATGCCCAAGACATGTTAATAAGTACAATATTCAAGATTCAAAGCCCACATGCACTCTAACTATAAGTGTAGAAAATTTAATGAGACATGATGGATGTCTTTCATCTGATGTAAATAATTTTAGAATCATGGTGGGAAGTTTGATGTATCTTACTATGAAAAGACTTGATATCATTTATTTGGTTCACTAGTTTCTAGATTTATGGGCAAATCATTACTCAAGCATTTGTAAATAGTAAAAAAAAAATTAATGTGTAAGAGGTACTTAGATTATGGTATTAATTTCAGACAAGCAAGATCTTTATGACTCATTGGATACATAGATTCATAGTGGGGAAGATCTCTTGATAACCAAAAATCAGCTTCAAGTTATTGCTTCACATTGGAAAGTGGGTTAAATTTTTGGTTTGCAAAGAAATAAGCTAAAATTACATTATCATATACTGAAGTTAAATATACAAACCTTACATCAAATTTCACATAAGGATTATGGCTAAAAAGACTCTTAGTTGAATTTAGAGAGGCTCAACTTGAGTCAACTGGGATTTTTTGTGATAACAATAGATCAATACAATTGTCTAAGAATCCAATTTCCCATACTAGAACCAAGCATATTGAACTCAAACATCATTTTATTAGAGAATTTGTCAATGATAAAAACTTTTTCATTGAATATGTGAGAAGTGAATATCAGTTTGTTGATAATCTTACCAAGGGATTACATAAACAGATTCGTGGAAGACTTAAGGAGATGATAGGCATCTATCCTCTTTGCATCAAAAGGGGGAATATTCAGTAAGATTCTAATTTAGGTACTTGATTATTGATCTTATATTTAGTTTATTTGATGTTTTATGTGTTTAGGAAGGTTATTTAATTTATTTATGTCCTAAATTAGTTGTTTGTTTAATTTTGGACACTTTCTAAAATTTTACTAAACAATAACTAGAAATTTTAGTTAGAGTCTAGTCTAGTGTAGGTTTAGTTAAGTGAACTCAAAAGTTATTTTTGTCAACCTTCTATTTTTAGATTTCTATTTTCATATTTTTAATTTTTATAATTCTATTTTTAGACTTTCACTTGACTAATGTGCATGTGAGTGTGCATGTTTACTTAACTGATGAAGATGCTTCTTACATGATGTTCATATCTTATCAGTGAGATAAAATTGTCATTTTTAATCTGTTTTTAGTTTAATTAGTGGTCAAGGAAAATTATTTATTTATTTTTTACTTTTAGACTTAACTTGCAATGCATGTTACCTTGTAATAAGCTTATTTTATCTTTATTTATTGATAAGAATTCCATAGAAAGGTAATGTGGTGCATTAATTTGAATTGGAAATTTTTTTGTCATGTTTAAGATTTAGTTTTATTTCAAGTACACAATAATTTATACTAACAAGTAAATCTTTTTAAGTTTGAAGTTATTCAGTACAATTTTTGGTCAACAATCTCACTTACAACACAACTAGTGATTATGGGATAGATTAGTGATACATAACTTCAATTTTAGATTAAATACAAATTAATTTGAGATCCTCTATACATTTAAATTCTTATTTGAAAACTACTGAATCTTGGCATACTTTGGTAGATTTCTAAGATAAGACATTGAACTATAAGAAAATTTAACACTACTAAAAATTGCTTAATCAAAAGTTATTAAAAGGTGAAGATATAAGTGCACTTGAGTTGGCCTAATGGTGAAGAACATGTGCTCCCAAAAGGGAGGTCACAGATTCTAATCCTGCAGGGGGTAAGGTATGCACACCTTCATGAAAAGTATCCACATGTAATGGGCTAACCAGTTTAGTGTTCAATGTGATGAGGGTCAGCAAGTGGATTTAAACTTATGTTCAATGCAACGAGGCATTCTATAGTCCATGGCTAGGGATACTATTCACCATTGGTTTGGGTATTTTAGTTATAAAATTTCCTGTACCCAAACTTTTTTCTTGTTAATGGGTCAACTGTAGTCCTTGGGAAAAAGCAAGAAAAGGTAAATGTGCATGGAATCCACTACCTACTGGCTGGTTTAAACTTAATTTTGATGGGGCATTCAGAGATAATCTTAGGGCTTCAGGGGTAGGCTATATCATCCATGATTACAATAGAATTTAATTTGAGCAATGTCCAAAAAACTCCAGGATGGCACCAATAATGAAGTAGAGGTGTAAGCTCTTGCCAGTGGGATAGAATTAGCAATCCAATGTGATATTTCAAAGTTAATTATGGAAGGAGATTCACAAATTCTCATATCTACATTCCAAAAAAAGGTTGCCACTTTCTAGTATTTAGAAAACATCCTGTCAAGTACCTGGGGTAGATTGGCTCTCTTTTCTTCTATCAATTTTAATCATTGTTACCATGAAGCTAATTTGATAACATATTTTTAATCTAATTGTGGCATTGATCAAGTGGAAATAAGTAGAGTGGATAATATGTAGGAGGCTTGCGAGGATTTCCCATCCCTTCTTTTTATTAATATGGGTTGATTTTTGATTTTCTTTTTTGTATTATTTTTATTCTTGAAAAAATTCAAAAAAGTGATGGTTTTAGCGATGCTTAGTTGGCATAACTATGGCATCTTTGGAGGCACTCCTAGCAGGTGGAGCAAATCTTCATAAAATATTTCATCATTAGCCCCCTCTTTATGATCATAGCATGGAGGTTATAATAATTAATGTAAAATATGAAGGTTTGATTGGCCACAATGGTGGTTTGTCATGACACGAGGGAGTCAAGAATTTTCCAATACTTTTCATGATCACTAGTTATCCTTTGTCCATCTTCTTTGCGATTTGAATGGGATTGATTTTTATTTGTTGATGTTTTATCTTGTTCTTATCCTATTTTCTATGGGTTGTCAGTGAGAATGGTTGGTCAAGGCATGGAGAGGATAACCAAAATTGTTATCACCACCCCTTGTGTCTACGGTGGAAGCACTGCATGGGAAATGGCCTTTGAGGGCCCAATTTCATGGGTTTGCCTGAAAAACATATTTTGGATTTTGTCAGAAGATTTTATTGAGTTGGTATCACTTGTGTTAAGGCTAGAATTTATGGAATAAGGGGTTCACTACCAAGTCAATTATGAGGTGGTGGCAATTTTTGCATCAAATTTAATAGCTCTGGTGTCAGATTCTGCGGTGGTGGAAAATTTTGTTTATTTTTGTGTGAATCCAGAACACTGCATTAAAATGGCAGATAATATTATCTTACATGACTTAGCCCCCTCCCCAAATTATCATTTATAGGATTAGATGGTTTGGGTCTGGTTTTTATGTCAGCCTTTCGAGCCTTAGAGATGTGTTTCATGATTTTTATGGGTTTTGTGAAGGACCTAAAAAAAAGGTAAGTTCATCTAATCCTTTGGAAGGGAAATTCCTAACCTTATCACCTTTGGCACAACTTCAAATTCATATTATTGAGATTTCATAATGGTGGGATAGTCGCCATAACAAGGTAAGGGTAGAAGCAGTCAAGAAGTTAGTGAAATTGATCGCTCATGGTCAGGTAGTAGCACCACATTGGTTCAACAACTTGAAAAAATTGAAAGCTTCTTAGGATAACTCATAGGCTCATGAAGCAGATAGTAAATGCCCACATAAACACCACAAATGCAAATTCCTTAATGAAGTTGAAGATAATGTCTACAGGGGCAGAGAGCTAATTTTTATTGAGGATGTTGATGATGAGGTATAGGCATGTGTAAATCTCTAATGTTCTCATGTTTTCCTATATTTGGTTTTTTAGTTTTGTTGTCTATCAGTTGGGCTGTTTAATGGGTGTCTTTTCTTCTGTATGGTTTTTGCATTCCCTTGGGTTGTTCGAGTGTTCTTTCTGCTTGTTTCGTACTCTCTTTGTTGCGGTCTTTGCTAGTCTTTAGTTCATGCCTATATTGACTGTATTTTGTAAACTTTTATTTCAGTTGGGGCCTTAAATAACCCCATAATTATCTAAAAGAAAAATGTGAAGATTTAAATGAACACATATTACAAATTAAGAATCTTAAATTTCATATAGCTCAAGAATTGATAACTCTAATTTTGATGAGGATTCTATTATTACAATTATAATTAATAGTTTTCTTGAATATTTTAGTAATTTATTAGAAATGTTACAATTTTATAACAAATTACAAAATGTGAAGTTTGAAACTATTGCAAAGTTTATTATCCAACACGTTACCAACCTTCCTAGGATGAAGGAAAAGGCAACAAAATATGTCTTTGTTTTAAGTTCAAGTCAAAAATTTAGAGGATGTGGCTAAGAAAGAAATTTTCAAAGAGGTGATCATGGTGGAAGATGAGATAAGAGAACAATGAAAAGTTGTAGGTGTGGAAAATTTAGACATTATACCAATGAATGTTGAATAAATGAATACACCCTATTTATTAGAGATGAGGATGAGGTGTATGATGAAGTTCTGACAAACATTGATGATGGGGATGATATAAGTGTTGGAAGCTCAAAGAAGCATACCAATAATTTTATTTTTTGAATTATGACTTTGCTTTTTATGTTGGTTCATGGTAAATAACAGGAAAACCCTCATTTGTAGGATTTGATTTGTTTAGTGTGCTTATACAAATCAAATAAAAATTATTTTTTAATATCGATAATCTTGATTAGTGATTGGTGTAGGGTAAGTCAATACAAAAACATGTGTTCAAGATATTAGGTGTGCTCATGAGGATCAAATTATGAGAAACTATTTGTGTTTTTTAATATTTTTTATGTTCTTTTGGTGTTCTAGTAAAACATAAAAAAACACAGTTTATTTGTGTATTACAGAGAATTGGTTTGGAAAAGATAGAGATTTTAAATGATCTATTTTACATTGCATTAGGGACATCATGTGTAGAAGGAGTGAAGTTGATGTTTTCTTGGAGTGAGAACAAAATTAATGACAACTTTTGTTTTCCTCTAGGATGTGATGCTTGGAATCAACCATCATTATATATCGTTGCATTTTTAAGGTTTGAGATGTTATTTTGGTTCTTTATTCACTTTGCCATCAAATGCAAAGATATTTAGAATTTTTTTTTGTTGTGTTTTCTCTAGCAACAATAAAGTGGAGACCTTAGCAATTCTGGTTTCATGATAATGGAGACTTTGAAGATGATTTTATAATAGGGGTTTCTTGAATTCATCCAACATGTATGTGGTTGCATATATGAATATTGCATTGCTTCTTTTATTTTTTGAATAAGTTTGGATGTATCAACTTTATATTAGAGGGGGAATGTTAGAATCATAATCCAAAGTTTATAGGTTTGATGCTAAATAAAAAAAAGTATCATGTCACATAAAAAAATATTAGGTCACCTCCATTTACGTAGAATAATTTATGAGAAAGTTTTAGATAAAGTTTCTATTTAAGAAATCAGATATGAAGTTATATGTATAGTTTAAGTTTATTGTATTGGTTAAATCCTTAACATATATGATATATATAAAATAGGTCTTTAATACTAATTTTATGTGTTGTAATATAATAAGAGTTCAAATTCCACATAAATAAATAAAAAACTATATCGAACCTATATAGTTTTTACTAGTTGATGTCACTTCAAATAAAATCTCAAATCACGGATGTACGAGATGATGTTGAATTATTCCAAACTTTTTGTAATGAATCTACATCATTAGTACACTAGTTATTTAAGCCGTTTCAAGCAC
Source organism: Torreya grandis (assembly GCA_037957365.1). NCBI lineage: Eukaryota > Viridiplantae > Streptophyta > Pinopsida > Cupressales > Taxaceae > Torreya > Torreya grandis. Next base: position 15,437,574 of record JARHVA010000001.1, on the reverse strand, counting down.
TTTTAATCCAAGTTCAAGAGGATCTCTCAAAACTACCTTCACATTGTATTACTCTTGTTGGTTCATGACCACTTGCAGAGCATTCTACAACTGATATGTAGTAGAAGGATATATGTCGTATAATTTTGAAGACCACAATGTGAAATTTACCCAATAGGCACAAAGTACACAAGTTTAAAAAGATTTGCCAATGCAAGGTTGAGGGATAGTGTTTCCTTTTAAGGGGTGTCAAATTTTGGATGATCAATATCAACATTATTTGATGATACTTCACATTGCAAACAATACACATTCACATACTTTGCGTAACTTGCACAAATATGCCACTCCAAGTTGACTCGCACCATCTGAATGGCTTACTCTAGATAGGCGACATTACAATCAACTTTCCTTTAGCAACACTGGCTTGATTGACACAACCTCGAGGTATTGCATGACACCAAGAGCTTGTACACATGTTTATCTTCATGCTAACCTCTACATCATCATTCCACCATATTGATGATTCTCTTAGGAATTTCATAGATTTATTGGAACACGTTGAGTTAAGGCAAGGCACTAAAAAAACATTGTGCATACTGTACAATGTCACGCAACATGTGTATCACCATGATAGTGTGTGCCACATGTGCAACCTTTGTGGCACTCTTGCATGCTTGCACAATGCTAAGAAGCATGCCACACAACAACCAAGTTTTGTGCATCATTGAACACCATCCACAACATCTTATCGAGTGCACACATACTCACAATACCCTTGCATGTGTTTTGGAGTGCCTTGCACCATACCACACAATAGTGTAACTCCGTGCCCATGACTTAGTAGTGACGTGAAATATTTATGCCATAGTGCGACATGCCATGTGGCACTATCAAAGCTTGCATCCTTGCACACTTTCAACATACTACGACACTAAAAGTCTAATTATCACCCGTGTAAGAAGGCAAATTATCATACATTGCAAAAGTTGAACCATTTTGTAATATCCTATTTTATAGCTAATTTTTTACATGATGATATATATTGTAAGTTATTGAATAAAAAATAACTCACAAAAATTTGATAGTAAAATGTTAGCATGTCTTAAGTATCTAACATCTCATACACATTGCAACACACCTCTCAAACTAAACAAATCATATAAGAAGTACTACAGCTTGCTAATCATGAAAATTCTCTTTCACATCTCTTTTGAACATTCACAACTTAAACAAATGAATGAGGGCATGTCTTGTCCTTTTTTTAATCATGGGTACTCTCATTCTCAATCTTATTATATAATCTTTAGTATAGACATCAATACCCTATTCTTTCTATTAAAGAAAAGAAAAAGTATTATTGTACGAGTTTTGTTACATCTTTAAATTCCATTACATGTTCAACAATCATACAACTATGTAGAAATAGATCCGTGTACCTTAAAAAGTTTTGATTGTTTTTCCACTCTTAGCACCCCGGGCACTAAACAACAAAATTTGCTCTTCTAGTGGTACGTTTAAAATCTCTTCACCCTAAATCTAAGTAGACTAAATCAGGCGTAATGATGTTATGTTGAATATTTGAACGTGCCGTCAACTTAAGTGCTTCCCTACTAAAGTGATTATTAACATAAATTATATATAATCGTGTGACGAGACGAGGAGGAGGAGAAGGAGGAGGACAATGACAATGCAGGTTGATAGATGTACCACCCCTCCCCTCTAGTGCCATGCATCATTATCAATCCCTTTCCAAGTACACATCCCATTATCTCCATCCCACACTTTAATGACACCTTTTTTTTGTTTTTTGTTTTTCTCTGTGTTCGAGCTGGAAGCCATTTCTACGCAAATCGCAGTGGATCACTTCTGCACCACCATTTTCACAGTACTGTTACGGGTTACCTAACTAAATCCACCTGCTGAATCGTCTCAATTTCTTCCCAACCAAACCACACCAAAAAAAAGGTACACTAATATTTCTTATCCGCTCATTTTTTCAGTTTTTCAACGATATTCACAAAATTAGTGTCCTCTCATCTGCCAAAATAAGTCAAAAGATCTGCCGAAAAAATGGATCCAGTAAGTCAAAAGATCTGCCGAAAAAATGCACTAACATTGACTTGAGGCAGTATGCTTTTATTTTCTTTGTTTTTGTTTTCGTTAAGAGTTTATGCATTTAGGCACCGTTTGTTTGTTGCTTCAACTCGAAGCAATTCTGTTAAAGAAATAATTTTTTGTTAATGATTGTAGCAATATAGTTTACAATTTTAAACAATTGACAGGAATCAATTTGTAGTGCTGTTTTCTTACCCTAGCTATCTGGATCTGCACCAAAATGCTGCAATATTCACGATTTCTGTGCAAATTGCTGAAAATAGTTCGTCTGTTAGCTTAAAAACCTAAATCTTAGAATAAAGTAATTTTGCGACTTTTCTTTTTTCTTTTCAGGTTTGTTTGGAACAATTTTTTGTCTAGCTCAAAATATTTGAAAATACTGTGCTAGTACAAACTGCAAATTGGAAATTAAAGTTTTTAGCTTACATTTGGCTTACATCATTACAACAAACGGAGAGTGAATTGTTACAGAGGTTACGTCATATCAACGCGCAAACGCCACTTTTAGAAATACACAGTGCGTGATGGCGATATTTTTTTCTTTACTGTTTGTTTTTTGGTCCGTGAATTCATAACAAGTACATCACAAAACCTAACATACTCTCTGCATTTTCTACCTTCCATACAGTTACTTATCCTTAGGTTTTCGTTTCTTTAATTTTACTTAAATTTAGCTGTGTTTCTCCGTGCAGGCTTTTCGGAAAACGCCGCGACATTTATCTATGATGTGTCAACTGACGGAAACCCTGTCGCCATTAAAATTGGTCCAATATTTCTGCAAATCTGGTCGCTCCCTGCAACACAAATGCCTTGTATGGTTCGACATTAAAGTCTTTTACATAGATATCGTGGACGCCTGCGGATTCGATCGCGCGCCGGAGAGTTTGACGGTTCATTACCTGCCTCGGAGCAGTCAAACGGACCTGGAAGTTAACGGAAAGCAAATCCGTCCGTCGGCAAGCGCTTTTGTGACGCTGAGACGGAGTGGAATTGACGGAGACCAGTCAGTTTGGACTTTTGTGAGTACAGACGCCGTTCGTACGACGGGAAAACTTTGCTTTGAGGTGTACGTCAGTGACGAGACTCTCCTTTGCGGGGCTCTGTACAGAAGGAGAGATTCCGTCAACGAGGACCGTCAACTGACATGGACTGTGGAATGCAGCTGCGCGTTAGAATATCCGTCAAGATGGAGCTCGACGGGGGAAATAGTTCCGTCAATTGACGTGTGCGTGGCGGGGCGAGAGGGCAGATTGGCTGTAATGTTGATGCGCAGTGAAAAGCTTGTGGCGAGAAGAAAGCGGGTGCGTGAAGGGGTCACATTGGATGCCATTCCAGAAGGAAACGATTACGAAAATTCTATCGATTCCACGGATTTTGACGGAATACAAAATCAGGTGTGCGTTATTTTTGTTTTTGTTTTCGAAGGATTGGAATACCGAATTGGATGTGCAGTAAATTTTTTTTTTAAGGCTATGTTTTGGGGACAATATTGTTCTTTGTATCTTTCTGATTTGTATTTTTGAAATCTTTTTCTGTTACTGAGTCGGTTCGTTGGCACTTTCTGACATTGTTGATTTTGCTTCCACATTTGCGGTTTTGGTAGTATTGATAACTTCTTCAAAAAGTTTTTTATTCATTCATTTAGTAAATGTTTGTTTCCTGCTAATTAATTTATAAGAATTTTTTAAATCTATAACCGTGAATTTTTTACCGAATTCATTATTAACTATTGCTTTCAAATCTTCTTATTCCTCATGATGAATCTAAGATAGAGACGAGAAACGTGAAAAATCAATCACTCAGAAGTTACACTTAAAAAGACAGAATCTTATAGAACTCTTCAAATAACAAATATAGTTATCTGCATTTATTACCAAGCTGTGCCTAGTCAATACTTATTGGAATTGTTTGTTGATTATTATTTCAATTTATTTATCAATGGTGTTTACCAAATAAAAATTCAGGGACAAAATAATTTGAGTAGAAGAAAGAGTAATGTGTTAAAAAATTTAATTTTATATGTGATCATTGCATAAAATTTGGTATAGGAGTAGAAATCAAGTGTAAGGTGAAAATATTGATGATTATGTGAAATAAAAGCTCTCAATATATTAGATGTAAATTTAAGAAGTGGACAATACCTTAAAAAGAGTGGGAGAAAAATGTCTATTTAAACTTTGGGGATGGTGGAACCTAGATGACACTACATTAAAGAGTATTAGGCTTATAGTAACATCCTAATCAATTACAATTTAAAAGTGGATAATTTGATAGCCTTGTTTGAAAAAGCTAAGCTAGATTAAACATCATTTAAAAACAAAAAAAAAAAAAAAAAAATTTATAGTAGAAGATCCAACATCAAAAAGGAGATAGATATTTCACAAATTTAATGAGACAACCCTTTTTTCAAGTAATTGTTCTTACACATAACACCTTTGTTACTACTCTTAGTCTTATAGATTCTTTCATATCATTAATGTTATTAAAATATTTCATACATTGAGAGTGCATCTATTGTTTTTACATTGGTGACACTCAAGGCACAACGTTGTGCATGCTTCTTTATATTCTTCAAGTTTTAATCTCAACTATTAAGCAGTATACCACCCCCACAACATTCATTATCGCATCAGTCACACCCATCCTAAATGTAATCTCAACTATTTAAGGATTTCACTAGGCCTAAAATAGGGATAATTGCTTTAACTCCTATCTATTCCTAAAAAATCTTAATTTTTGGTACCTTTCCATATCTAACAAAAAAGTTTACCCCACCTAACTTCATATTGACACAAATATTTATGGATTTTTATAAATATTTCAAATATATCTATTGTTTTAACAAATGATTAAAGTGAATTTACATAAATTTATTTTATTTTTGAGTACCTTTTTCAATATTGCATATGTAAGAATTTTTGATTGTTTATTTTTATTTTTTATTTTAATTGGCAGCGAGGAAAGGAAAGTTTGATGGAGTTGGATGATAGGTCCATTGCCATGATGTGTGAAGCCACAACACAAAGGTTCACCAAGTTGTTGGAATTTAAGGAGATTACATGTTTGAAGCATTTTGGACTTTCACAGTTATATAAGGCTCTTCAACTTTGTATTGGAGTTGGGTTTGGGATTTCTCTTGGATTAGGTGTTGGTGTGTGCTTACTAGTTAATAGAGCTTTTAAAGGAATTTCGTGTATAAAATTTTAAAAGTTTCAATTTAAAAGTATTTACTTTTGTTATATTATAAAGATCACACAAACATTTTATATCACAACAATAAATGAATTAATATTAAATCTATAATAAAAAAAGTTATTTTGAAATTGATTTGGTGGTTGAAGATTTATGGGAGAATACGAATCAATCTCATTGTTGTTGGTGGCATAATGTTTTAAATTGTCCTCAAATGTTTGAGATCATTGATCATAAAATTGAAGGAAATATATAAAGAAGTGAATTCATAATGAACATTGCAAAGCTTTCAACAATGTACTTCAGTAATACATGCATTTCTCATTTACAACTTACATTTTTTTTATTTTTGACAATTTATTTTATTAGATATTTTTTATTTAAATGTAGTATGTTACATTTTTTTATTTTGATAATTTATTTTACTAGATATTGCTTATTTAATCTAGTATGTTATAGAAGAATAAATGTTGTGACAAAGATAAATAAATGTGATAATATATGTATATAAAAGTATTTTTTAAAATAAAATGAAATTATAAATTATTACAGAACTTTCATATTATAATATAACTTGTGTATATAATACAACTTGTACTTGATAATAATATAAAAAATTAATTATAACAAATTCTACATAAAAATTATATAAAATTTATATGATATATTTATTAAATCCTAAACATGTGGTACAAATTGGTGGCTCATCTGCCTCCTCTTCCTTATGCAATGCATGAAATATATAACAAGCATTATTCTTTAGTTTTGAACTTCTTAAAAATTATATTTTTTAAAATTATATATATATATATATATATAAAATCTTGAAACAAGAAACTTATGCTTATATTACATACATTAAATTAGCTTTACTAACAGTTTTGTTTAACATTTGTTGGTGCATTCAGGATTTGCATGGATCAATTTTGAGTTAATATTGTGAGAGATGTGTTGTGGGTAGCTTAGGGTAACACATTCATACCACCTTCACATTAGATTTACCATCTTTTACCTCATGAGTCCTTTTGACTCCCTCTAAAATTACTTACTCATGACCACATCATCAATGTAATCAATAAAATATTGATTTCCATATTTTCGTCTACTTATTTGGCCCAACTTACAATGTCAACCAAAACCAAAACCTAATTTTGAGGATTCATACCCTCGATTTATAGATTTTATTTTACCATTTTTAGACGATTAAAAACTTGTGTTCTACTTGTGCTAAGGAAATCACTTAGGGAAGATAATGAGGGATAGTGTAAAGGAATTCATTAAGTGAAAATAAGTTTCAATAAAGACCATAGAGATTTAAGACTAGGATCTACGTCAATAAGGTACACCAAATCATAGGAGTCCCCAACCATTATCTACTTATGGTTTGTTCTTTCTATTTTTATCTCATCTACATCCATCTCCCACAAAGTACTCAAATCCAAATGGGAGATTAATGTGTCAATAAATCGACTTGAGGTAAGTATCCCTAATCCTAAACTTTTTATTTTGTATATAGTCGTATTATCAATGTTGTATATATTTATATTAAATTATGTTATAGAACATGCTTGTTACCATTTACTTTATTGTTATCTTTACTTTATTATGGTTAATGTCTTTACCGTTGTCCCTGACCTAAATACCATAGTTCTTGCTTATTACCTAATTTTGTCTCTATTGGAAATGTGTTTTATATTTTCCATGATTTATGCTACTAGACTATAGAGCTATAATGGGGCCTTCTCACATTTATCGAGACAGGGCAATATTGGCATGTATTTGAGTGGTTTTAGCCCATGTTTTATATAGCTAATGGTTTTGATACCCATACTATTGTAATATCACTTTGATGGCTACTTATTGATATGCCTATAAATGCTTGCACATATAGTAAGAAAAAATAGAACTTGAAAGTATATAATTATATTGTAAATGGTTGAATTAATACAATTAAGAAATTATTGTGATGGTTTTTTTTCTCGAAAAGGCTTCTCAAATGAAATATTGTGTGGATTTCATTTTTCTTATTATGTTAACTTAAGGATTTTGTAAGTATTACTTCTCTCATTTTAGTTTATCGGGTTTATTTTTCTCTTCATTTAGTATCAAATCTAAATTTTAGCTTTGCAAGAAGAGTTAAGGTTTGTTCAACTTATGATAAACTATTATTTGAGTGGGAGCTCTGCATGTGATAATTTTTTTGAGTAAAAGATAATGATGGGAAACACAAGGATAAAGATTGAAAAAATTAATAGTCAACATTTTGAGTTGTGAAAGTTCAAGATGAAAGATCTTCTAGATAGAGATTAGTGGGTTATTATATCAGAAGTGTACCCTACAAGTACGAAGATAGAGGATTGAGAAAAGATTGATAGGAAGGTAAAAAGTTCAATTATATTTTAAATTTGTTAGATTTAGTTTTGTTGAATGTATTGATGGAGAAAAGTTCAAAATATCTATAGGAGAAGTTAGGAACTTTGTATCAAACAAAGTCTCTAGTGAACAAACTGTTTCTTTGAAAAAAGTTGTATTCATATAGAATAAATGTTGGTAACTCTATATCTGAATATCTAAATGCTTTCAATATTATGGTAATTCAATTAATTTATGTTGAAATTAAAATTGATGAATAAAAAAGTGTATGATTTTATTTAATTCTTTGCTAGACTCTTGGGATAATTTAGTTAAGCAAATAACTACTATTGCATCAACATTAAAAATTGTGGACATAGTGGGAACCTTATTATAAAAATAAGTGAGGTATAAATCCTATGAGGATTATCAAATAAATGATGCCATGTTTGCAAGAGGTCATTCCCAAAAAATAACTAAAAGAAAGTCATGATAGTTAAAGTCTAGAGGTAAATCTAATACTAAAGAAAAAGATAAGAGAAACTATTTGAATTGTGGTAAAATAGGGCATTTTAAGAAAGACTGTGAATCTAAAAAGGTTGAAAAGGGTAATACATCTGATGCTTCTCAAGTTGTAGAAGCAAATCCCTCTAGTGAATACTCAGGGGATTTATTTTTGGTAAATTTAAGCTTGCATACATATGATGGTACATGGTTGAATGACTTTGGTGCATCTTTTCATATGACCCCTCTCATGAAGTGGTTTTGTGAATATGAAAATATTAACAGAGGTGATTTATTTTTAGGAGACAACTCAACTTATAAGATCATGAGTTGAGGGAAATTTAGGGTGAGGTTTAAAGAAGGAAAGGTTAAAACCCTCCCTAGTGTTATGCACATTCCAGGTTTGACTAGAAACTTAATATTTGTATGTAAAATGAATGATGCGAGTGTGAAGGTAGTATTTAATAAATAGATTTTCAAGATGGTTCATGGAGTAATGGTAATGACAAAAGGAGTTTGCCCATGATCATTGTTCAGTCTTGAGGTAGTACCATAAGTGATGAATATAATAACTTTATGGCTCATGAGGTGAACAATATTTCAGAACCGAATCCTACATCTCTTGAAAAGAAGACAATGTGATGAATTGGATGGTGGGAAACATTAGAAAAATATCCATTCAAGCATTAGAATTTAAAGGTATGGCTAAATGAATTTTTGAATACCCATTAGGATTTGATTTTTGTGAGCATTGTGTGTTTGGAAAGCAAACTCAAGTGAATTGTATTAGTAGTGCTATAAGATTAAAAGGGATTTGTATTTAGTACATAGTGATGTGTTTGGACCTATGAAGGTTCCATCTCTAAGGAAATATTTGTATTATGTTTCTTTTATAGATTGCTATTTGAAAAAACACAGGTTTATTGTATCAAGACTAAAGATGAGGTTTTTAGTAATTTTACGGTTCTTGTTTAAGTGAAAATGATGGAGAGTACCATTCAAATGATTTCAAATAGTTATGTAAAGACTATGGAATAGAAAATCAAAAGATGATGCCATAAACACTACAACATAATGGAGTTTTACAAAGAACACATAGGACTCTAATGGATAAGGTGAGAAGCATGCTCAATGGTGTAGAATTGGAAAATAAAGTTTTGGGCATAATCAGTCATAGTTTATTTCTATTTGATAAATAGGTCACCCACATCAACCCTAATCGATAAAACTCCACATGAAGCATGGGATGATAAGAAACCCTCTTAAAAATCTTAGATTTCTTGGTTGTGATTTTTATATTTATATTCCAAAGAAAAAAGGACTAAGTTGGAAGGCAAATCAGCAAGTGTATATTTATTGGATTTGGTAATGGTGTGAAGGGATATAAGTTATGTAACCTTGAAATGAAGAAGATGGTTTACAACCATAATGATATCTTAAGAGGTAAAAGGATTCCAAAATAAGAAGGATGGTGAAAGGATGAGCATGAATAGATTCAATTTGAAGAAGAAGTGTATGAATTTGAAGTAACTATAGAAGATGAACTAGAGCAGAAGTTGTAAGAGGAAGATTCGAATGAAGATTTAAATGAAGCTAATGAGGGGGAACTAAAAGATGCAGAACCAGAAACTCCAAATTTGAGAAGATCAAATCAGGTGAGGACACCTGATAGGTATAGTCTTCTTAATTTTCATTTTACATTCCTTTTATCATTTTTGATTGTTACTAATGAAGACCCCAATATTGTAAACAATATTTTCACCTCAAAAGAAAATAATTCTTGGAAGAAAACTATAGAGGAACAAATTGAGTCCTTAGATAAAAATCATACATGGGACTTAGTGAGATTAACTCCTGGAATAAAACATGTTGGTTGAAAATGGATATTTAAGAAGTATAATACAATTGGGAGAATGGAGAAGTACAAATCTCCCATGGTAGAAAATGGAATCTCTCAAGTAGAGGGAATTAATTTTGGTTAGTTTTTTCCCTTGTATTAAATTGTATTCGAATATATTTCTTCTAGCTATTGCTATTGCTTTTGATCTATAAATAGAACATATGGATATAAAGATAACTTTTCTACATGGTAATCTTGAGGATGAAATCTACATGATGCAACCAGAAAGATTTAAGATAAAGGGAAAGTAAGATTTGGTGTGTGTGGTGAAAAAGTATTTGTACGGATTGAAGCAATCACTAAGAATGTAGAATAAAAAATTTCATAGTTATGTGTTGGGACTTGGGCTTGGAATAAACAAAGTTGATTCATATGTTTATTTTAAACTAGAAGGTGAAAAATTAATATCATAGTATTATATGTGGATGACATGCTGTTATTTGGTAATAATAATGAAATGATTATCCAAACTAAATCTCAATTATCATCTCAATTTGATATGAAAGATCTTGATGCCGCAAAGTATATCTTGGTCATGGAAACTAAAAATGATCAAGTAAACAAGAAATTGTTATTAAATCAAAAGAAGTACATTGAGATGATACTGCAAAGTTCAAGATGTAGGAAAGTAAGCCTATTAGTGCTCCCTTTTCCATTGATTAAAATTTATCTACTGAATAGTGTCCTAAAATAAAATAATAAATTGAGGACATGTATCTAGTCTCATATGCTAGTGTTGTTTATATTTTGATGTATGCAAAAGTTTGTATCAAATATGACATTTCTCATGTAGTGGGAGTAGTGAACAAATTTATGTCAAATCTAGGAAATGAACATTGGACTTCAAACTATGAAATATGTTATCATGGTAATCCTAGTGAAATCAAAACATTAAATCTATATGGTTTTGTGGATTTGGATTGGGATAAAAATCTTGATTTCCAAATATCTATTTATGGGTATGTGTTTAACTTGTTTGGTGGAGCTGTAAGTTAGATGAGCAAACAGTTGGCTAGTGTTGTGATATCCACCATAGAGGTTGAGTACATGGAAGCTACTCAGACAAGTAAGGAAGAAGTTTAGCTTTTAAAGGTTAATTTACACTTTTGAGTTTATTCAAAAGGTTGTAACAATATATTGTGACTCTTAAAGTACAATTTATCTAGGACGGAACCCTAATATCAATTTAGAATAAAACATACTGATGTGTAACATATTTTTGTAAGGTAAATGATGGAGGAAAATAAGATATTGTTAGAGAAGGTGGGCACAAGTGAGGATGTTGTTGATTCACTGACGAAGGCTATGAGTACTAAGAAATTATATTAGTGTGAAAACATCAAGAAGCATAGTTGCCTATAGTTGTTAAAGGTATGGTTGTGAGGCCCCTATTGAAAGTATTAAATAAGTGAGATATTAATGGAAATATGTTGTATATTTTCCATGACTTACACTCTATTAAACTATAAATCCAAAATGGGGCCTTCTCACCTTCTTCAAAATGAGGTGATATTGGCATGTAGTTGGATGTTTCATCTCGTGTTTTATATAACCCATGGTTTTTGTACCCATAGTATTGTAATATTGCTTTGATAGTTACCTATTGATGTGCTTGTTGGAGGCCTAGGCTACACCCTAGCTGATCAAAGGATTGCTCAGGTCTTCTTGCTCAAACCTAATCCAACATGAGAATGCCTAGGCTATGGGTCACCTAATCTTAGGTCAGACCTTTAAGATTTTTAACGAGGCTAGATCATATGATGTATCACTTTGATCATTTCCACTAAAGTCTACTAATTTTTAGGGTGAAAAGGGGGAGAATGATAACTAAAAAGGAAATTTAAGCTATTGTTGGTGATACACTTGAAATTATTGTTCATCCACTCTTACTTGAGATTCTAAAACACTAATGAGATAGAACAAATGATTGGATCTACAACTCCTAATATTTGTTATGCATCAATGTTTCATGCAAAGGTTTCAATAATTGATCAAACCCTGAGGGAAGTGATGGAATAGGCCTGATTCAAGGCACTAACCAATTAATGTGTCCAATGTTGAATTCAATCAAATGACATCAAAAGCTAGACAAGACCTGCATAACATGACAAATTACCAACTAGGTGAGATCAGGACTTGACAAGGGAGAAATCTCTACCACATATGCAAATCAACTGACATGAACACACTAGATAAGCATAATGAAATCTTAACATAGTCTTATATTCATCTCAAGAGGTTAAAAATCTCAATCTTGAAAGAGTCTAGTCATGCCCAAGAGAGGGATCATTTTAAAGGCTCAAAAGCCTGTATATATATAAAAATGGGATGAGAGAGATAGGGAGGGATGCATGGAAGAATGGAGAAGGGGTCATAATGATTGAGATCGCATCTTCCTTGAGCTCATGATTGCATTAATGTTACTGAGACTATTTTGGCATAGAAGAATGGATCATGAAGGTCAAGACCACTATAGGAAGCAATCACTCCCACCACATGAATCCTTCTTGAGCTTCTGTACCCTTGTAAGGATAAAATAATCATATTTATGCACTTGATAGAGCCATAATCATGTCTACTTTTAGTGGTTATAGGTACCTATTTGCCAAAGCTAAGATTATGTCGAAGGATGAGATACCTCTCTATAATTACATGTATGCAACCCTATTGCAATATTTGAGCATATGGTCTTTACTATAGATGAAAAGCAATCCCATTTATTGGTTTTCATATAGTCATAATTTTAATGAAGATCCATAGGTTTAGGGTTTCTTGATAATTCACAAGACATAAACCTCATGTCTGAAAGCTTTTGAGAGGTTTTGTAGAGCTTTAATGATGATCTATGATTTTTCAAGGTTTTCTCCTAGTAGCACAAATCATATATGATCTTGTGTTTATAAATTTATCTTCCTGGGTGATTAACCCTTTAAAACATTGCTCTTAGTTTGACCTGAACCATATTTGATTTCCATTTGAAGTCTCGTGTCTTTGAATTTTAATATCAACCGTCAATCTTGATCTAGGTTCCTATATTGCACCATCTATTAGCTTCGCATTCATTCTAGGGCCCTTCAGTCAATCCTACCTACTTTCATGCTTGTACCACGTGGTAGCCTCATGTTTGATCTAAGCTCCATTGACTTATTGACCTTACTCACACTGTTGATCTTTCTTTGTATGAATAAATGTAAGCCATAGATCTTCTTCCAGTTGAACGTGCTTAAGACACTTATCACCTATGTATTTGCTCTTAGGATCTATTGACCTTTTGACCCACTGCCAACCATTAGATCTATTTTGTATGGGTGAATGAACTTCATTGATCTGCCTGAACCCACTGACTTGAGCTTCATCCATACACCGTTGGATCTAGATTTTGCTCCTGAGATATTGCCACTTGTCAATCCCTCACTTAATCTTAGGATCCTTTGACTTGTTGAATGGAAGATCATCATTGATCTTGAATGTATGATTTAATGGGCATCATTGGATATTTGAGACCCATTGACACTGTCAGTTTATCACTCACCATTGAGTCTTCAATCTGATTGAACATCGATTGTTGATCTTTTTCCAAGGGCCTTTTTACCTATTGATTGCCCATGTGCCATTGATATATGATATGATCAAGTGAGATTTTGACACTTATCAGTTATGAGTTCATATTTTGAATGTTTGAATTCAAATGTCTAGTTTACGTGGCTTAAAATTGACATTTGTATGCCTATTTCACTCTGCAAGTCTAACTTTAAAGGCTTATATCTTGAGATAGCAAGATCATCAAGATACCAAATTTTTAGAGGATGATATTGGCACCAAATGCATCATTTCTACGTGATGCTTTGGGCTTGAGAGGATTTCTAAATGAACTTATAAAAATCATAAACTGAGCTAACCAATCCATTTTTTCATGGCGTGCCATGATGGTCTGCTCTCTCTCTAGGCTTGTGTAAGTCATTTTTTAATCATCCACTTTATCAAGAACTCTGTTCATCTTGATTAAACCATGTCAAGACTTATAAAACTAATCCATTTAGGTGAGTTTCTATAGGTGGGCCAAAATGGCCAACATTTCTGGTGACTTGTAAGGAAGCATGCATGCTATGCTTGAGAACCCAAACACTTACATGACTTTTAGACTTATAAACAATGACAAAATTGAGCCTTGACTACAAGAAACCTCTTTTCAAAGACAATAGCCACCAACATAAGAAAATAAGCACATAAAACATGAAAACTAACCTAACAAAGCAAATATAACTAACCAAATGTGCTGGACAACACTTGGAGGAAAATATAATTGATTATATATAAGGAACCTAATTAACTAAGACAAATAATGATCCTCCTAGATCAAAAGGGAAATTCATGACACCACTTAACCCAAGAGATGGTACAAGTTGCAAATCAGGATGTTTATTAAACATTACCTTTGTTGAGACACTCTTCCTACCTACTAACTCTCTTAACATCTCGTCAAATGAGTTATCAACATCAAACCAGTCACCAATAAAGATAAACTAGTCTTGTACTTCAAGATATTTCTCATACTGCTTATCAGCTACAATCTCTACAAGTGACACCTCATCTAAACATTGGTCTTGAGTCCTTTTATCATCTTGAATTACCTCATTCTCCTTATTATCAACTATAAACACATCAAGATCTTCAAGGAGTTTTAAATGGCTAACCCTATCTACAACATGGCCTTTAATGAGTGCCTCCAAATCAAGCTGCTCATGAACATGCTCTCTAATGGGTAACATATCTTTACAAAGTCCCTTAACCCCTTGTAGAGATTCAATGTATAACTTCCAATCATCCTTTTTTCCCTCACTTTGATTAACCTAAATAGGATCAATTTGAAGGGTATCTTGATCCTTTTCAATAAGAGACATCTCAAACTCATCTATGACTTTGATTTGTATTAATCCCTCATGGAGTTCTTCCACATCAATACCAACCTTCTCATTCTACCTTGGCATCTCTAGAGTAGCACTACCTTTTTGAAGCTCCAAAACATTAATGGAATCCTCAGATGAAGATTTAACCTATTGTACTATCCTATCATCCAACTCTGCCATCTTAAGTTCTTCAATCTCACTCATGAAATCATGGTACAACTATTGTTAATGGTCTTCTTTTTTAGGAATGTGCTTTGTCTCAACAATGGTTCTGTGTGAGTTGTCTTCATGGCTACCTTCTAAATAAAGATAAGTTTGTACTTGATCTATATCAGTTACTTCAAAATATTAAGAAAACTCTTGATTTTAGATAGCTGATATGTGATCAAGAGGTTCTTGAGAAACAATCTCTTGATGCACATCTAAATTTTTTTCCTGTTGGATCTCATCTCTGACTTGCACTTGTTCCTGAAACTCATCTTCTTTTACATTATGAAAGATTGAAACATGTTTATCCTTTCCAAGTGGTGTTCTAATAATTATTTCCTCTTTTTGATCACTAAAGTCATCATTATTTTTAATCTCCTTAGTTGCATCTTCTTGATTTTACTCATAAAGGAGAGGCTCTTTCTCTAGGATAGGCACAATATATCCCTGAAAGTACTCAAAAAGATGAGAAAGGTCCATAAAAGTAACCATAGATACCTAATTTTTCTCATGGAGATGCTCTTCTTGGATCATATTAACATCCTCTTTTTGCTACACTACTTCTTGGATAGCTTTCCATGAAGGAAAGGACTTGGGTTCCTAAGGAGAGGGAAGTGGAGGTCGAATGGTCTCTTATTTGACTTCAACAATCACCACTTATTCCTTATTTTTCATATCACTTTGGATGGATTTACAAGAGATAAAGGACTTAGATTCTTGAGGAGGGATGGGTAGGGATTGAGTAGCTTTGGGTTTGCTTAATTGCATGACTTAACTCTAAGATGGAAATTCGGGCTCATGGTTCCCTTACATAGTGTGCATTGAGGCCTGAGGAATGAAAGAAGGTATGCGTAGTTGAGGTGATGTTGCCTTTATAGCTACCAATATATATTATAAATGTTTATTTGCAACCTCAATTTGCCTATTAAGGAAGGCTTCAAAATCAGAGCTTGATTGCTCATGATGGCTGGTTTTTTCAACACAAACCTGCCTTTCCTCTTGGACTCTCCCTTGGATAGAATTACATGAGGGGAAGGTCAATAGGAGTTAAGGGGAACTATGATGGATTTGAAACTCATGTCGTGATGGATCATGAATGGAGATGGGAAGCTCGACATGAGGTTGACATGGATTGAATGAGGGAAGGCAGGGTGGGTGATGGGGTGTTTGATGTTCTTCATGGGCTCTCAACTTCTACTCAATCTTGGAGATGAGTCCATCTATATCAAGCATGCCACTACTGTTTTTGGGATAACCTTCCCTAATGAAGGACATCCAAATTTATTTTGCCTACTGCACTAAATCTCTAACCCTTTTAATGATATGTGTTGGGATCTCTTTCCCATACCCCTTCAGCATGTCAATGTTTATCATATTCTTCTCTTAGGATAATAGAGCTTGTTTAAGGATATATATAGAATGGGTTGGGGTATGAGTATGTTGTTTAGGAATGTTATGCTATTTCCATGGTTAATTAGGAGGATTATCAAAGGATTGGTATGAGCCACCATACTACTAGTAAGGATCTATATACAGTCGGTGATGCTCATCATAAGGCTGATACAGATCATGGTAGGGATAATAGGGGTCATGAAGATCATAACAAGATGCATATGGATCATCTTAAAACTACTGATAAGGAGAGGAAAGATAACATTCTTCTGTATAGGCTGTCATAGTCTAGAAAACATGAAGATAACTGAAACTATGAACAAGAATATGCCTCTTACCTTAAAATAAGGACCAATAAGTACTTGAAACTGGTCCTAAAGATGAATGTGCTGAAAACTTACTTCAATAGATAAAATTAGGTCCCACTGGGCATGCCAAAAACTATTGGAGACCTAGGCTGCACCTTAGTTTAGCAAAGGACTATTCAGGTCCTCTTGCTCAAACCTAGTCTAATATGGGAATGACCCTAGGCTGTGGGTCACCTAATCTTGGGTCAGAACTCTAGGATTTTTAATGAGGCTAGATCCTCTGATGTAACACAAATCATATTTAATCCTATGTATATACCTTTTTCTGCCTAGGTGACAAACCCTTTGAAATATTGCTCTTGGTTTGACCTGAATTGTATTTGACTTCCATTTGAAGTCTCCTATCTTCAAATTTTGATATCGACCATTGATCTCGATCCAGGTTCCTATATTTCACCATCTATCAGCTTCACATTCATTCTAGGGCTATGTAGTCAATCCTACCTATTTTTGTACTTATACCACATGGAGACTTCACATTTGATCTAAGATCTATTATCTTATTGACCTTGCTCGCACGATTGATCTTTCTCTATATGAATGAATGCGAGCCATAGATATTTTTCCATCTTAACAAGATTAATAAACTTGTTAGCCATGCATTTTTTCTTAGGATCCATTAACCTTTTGACCCATCGCTCACCATCATATCTGCTTTGTACGAGTGAATATGCTTCATTGATCTTCATGGGCCCATTAACTCAAGTTTCATCCACACGTTATTGGATCTAGATTATGCTCCTGAGATCTTGCCACTTGTCAATCCCTCACTTAATCTTAGGATCCTCTGACTTTTTGATTGTGATCTTGAATGTATGATTTAACATGTGTCATTGGATCTTTGGGACACATTGATCTTTAATCTGATCAAATGATGATCATTGATCTTATTCTAAGGACATTTTAACCTATTGAATGCCCATGTGTCATTGATCTATGATCTAATCAAGTGAGATTTTGACACTTTTTAGTTGTACATTCATCCTTGGAATGTTTGAATTCAAATGAATACTTTGTGTGGCTTAAACTTGACATCTGTACACCCATTTCACTTTGCAAGTATAAATTTAAAGGCGTATATCTTGGGATAGCAAGTTCATCAAGATATAAAATTTTTAGAGGATGATCTTAGCACCAAATGCATTATTTATATGTGATCCTTTGGGCTTGAAAGGCTTTCTAAGTGAACTTATAAAATGCATAAACCAAGCTAACCAGTCCATTTTTGCATGATGTGCCATGACAGTCTGCACTCTCTCTAGGCTTGTGTAAGTCATTTTTGGATCATCCACTTTACCAAGAACTCTATTCATCTTGACCAAACCATGCCAGGACTTTCAGAATTGATCCATCTAGGCAATTTTCTATATGTGGGCCAAAATGGCCAACAATGCTTATATATACTTGCATATATGTTGGCAAAAAAATAGAACTTGAAAGGACATTATTTTATTATAAATGGTTGATTTAATACAATAAAGAATGAGTTATTGTATTGGGTTTCTTTCCAAAAAGGGTTTCCCAAGTGAAATCTTGTGTACTATGTAATCTTGTGTGGATGTCATTTTTCTTATTTTGCTCGCTTAGGGATTCTATTAGTATTGATTCTCTCATTTTAGTTTATCAAGTCTATAATATAAACCCTATAAGATAATTCTATGAAGATAATACCCCCTCTTAGTATTATCTAAACCTACTCCCTATATAGCGCTCATCAAATATACATTTATACAAATTTTCATGTTAAAAAGCGTTGCCTAAACTTTCTAAATCATAAATCGGTCACAAGGAGTAGGTCTTGACCAAGTTTGAAGAATCTAAACCAAGTTAGAATCCATTTTGAAGTGTTTAAAGTTAGATCATATGATGCATTTATGTTATTGTATCATAATTACACATATTTGCATAAAGTCTAGAGTTATATGTGGTATTATATCTGTCCTCAAAGTATTGGATACGTAGCCAACACACAACCATTCATTGGGGAGTGATTGGGGTCATCTCAACCCATCACTCTTCTCCATTTTTATAGGATAACCTATTATCATAAATGGAACTATGGCTTCAAAGTGAATGATACATGTTTTCTACATTTTCACACATAATGATCATTTGATAGTGCATAGGAAGATAGTTTTCAAGTAGACACAAAGACCTGTGCCCAAAAAAGGCACAACTTTACAAGATGAATTTAGTTGAAGAATATGCCTATATTAGATGAAGGCATCTAGAGGCTGACAGACTCATCCAGAATATTCACATACTCAAACCCCTGATATGAGCAACTCTTTGTCCATTTCCACTCCTTTTAGTCACTTGTATTTAGTCTCAAACCTACATTGACCCAAAATAAGCTTAGCATATTAATCCCTCAAGTCATTTTTATTTATAGTAAGTTGCAATTATTGAATCATACGTTATTGTAGCATTCAAATTTGTTTTTTATTTTCATATATTGAAAATCTAAATAGTCAATTTTTTTATCTTATTAGATCACACTAATATAAAATTAAGTAAAATATATTGGTGAACCCATTCCCTAAAGTGAGCATGTCAAACACTAGGTTTTCCTTTAAGGTTTCATCATTTTTTCTATGATTTAAAATTTCTTCCGTAAAGTTTGATTTTCATACCGGATTTTAAAAAAACCCTTCTACATAGATGCAAATCTCTTTTTTCCCCCTCTTACCCAAAGGTTTCACGTCTATTCTCCTATTAAGGCTTCCCCTATTAGGGTTGTTCCTTATTTTTCTAATATATAATTCAAAATTAATTTATTTTCAAAAATCATAGAGGTTTTTATTGGTCATTTTGGTTGGATAAAAAACCTATTGTGCTTCACCAAAAATATGTATAATTTTTTTGATATTATTGTTTTACTATAGTAAATATGATCTAAAGAGTAAAGGGTGTATTTATTTTTAAAATAATTTATGGGTTTCTTGTATATACTATATTTTATTAAAAACTAAGTTTTGTTTCCAAAATTTCCTGACAGTTATTTTTGGGTAATCGGTTATTTATTTGACCCTTATCAAGACATATACATACATACATATATATGTGTGTGTGTGTGTGTGTGTGTGTGTGTGTGTGTGTGTGTGTGTGTGTGTGTGTATGTACACACACACACACACACACACACACATGGTTTTATTCTTGTTTTTTGAAGAATTTTAGATTTATTTAGTAGTGGGGCTTATATTTGAGTTTTCCCTAGAAAGAAACCTCAAGGGTTTTATAGCTACCATCCCTCGGTTATGGAAGTCCTTGATATCACTATCCCAAGAGGTAGGGTGCATCTCTCTCTCTCTCTCTCTCACACACACACACACACACACACACACACACACACACACATACATACATGGTTTTATTCTTGTTTTTTGAAGAATTTTAGATTTATTTAGTAGTGGGGCTCATATTTGAGTTTTCCCTAGAAAGAAACCTCAAGGGTTTTATAGCTACCATCCCTTGGTTATGGAAGTCCTTGATATCACTATCCCAAGAGGTAGGGTGCATCCTCCTAGTGAATATTATATGAGCATTGAATCTTCCCAACATATGGGAAGTAGTGTGGCTAATGAGGTTATTCTATATTAGATAGTTGCTTTGAGAAAGTCTATAGAGGTATTCTAAAATTAAATGTGTCTAAAGGTTACATCACTTGAATATAAGATCACACATGGCAAGAATCTTGAGTATGCTAGTGTCAATTATAACTTTGCCTCTC
This sequence comes from Torreya grandis, assembly GCA_037957365.1. Lineage (NCBI taxonomy): Eukaryota > Viridiplantae > Streptophyta > Pinopsida > Cupressales > Taxaceae > Torreya > Torreya grandis. The sequence continues at coordinate 15,416,922 of JARHVA010000001.1, read as the reverse complement.
CATTAAATAATTTTGTGCCTTAAAATATTTCATTTCAAGTATGGGTTCAGAAATAATACATCTAAATTTTGGATAAGATTAATAAGAAACCAAGTGAAGCTCTAAGAGATATGTTTCAAAAACTAGTTAATCACATTGTCTCATATACATCCTTTAAGTAAATATAAATGCTATTGTCTTTATCATATAATACATGGGCATCATACAAATAAATGTTTGGATTTGAAGGAAAAAATACAAAATATTATTGATAGTGGGGATCTTACATTAGATACATTCATAGAAGTATTATTAGTTTGAAATACACCTATAATTAAATAACCTACTCAAACTAATGTTATATCTTTTAAAGAACAATTAGAAAAGGAAAAGTTACATAAATAACAATTGAAAACAAATAAAAATTATATGAGGAACAATTGGAAAAATAAAAGTTATATAGGAAACAATTGGAAAAAGAAATTTTGCAACAAGAAAAGTTACAAAAAGAAAATGTTGTAAAAATAAACATAAGATAAACAAGAAAGTCTACCTAGGAAAGAGGAAATTAAGAAATCAGATTTAAATAAAAAAGAGGTTCTTAAGAAATAATTCTAAAATAAATACTTATCTAAAAAGGCTAATGTCACAAGTGTAGTTTCACATGAGATAACTAAAAAGTATTCCTCATATTTAGAGCCTTTGATTTTTATCCCTTACACAGATGGCAAGAAATGTACCAACGTTGAGATTACAACTCTTTATGAAATTAATGTATGTATCTTGACACTTCTCAAATATTTTAGATATGGCATTAAACATGTGGATAAGATTGTTGAACCCAAGCAATATATTGGATCTATTAAGTTTTTGGTAACTCTTAGTCTTAAAACTTGTTCTCTTATATTTCACATTGACCCTACTTTGGATCAATCTAATTTTATACTAGGAAGGTCATGTCTAAGAGCAATGGGGACAAAACTTGGTATGAATCACGAATATGTTACATGTAACCATGAATGTAGGACTATTACCATTCCAAGTGAGGAAGCATATTTAAAACATGAAAAAAAAGAGGAAAACATTTTTTCAACTAATACTCAAGCAATTAAATATAATGTAATCATAAAAGAGGTGCACAGTATTAATGAAAATGAACATATTGAAGGGAAAAAGACATCCAATAAACCAATTTGATAATATAGTGCAGTTGGTTATGCACATCCTACTACAAACACAATAAATGATGGGAATGACATGTTAAAATTACAAGATGAAGGAGATGACTATAATAATCATGATGTATTGAAAACTGGTATTAAAGTGATGAAGAAGAAAACCAAATTACTATTACAATATAGGACTCAATAGAGAATATAGATAAATGGTGGTTGAGTGATATATAATCTACATATGAGTATCCTATAGATTAGATTATTGGTTAGTTGAAACATATTTTTTTATACATAGCTTCTTGATGTTTTCTTCACTAAATATTCTATCTTGACACATGTGTATATATGTTTTTTCATTAATTATTATTTTATCCCTTAGCTTCACTTTTTATTTCTCTTTGCCCTTGCCTTTTGTTTGTGAATCCTAATCTATATATCTATGACATCTATTCTATTATGATGCATCCTCTATATCGATTTCATTCCAGTATAAATAATTTTTGGCATACTACTTTATTACTCATACATATTGACTATCTATACATGTTATGGATTTTATTGAGCTTACATGATCACATACATTTATATCTACATATTATATGATATTGAATACATTTATATCTACATATTATATGATCATATAAATTAATTCATCATCATCCCCCTCCAATTCCCATATACTCTCTTCAACTATGATGTTATGATGCACTTATACAATGGTGCCATATTACTCGCCTTCACTCCCTCCACATGGCCTTGTTGTTACACTTGATGCACATTATGCCTTGACATATGCTATGAATTGGTTGGATTCCTTCCTTTATTCTATTTTGAATCCTTTCCAATTGGACTTATTTTATTCTTTAAATGTGTTCTAAATATTCAAAAATTCATTAAAATAAGTAAAATATTCCAAAAATGAAACATCAGGACCTAAGCATGACATATTTGCTAGTTTAAAAATATTCACTTTATTTATTTATCACTTTTTTGGTAAATTACATATCATTTATCGTTACACACATGAATTTCATAGTATATATGTGTACACACCCTAATTTGGTCAAGCAACACAATTACTATGTCTTTTATAATTCTTTCACAGGAAGTTCTTAACATTGAATGAAGATCTTGTTTGCATGGTCACTTTGGTATTTTAGGTCCTTATTATAAATTATTTTCACTACTTGTTGCACTCTCAATGGTCTTATGTCATGATATCATAGTCATAGCCCCCCTAGCCTATTTGTCATAGTCACTTCCTAGTTTTTTGACTATAGGATAATATTGCAACCCTAAACAATAACGGACTATACTAGTATCCACTTCAGTGCTATTGTCCAATGGTCACATTTTTAGCTCATTTTGGGTCCTTTCCCTTATTTGAGTCTCTTGTTATGATTTTATCTATCTTTTCACCTTGTCAACCTATGAACAAGCATCTTACATTCAAATTAAAGTTCAATCTATATAAAGATCATCACAAGGCATTCTACATCTAACACTTACCACTTTGGCACATAATTACATGAAAATCATTCAATATTATAACTCAACACTTTGTATATTACTTAACATCACATCTAGATCTGTATGCTTGATCAAAGAAGGGACTAGATAAAAGTCATTCTAGCATAGCCTGCACGTTGATTATACACATTCCTTAAGGGAGAACTACATGCCATCTAAGATCCCTATTATTAAAGTTAATGTAGGCATTAATTATAATAACAAAGGTTTTGTATAGTGAAATAGTAATATCCCACAACCCATATTTTCCCATTTTATTTGTATTTAATTCCATTGTTATCTCATGTGTGCAAGTGTTCATTAGAGTTTTGAAGGAAAATCATCCAAGCAGTGGCGAAAAATAATGATCAAGAGTTTTTGAACACATTTAAAGAATCCATAAGACCTCTCATAGCATCCCTAGGAATCTCAATCCCCTTGTAGACAAAAAGAAATTACCATGGTGCCTTTACCAATAACGTAGTGTGCTAAGGTCCAATTGACCATGTTATTGTCCTCAGGCAATCTGATCTTTAGTTCTAGAACCCAATGGCTCTAGGCTATCTTTCTAACCTATTTCAGCATCATCACCACCCAACGACACAAGCTTTACTCCAAATAAGTGAATTTTCTCCTTACACTCGTTATTTTGAGTAAATTAATTTAGTTAGCTAATTTTAATATTTATCTATATTTACCCTCTTTACTCATCCCTTTAAAAATTTAAGATTTACATCTATTAAGTCTTAAAAAGTTAAATCAATATGATTAAGATGTAGGACATAAGGTTATACATGATATGTGGATGCACAGATGCCGGACATTCATATACCTAGGGGTCATTTCAATGCTTGGGCCATCTCATTCTATAAGTTACATTATTGCATGTTATATGTTTTTATGACATTTCCATTTATCATGTTAAGATACATTTATTTCTTATATGTGTTTCTCTTGTTTATTTTGTTACAGTGATACATTTCATGGATATGTTATTTTGCTATGTTGTAACATTGACATAAATTAACGGTGTATACTAGTTTGACTTGTTTTACACTTTATTGTTGTTAATTCATTTCCTATAGGCTAATATTTGAATATGCTTTGTTGACACTTGCCTTAGCATATAAAAATTTCTTGATTTAGTGTATTATTGGATTCCTTTTTCTTTGGCCCTTACCTTCTCCTAATACTTTTTTTTATCATGTTTTTCATTATATGATTCTTTCTTTGGGCCGTTGCCTTCTTTTATGATTTTTGATTGATTGATTTCTTATTTTATGAAATTTTAACTTTTTGTAATTTAGTTGTCCATTGTGTGTGGATTTTATCGTGTGTGAAATTGAGTCATATTGTGTGTCATGGTCATGACATTGTGTGCTTATAAGTGTATACATCTAGGATTATATATGGATTTTTTAGTGTTGTGATCCATATCATAGACTTTACTTTTTATGTGGTGTTATGATCCATATCATGCACCTTCTTGCATAGTTTTTTTATCTAGTACTTATATCAATGATGGTTACTATTACATGCTCAATTGTTATATCTATCTTGACAAGACACTTGTGTGTATTACACTACATATTTCATATATGATTTGGTCATCTACTCATTACTATGATGACATATTATCCACATGTTATCTCATGCTTTTTAATGATTATATATTTCTATATAGCATAATGTAGCTAACTTTATTCTTTTAAAATAATTAATCTACAGTCTACATTACTCACGTTAAAAGGGGAGCATATCAATGGGATTTTCATGGAGATTTAAGCCTCCATGCATAGATTATTTAGATTTTTAGACAAATTACATATTGGTTCAGATTATTAGTTTGGTTCAAATTATGAGACAAATATTTATATATTGAGACATATTTTAGGAGCATATGTAATGTAAATGTAGACATTTTACAGGTTACATATTTCAAGAATTTACAAGTCATCAAATTGATTAGATTGAATGAAAAATTAAGTCATTCTATATCACACATTATTACCCATTGAATCAAATTATGGGGAATGAACATTGTTCATGCATATGTTATTATATATATTTTTTAATTTTGAAGTTGGCATAAATGTGACATTGATGGTATCGAAGGTAATATTTTGAATCTATAAGTCCATTTGCATTAGTTGATTCACCCTACATGAACCTAATATAGGCACCCCCATCCATTTTAAGGGTCAAGATCAGTTAAATAAGTAGTGCGATTAAATTTTTGTATCATTTAATGGCCTAACATTACTCCTAATAAGACTATATAGGATCCACCTTCTAATCATGGGGTTCAAGATCAAATAAATTAGTATTGCATTTGAAGTTTTGTGTCACTAAATGGCCTAGCACTACTCCGTATTCATAGGGGTTAGAGAGTTTTTTTAATCAAAACATAATTTGAACAATGGCACTTGTATTAGTGCATACTTTTTCTATGTGTCAGGGGATCTGTAGCTCTACCAATTAGAGGACAATTGATTACTTTTTTATATGCAATTAAACACGGAATTATATCAGAATGATAAAGTAGCTAGAAACATGAGACAACAAAGAATTTGAGAGACAATACACACTCTTTGTATTAGATATTACTAGAAGAAAATACAATAAGAAAGATGCCACTTCTTCCTCCACCTCAAAGGCTTGCCACACCTCAAGACCTTCTTCCCTCTCTCTCTTGCTCAACACAACAACTCTAAAGCCTGAGTTGCTATCCCTCCTTGAATGCTTCAGCTGATCTCCTTGACCTTACACCTGTAGATCTCCTTGACCTTGCTAGCTTCAATGCCTTTACTTGCCTTAGAATTCAATTACAATACATGCCTTATGGGTCTATAAATAAGATCCCATGCTTACAAAAATAGAACTCTAACTACTAAAATTAGACACACAGTCGACGACTTAAATTTGCCCCTTAGCATGCAAACACTCGGTTCAACTAACTAACTGTTCGTGCAACGAACAGTTCTGGATCGCACAGGCGACCGACGCCAGTCTCTGCTAGTCTGGTGCTGCCGACGTCAGTCGACTACCTGTCGTCGCCGGTCTCCTTCTCCACTGCTTGTAACCGACGTCGGTCATACTGTCGATGCCGGTGGCTCTGGTTCTTCAGCATCCTTCCTTCTAGTGTCTGCAAGCAGTTGAAGCTTTTAGCTCCACACTACAACAATCTCCCACTTGGAGATAAATATCTACAACTTGTACCTGTACCTATACACCATCTATTTTGTTTCTTAAGCTCTGTATCCCTCTTCAATGTCACTCTTGAAGACCAACCACCACGTAAATTTGTGATGCAATACCTGTCACTTATGCCACAAGAATTTTGCTACTCCCAAATTCTCCATGACATGCTTCTGAACCAACTCTACCCTTAGCTCAGAAAACTCCCTGTATATGAAACCCTGCAACAAGTAACACAATACAGTAACAGGATAATGTAGCTAATATTATCCAACCTGGTAAAGATAAAATACAATGGTCAAACCTCCATTGTTCTGCAGCATAATCAAGACCATATACCATAGCCTTCTGTCTCATGTATCCATCCACTCTCTTCTCTAAAACGGGAATCCATCCCTCTATCCAGTGCTTTCTTCCAGTTGACAACACTACCAACAAATACCTGTTTGGTTCTCCAAGGACTCACACTCCTCATCCATGCCAAGCTCCCACTGTTTCTGGATTCTACCTGCATTGCTTCTTCCGTCTTCCTAGTTCATGACTATCAGTAAGCAATATAAAGAAGGTGAACAATGAATATGAGGTTCACATACCTTTTCTGACCTCTACATGGGTGTTTGAGACTTAGTAATTCACCCAACATCCGTTCCAGTGACCAATCTAGGCCATCTCCCAGTCTGCTTCCGACCGATGTCGGTTCCCTGCACTGACCCTGATTACCGACGTCGTTTCCCTGGCCGACGCTGGTGTCCCTCCCGCCGACGTCGATCCTTGTGACCGACATCAGACTTCTCCTGTCCGACCTATCGACCCTGCTGGTCTGCACATGACTGATGTCGATATCTGGATGACTGACGTCGGTGCCAAGCTACCGACATCGGTGTCTGTGTGTTCTTGTAAGTGATGAAATTTTCATCCACGAGCTCTTCTTGGATCAAACCTCTGTCCATGCTACCCTGCTCAGATTTATTCAGCCCCTGTGACTGATCTCTGTCCTTCATCTCCTCCATAAACACCAAGGCTTCTTTGTTCCTGTCAAAGGTATCAAATTTTTTCTTTCTGCACTGAACTGTATTTGTGCACATACCTTTTGAATCAAGAACTTCCATTCCCTTCTTATTCTTGTGACCAAGCCTATTAGGCCACATCTTCGAATCTACACCAGAAGTAGAATCAGTAATGCAAGTAGACAGATAAAGAATATCTACTTTCTTACCTCTTGCTAGAACAAGTGCTCCCTTGGTAACCTTTCAAGAATCCGCTGTGAGGATTATTGTGCATCCCTCATCTCCCAACCTTCCTACAGAAATCAGACTCTGCTTCAGAATCGGAACATGCATGACCTCTTTCAACACCCACGTGTTGTCAATCTGCAATCTCAGCTGCACTTATCCTTTGCCAACTATCTGACAAGGCGTACCATCCCCTAAATAAAGAACTCCAAAGTCTCCTTGTTCATACTCGTAGAACAAATCTCTGTTTGGGGATGCATGAAAAGATGAACCAAAATCTAAAATCCATTATCCTACCTGACTATCTGAAGAAAGTATGAGAGCATCCTGCATCACAATATTTGCATCCTTTGCTTCTCCCATACCTGCATGTTGATTCTCTTTATCTCTCAACCAACACTCCTTTGTATGTCCTTTCTTTCCACAAAACCAGCAGGTAATACCTTTGGACTCGGATCTCCTTCCTGACCTTGATTTCTCTTGCTCAACCTTCTCCCTTTGCCTTTCCCTGCTTTCTGCACTTAGAGCATTCCCTGATGATTCACCTGTGCTTCTCTTGCGTATTTCTTCGTTCAAGATCACACTCACAACATCATCAACTTTTAAGATTTTAGAAGCAGATGCAGAATTACTTACTGCCATAACCATACCGTCCCAACTTTCAGGCAAAGAACATAAAATCAAGAGAGCCTTTACCTCATCATCCAAAACAATATTGACTGAAGCTAGTTGGTTTACCAAACCATGGAAATCACTGAGATGAGTATGTACCGATCCACCTTCCTGCATTTGCAAAGTAAATAGCTGCTTCATAAGATATACCTTATTAGAAACCGAGGGCTTTTCGTATAAATTTGCCAAGGACTTTATCAACTCTTCCGTTGTCTTGCACTGTGATAAGTTGGAAATCACAGACGATGCAAGGCTCAACCTTATGGAACCTAGAGCCTTCCGATCAAGAACGTTCCATTCTTCATCCTTCATATCTGTGGGCTTGCATGCAACCCCACCCAACAGTAAGTACAGATCCTTCTGATACAGATAGTCCTCAATCTGCATCCTCCAGTGTTGATAATTCTTGCCATTAAACTTCTCCATCCGTAGTCTACTTTCTTCTGCCATTGCTGAACTCCCACTCAATCAGAAAACCCTGTGAATGACCTGTAATCAAAAACAATACCCTGCTTCCTGCAAACCATAGCTCTGATACCACTTGTCAGGGGATCTGTAGCTCTACCAATTAGAGCACAATTGATTACTTTCTTATATGCAATTAAACACGAAATTATACCAGAATGATAAAGTAGCTAGAAACATGAGACAACAAAGAATTTGAGAGACAATACACACTCTTTGTATTAGATATTACTAGAAGAAAATATAATAAGGAAGATGCCACTTCTTCCTTCACCTCAAAGGCTTGCCACACCTCAAGACCTTCTTCCCTCTCTCTCTTGCTCAACACAACTCTAAATCCTGAGTTGCTATCCCTCCTTGAATGCTTCAGCTGATCTCCTTGACCTTACACCTGTAGATCTCCTTGACCTTGCTAGCTTCAATGCCTTTACTTGCCTTAGAATTCAATTACAATACATGCCTTATGAGTCTATAAATAAGATTCCATGCTTACAAAAATAGAATTCTAACTACTAAAATTAGACACACAATCGGCGACTTAAATTAGCCCCTTAGCATGCAAACACTCGGTTCAACTAACTAACTGTTCGTGCAACGAACAGTTCTGGACCGCACAGGTGACTGACACCGGTCTCTGCTAGTCTGGTGCTGCCGACGTCGGCCGACTACCTGCCGTCGCCGGTCTCCTTCTCCACTGCCTGTAACCAACGTCGGTCATACTACCGACGCCGGTGGCTCTGGTTCTTCAGCATCCTTCCTTTTAGTGTCTGCAAGCAGTTGAAGCTTTTAGCTCCACACTACAACACTATGATATTTCTCTATTGGGGCATTATCACCCCCAATATCTAATGATTCATAAATAATCATAATCTCTAATGCTTTAGAAAGAAATACAGTTTGATTGATGCATGTTTCATTGCAAATTTTCATAGGGCAATCTGCACACTTGAAGAATTCTTCTAAAGTGTGTGTAAATCTCTTTATCCTTTTACTCTAACACTATTTAATTTTAATATTATAATAAAAAAAGAGTGTTTGTAGATCCTAAAATCTAGTATTAGACACTTGAAATTGTCATTCTTGACCCACCTTCACCTTACATTATTTGTGTGTACACATATTCCTCTTACACACCTTTGTCTCTTATTCACTTGCATTATATGGGCCTGACCTTCCCAATTTACTATCATTGACATACAAGTATTCCCTAATATATGTCTAACCTATTTAAAATCATGATCAGATTATCTCTAGATCATCAAATCAATATTCACGTGTTTTAGAGGAGTTTGTAAGAACTCAAATATCTTAATAATTCTACAGGCATCCACGTATGATGAACCTATTTTACAATGGTTCTGTAGTAACCTATATTTTGGCATGAATACTTGATTAAATCAGTTTTGGGATTTTTATATTCTAATTGACATGTGAACTTAATATGGACTTATTTTTCCACCTCACCCTATCCTAAACACCTTATTTTTATTTCAAACTATTATTTTCCATCTATAGAAGTATTCTAATTGTTAACAATGCCCTTAAGCATCTGTATGCCAAAACCTAGATTTAAAGTTTCATATGACTACCTAAAGGACAACAACATCCAAAAACACAATTGTGAGAGGCATTCTTATTTGTATGAGACATTTTTGTCTTAATATTTCTAATGGTCAAATTTTGAAATTAAACATTACCTTATCTTGTCTTCTATATTTTTAGGCTACATAGCAAGTGGTTTCCCCTTTTGGATTGATATAAAGGCACACCCAAGTTACTTACTCTTTCATTTATAAATTTTAATACAGATACATATTTACATTTTTACACATTGAGAAAAAAATCCTTATTCTCCCCAATTCTGATTCTAAGCATTCCAATCAGTCTTTGGCCAAGTCATAAGCTTGTTTTATCCATCCCTTAGCAAAGTATGATCAAGTATTCAATCTAGTTTTAAATCATTCATATGGTTAAAGGATTCCAATTGCATAAATCACTCTAAGTGGGATAAATATGCAAGCTTAATTCCCTCCTTGGAGTATTAGATACATAGACACCATTCAATAATTATGGGTGATATTAGGATCAATTCCACATAATTACACTCCAATTTTTTTTATTTGTAAGTTTTCAATCATTTATATCCCTATAAGGCTTTAAACCTTAAAAAAATTATTCTTAGCTCTTTTACACATTCTAGAAAGTTAAATTTGTGCATACATACCCAAATTTAATTGTCATAAGAGATCATGACCTAATTTTCTATTTTTAATAAAATATAGGATTGATAAAGTAGAATATTAGTAGGGGTCGATCATGTCCTTCTATAACTTCATATTCATATTTTGGGCACTTTTAGATAGAGTTCATGTTTTGTTATTTATGTTCTCTGTCAGTTAGCACATTCATCAATCAAATAGAAACAACTAATTTTTTCCTGTGTTTTCATATTTAGTCTTCTTGTAATCATGTGTGCCTTGCCATTTTAGTTATTTAATTTAATTTTGTGTATCAAAAGTAAATTTCTAGCATTATGATTTATTTTATTCAATTTATCTTAATTAGATTTCATTCACTATTTAATCTAAATTTTGGTATAACATATTGATGTAACCAAGTTATTCATCCACTTTAATTATTTGAAAAAAAATTATCATTGGGTTTAGATAAATTTTTGAATATTTGATAGTAAAATAATTTCCTTTCAACCTTGTATCTAAATCTTGCATTAAAAGAACTTGATTTCGACCTAAACATAATAGTTGACATCAAAAGCATTTTATTTTGACCTTGGATGATATCAGATATTGAAAGTATATTATTTTAACCTTGTATTTCATAAGAATTTACTAATATCCATACACAAAAAAAATCTCTTTTGTTTTCAACATTTCTATTTTATAGTTATTGTTTGCAATATCCTTGCCATGGATGATATAGATATTTTTGTTGACTATGGCATGATAATTTTTCAACTTTCTATACAAAGTTAATCACTGTAAAGTTTTTATTAAATTAATTATAACATGGGAGCAAGAACATTCATATATTTAAAATGTTGTATTGCTTACTTTACACCCCCTTGATGGAACTATTATGGCCACCTAAAGTGACAAGACTCATGCATCTACTAGTAATAGTTTTGACCTTATGGATGAAAAATAATTTGGTGAATACCTTGACACTCATTATGATGACATTGATTCTTTATTATTTGTAGAAGCTCTATAATAACAAACAAAATATGATCAAATTAGTACATATGATGAACCATATGACTCTTTTAAACAGCCTCTTGTTAATCCTACTACAAGTTTTGCTACTAATATTGTTGATCTTGTTATTACATCTACACCTTTAGGCTTGGGGGAGACAAAAGGATTCCAAAATATTTATATGTATATGCCTAACCAAGTGACTCATTTATAACTATTGATAACTACACAGACTCTATCATGTACCTTTCCTAATGCACAATCCCTTGAGAAAACTATTGCACTTTTTCTTGTTAAGGTGCTACAATTAGAGCAAGGTATACCAAAAGCTATACAATCATTGGATTTCAAAGATTTACTTCATAACTCATTAGCACCTGATATTACATCAAACTTTTTACCTACATGATTTTTATCTCTTAAGCTTCCATTATATGAGGGTAAAGGAGACCCATAAATCTTAGATCTTTCCACACAACATGTTTCAATTATGCCTTTAATTAAAAATTATTAACCAAGTTTTTTATAATAATCTTAAAATATTATGTCTTGCATTAGTTTTGTGATCTACCAATTCAATCAGTCAAATAATTTAATCCACCTGTAAACTATTTAATAAGATTTTTTCTATTAACATCTATGAAAAGCTTTATTATGCATAAATTACTAAGCTTAAAAAAGGAAATAATAATCGTATCAGTGTTATATACTTCATTATAAAATCAATATTTTCAAATTGACTAATACCTTGATAGATAATGAATTACAAGATATTTTAAAATAAAGTTTACTTGCACATTTGCATGATTCAATTATTTTCAAGAGATGTATATCATTTAAAAATATTTGTCATACAATAAAATAAACATAAGTCAAACTTATTGCTTTAAACAAGCTCAATTATTCACCTACATCTACTACAAATTTCGCAATGAAGCTTCAAAGTAAACCATCTTACAAATCTAAGCCAACATATACAAAAGCAAATGCAAATATCATAGTTAATGTTATTTATCAATCTTATAAAAATATTATTTTATTAGATTAACCAAGAAGATAATTTTATAGATTACCACAACCACCTCATAGATTGTTACAAAATTTACTTGAATGCAATCTCATTACTTTTCCACCACCATTTTAAATTGACATGTACAAACCTCAAGGTAAATATTTTGATAATAATGCATATTTTTATTACCTTAGATGTAATGGTCATTCTACTAACAGATATTTCAAGCTCAACCACCTTATTCAGGATCTTATTGACAATAATGTTATTGAGCTAGGCACTCCCATAGAAGAAACTAAGCCTCAACATAATCAAAAGACTTAATTGAAGATTTGCAGTGAACATTTCCTAATCATGATACTAACAAGGATAATTCAACAATACTTATAATGCTTATCAATCTCTTGAATCATATGGCCATCCATTGTTTAATGCCCAAATCTCACTCAAATCAAACCCATAAAAACACTATTAATTTTTTTTCCACTTCTCTTGTGCAACAATAACTCTATGCAAATAACACTTCAACCATTAACATAATCATAGTAATGTGCATATTAACTACACATGTATTATAATCCCTCATCCATAAGAAAAATCAAACTTAAAGGTATACAAGCACACTCAAGGTATGTTATATGCAATGTATACACTTACCATTTATTTCATAAAACAAAAAGCATAAAGGTGTTCAACAAGCCAGATGTGAATAAGTTGTGTCGACTACACCAAATTTAGTGTAAAAGACTACATTTAAATCGATACTTAAGGGATATCAAGTATAGTTTGGACTAATAAAATAAAAATTAAAGATCCTTTCAGATGGTATGGAATGTGATCCCTTAACGGTTTATTGACACCTTGCTTTCTGCAACTATAACTTGTAAGTATGATAAAACTATATAAGAAACTAAACTCCTAATTAGTCTAACTTTAAATACAATCATCGTATTATCTATGAGCACACTATTTAAGATTAACCATTCATGTTTAAGTGGAATTACCCAAACACGGTGCATCTAGACGTGACTAGTTCACCTCATAATCAACTTACAATTTTGTTAATCATTTATCAAATAGCGATGGATAAATTACCCCCATGAGATGAAAAGTATTTATAGAAGTTATTCTATATTTTATTAGCTAAAATTTGTCACTAAAAACCTACAAAAATAATCTCCATCAATTTAAATGATATATATAACTCGAAATTCCAAATGGGTTTAATACAAAAAATAGTACTACTAAGCAATTTCTTGAATAAATTGGGTTCGAAATTGATTCACTAAAAATAGTAAAAATATCCAAAATTATTAAATAAAAGTTTATATATTAATTTAAAGGTAAAAAATTCACTACCAACCACCAATTTTAATTAAATATTATTATATATATTTAAGATAACTCAAATTTGAAACAACTTCACAAGTTGTAAAAGAAATCAACGACTAAAAATCATCAAATACCTCCGGAGTTGGATCCACCAGAAGGTATCAGAATGAGTTATAAAATTTATGGTTGTATATCGTAATTTTTGTGATATAATTCTAGAGCCTTAAATTTTTATTTTCAAAAAATCTCACGTTTTTCTATTAATTGGAACCCATTTCTATATCAATTTTGAGAACAAGGAAATCAAAACAACAAAAAATTTATGTATAAATTTAATTTAGGAAAGGGTTATTAAAAATAGTAAATGATCATGTTTTGGTTATTTCAAATTACCTGTGTTAATTTAAACATAATAGAAAACACTATCAACCCCCAAATCTGAGATGCTATCACTCTAACTTCTTTTTGGTAGGGTGATTCTAAAGAAATTTTAGAAATTAAAATATATCGAAAAGTGATTAACTTTGATAGTTGTCTCAAATATGGTTTTATCAAAGAACAACTAGATGAGGTAGATCGATACAAGTCGATGAATCATATTATATTAGGATAGAGATAGAGGCTTCCAATTTTTGTTTATGTAAAATGATTAGAACAGTTGTTTATCTGAGTTAGTTATTAGTTGACCTAAGTTGATTCTCAATTTAATTATCTTGTTTTAATTGTTATGTTTCCAATATCAATAAAGTCAATTCATAGTTTAGTGCTCAAGGTAAATCTGTGTATAACATTTTACGTCATTACTAGTACATTACTTATTCTGGGTGTATATTAAATCTAGATGTATAAGCCTATAGTTTTTCTAGTTACAAAAGCATGTTTTACAAATAAAAATTTGTTATAAAATCATGAGTATATCAATTCAATTTTAATACTTTAAGATTTAATTTTATGGTTTACTAATCATCCATATTAGACTTACAGTTATGGGACTCTAAAAACCAATGAATTAGATTAAATATTAAACAAGATTTCTTATAGTGTACCAAAATTTACAAGGGTTTTAAGGAATATTCAATACTAAATCAAGTTTACAATAATTAAAAAATTCATTTTTTGAAACACGAGAAGCTTTATTTTTATAACAACTCAAAATGAGAGTATTACAAGATTATACTAATTCTCTAACCAATAAGGTCAACACGAGCGCAATTTGCTACAATATTACAATTTGTTATAGCTATTCAAAGCTTATATCCTCTATAATTTGAATTACAATAACTTTCTCACAATTTTGGGATAAAATAATATCAAACAATAACTTTATTTACAAACATTTATAATAACAACCATATTTAATATCTTTGTGAAAATTGAACTATTTTTCTTTTTCCTACATTATGACATAAGTAACAAGGGATCCGCTAAAAAGCTGAGAAAGAGATTTTTCTCTACTAAATATTTCATTTTTCCAATTAATGAATAAATTACGTAAATATTTAAGCAACAAAATATAACACATTATGATAAATTACATACTAAGCAATAAGAAGAGTTGATCTTCTCAAGACAAGAATTATCTGGTTGGTACTCGAGCTCATAATCAACTAATGTAGATAATTACAATTTTATTACAATAACAATACAATACCCAATACAAAATGCTAAGCATTTAAATCATACAAACACAAACACTACTACTATTTTAAAAAGTATTGTACAAACATTTAATCTTTAAGCTCTCATTTAAATTGGAATATATAGAATAAGGGTTTTCTAATCAAACTCCAATCATAGTTGTCTCTTAGTACAAGTCAAGGAACTATTTAATCGTATTATTTCAGTTAATTTCACTCATTTCTTTGTTTTATAAGTAAAGTAATGAAACTAGTAATAGGGTGTGTAGAAGAAGACTTGGTAAAGTACACACGTGAATTCAGAGAATGATGAGAACTCCTCTTTGGCTTGAAAGGAATAACTTGTAGATGAGAAAGACACTAGAAAGGGGGATTGTTAGATATATGGTTGAGTGGACTACCTAGCGTGAGCTAGATCCAAGAAGCGTATTGCTTGCTAAGAGGCTATCAATTTACTATTATAACAGTTAAGTTAATATTAAAAAAATGAAAGGATACTTGCATTCAATGATATGAAAGTAAATGCATGCCATAAAGAGAAAGTAAATGCATGTTCAAAGAAAAGAACTAAAATATCAAAAAATAGGTCAATACTTATGTTAAAGTAGTCAGGATCTGGTCCAGAAAATTAGAAAAGATACTGTGATTAGGCAAAAACAAAGAAAATTAGGTTTGACTAGGTGTAAGAGGCTCAAAAGGGCTTGCTGAACTTTTATGCCATAGTAACCAATGGCGGTCAGGTGAACTGGCTATGGTTGGTTTTAACCATTGGTGGTTGGATGACTGGTGACAATTGGGGTAAACTATCGATAGGTGTAATCATTAGTGGTTACCTGTGCAAGTATGGAAATGATCAAAATAGAAAGTGCAAATTGGATTTTTGGACAAACAAGGGTCTGTTATAGGATTGATGGATGGAGAATAAGATACGGATAAGGTTGAGAAATTAGAAAGGATATGAATCAACCAAATAAGTAAAAGATGCTTGAAACTTGATAATGGAATGTTGAAGTGATTTAGATAGAGTAACAGTACCTTAGCTTTCAAATGTCATTCCAACAGATCTTTGGGTCTCCAATGATAATGTTTGCTCACTAAAAGGACACTGAATACTTGTATGCAAGATTCTAGATTCTAGATTGTGGATTGTCGATCCATTTCACTTCCTCCTCTTCTCCTTTTGTGGGATGAAGCTACTAATTGGGATGGATGAAGTTTCTAATTTTATAAGGGGAAAAATCTACCATTTCATGACATTTTAAGTCAATTTTTAAAAGCAAATTTTTGTTGAAGGAAATGCTTATCTCACATAACGCTGTCAATGTTTTGGTGCTTTTAAACAAGTTTGGGGGCATAACCATCAACGGTTAAGCTAACCGTCAATACTTAGGCTGACCATCAGTGATCAAGGGGTTAGAGGAAAATAGGTTAAATCAAGTTGAATTGAATGGTTTAGTTAAGCATTTTAGGTTAGGGGTCAAGTTAGTGAGTCTAATTGACTAAGTGGTCCATTAGCCATGAGGTTGGGTGAGGGTTAAAGAGGTAATTTGACATCACAAGCTATCATACGAAGTTTTTGAGTGTCTAGTGTGGATTTGATCTAATAAGTTGTAGAATAAAAATAGATGACTGGTCAAGGTCTAATTGCCCTGAGTGTGAGATGAAGTATTCCCCCCTTAAATCAAGAGTTGATGAGGTGAAAGTGAAATCATGTCAGGGTTTGAAAAATGTAAATGGGTAGTCATGAGTGGGGTGACATAAAATGGTTGGGAATTTGACATGTAAACATGTGCACAAAATACAACTAAGATCAATAGTCAAGATCACACAAAGACTAAAGTTACCAATGTTGGTAAAAAAATAAGGTTGATGCTAGAGGGATGTGTGATTGGGATAACTGCTCCATAACATTGGTCATAGCTGATCAAGTCAGGCCTATCAAGCCATCTAGATAGGGTCAGTGTTGGTTGCAAATATCTAGGGTAGGAAGTGTTCTCATAAAATAACACAATAGGTTGGGTCTTGCATGAGGTGGTGAAAAGTTTAACATAGTAAGGTTGGTCAGTGTGGTTAAAATGACCATGAAAAGTCATCATAAAAGATGCTAATGGTCTGGGTAAAAAATGAATAATGTTGAGGTGGACACAGTGTAATGATTTGTTGGGTATGGTTAGGTAAGGGATGGTTGAGCTAACTCTGTATGCACTAGGCAAGTGGATGTTGCCTAAATAGTTCTAGGGACACAGAACCCCAAAAGAACTTTAGGCCAAATGTAGTTCTTCCAAAAAGGTCAGATTGTAAGTGGGGGTCATGGTGAGAAAATTGGCAAAAAAGACTAAGGGACCTGATCGATGATAGTTAAGGTTTCCCCTAGGATCGACCATCGATGGTTATCCCTAACTGTATATGGTTAGGGAAAAACATAAAAAATTTGAAATGTAAAAAGGAAAGTGGTAAGTCTTTTTTACCATTTGACTTTTGTTTGTTAGTGCTTAGAGCATTTTGTATGTTGGTAACTTGGCATGGATTGTTATGAGGTGGAGAATTGTGAGTGGGTGATTACATTTAGTTTGGGTGATTTGAGCATTAACTAGGTGGAGGGTGGATGAGGGCATGGTTGAGTGATGACATGAGGACTTCAACCATGGCAGTGATCATAGAATGAGGTAGGGGTTATTTTAAAATTGATAGTATAGGTGAAGTTGTGGATGTAGTGTTATATTGAGTAGGTTTAGGATAGTGGGGTAGGGTATGTGAAAATGTACTTGGGCCATGAAGCCCTAGTATTTGGGTGTGGATAAAATTGGCCAAATTAGTGGAGTATAATTGGAGGGCAAGGGTGTGTTGTAGTTGAGATAGACTGTAGAAGAGTATGAGTTTGTTTAATTTTACTTTGGGTTGAGTTTAGTGGTGTTAGGGTGGAAGAAGGTGGTAGGGTTTCACCATTGGTGGTCACACATAGTGACCATCGATGGTTCAAGCCAACTACCATTGATCAATCCTAAGGGTAAAATGGTCCTTAGGGACCATTGATAGTTCAGGGAACCATTGATGATTGAAGTGTTTAAGGGGTAAGTGTTTAAAAAACAAATGATGGTGCTTTGAATTTTTTTTAAAGTTTGAATGTGAAATAGTAAAATGTGTTAATGTAATGGTAAAGGTTTTTAAAATGGTAGGTGAAAGTTTTTGAAAGTTGTTAAAGTGTTTAGAAGAGATTAGTCTAGTGAGGGAAAAGAGCAAACTTAGTTTTGATAGGATGAGATGTTTAAAAGGGATGGTGGGTAGAGAGAGGTAAAAATACCTGTCAGGTGTTGAAAAATAATGTGTTATGGTAGAGGTAGATAGTGATAGAAGGACTTAGGTATTAAGATTCATGCAGATAAAGGTAGAGGTTTGTATTGAGTGAGTAGGTTAAAAAGGGTAGGTATAGGTTAAGATTGAGTGTGATTTAGAAAAACTAATCCTTCTTGCTAATGTGATTATTGTGTAGGCCCATGATCAAATCTAGATGAGGGACTGAGTCTCAAGGATCTTTGCTAAGGTTTGAGATGTAATGACCACAAAAGAGTGGAGGCACATGGAGATGGTTGGCCTTGAGACCATGATCCATTATCATCACCTATCATGGGATGCTTCCATGATCATCATGCTTATTGAGAGATGTGACCCAATGATGAACACCTTCATGTTGCCAAATTGAGAGATGACCATCCTTCTAGAGGATGTGACTAAGATCACCCAACTAGCCATTTAGGGGGAGCCAATCTATCATGTAGAGAGCAAGGATATGGATTATTATATGGATTTGATATATGGGGGATTGGGTGCATGCCAAGTGGCATGCATGTGGATTTGGTATTGGACCATTGTCCTAGAGGGCCCCAGTGGATAGATGCTTGTTGTTGTTGATGATGATGATGGTAGTGACATGTTTTGTATTTATAGATTCCATCCATGGATGATTTTTTTATGTACTATTGGGTGTATTAGTGGAGATGTTACTTGGGAGGACTATATTTGTATGGGTCCCAGTGTTATTAGTCCAAATATACATAGAGCTCTAAGCCTTTTGAGCACACTGATGATATGGGATTAGTGTCAGTTTCATGCTTCACTATTGGGTATTTGAGCAAATTCAGGTGTTGAGACCATTGGGGGTACCATGGTAGGGATTTACTCAAGTAGCCTTTCTAGTGGGCTTCATGTGATGGAAGTATATTGATGTATTGATAGGTGCTAATAGAGGAGCTAGAGATATTGATTGGTTTAAGGATGCTTTGAAGGGATTGGTGATAGGTGATGTTGTATGGAGGCCATATGTGGATTGGCCTATTTAGCTCAAGCCTAGGTATGACACATTATTACTCTAGAGTTGGTGGTAGATATATGGGAGATATGATGGGGAGACAAAGTTGATCTTATTTGATCAAGTACGGAGATAGTTTGGATTAGTGCAGGGTATCCCCTTGGTTTTCCATAATATAAGGGAGGATGCAGAGTTCTTACTCCTATAGCCATAACTACAGGAGGTTATCTTGGATTTTGAGGAGCTTCCAATAAGGGTAGCCATAACTAATGTAGGGATTGTCAATGGATATGCAGTGTGGTTCGAAGCCAGCTATGTAATAGCTAATTTTGGATGGGGTGATGGGTAGTAGAAGCCTATTGATGTGGATCATGTAGGGGCACCTGTATAGGGTGGTAGAATAGATGGATAGGTGCTAGCAGTAGCTCAGGCCCAAATTATAAGGTTACAGGGGTAAGTGGCCACATTACAAGCACAATTTGTCACCTTATAAGGATAGGTTGTGACTTTGATAGCTGAGCACGATTAGGCATGGATATCTCTAGGATTAGTGACTCAAGAGAGAGACTCATCAAGATATAGAGTAGGGGTGGCCATAGAAACAATAGGAGGACCACCTGACAAAGTTTTAAAGACATGATATTTAGCCACCATTGAGGAGCTTAGATATTACAAGGTGATAGTGTTAGTGCAGTTGTCATTGGAGATGCAGTATGGTGAGTATAGGGTCAGTTTAGTAGGTGGTCCATTGATAGCTACTCTAGGACAATGGGCCTTAATAGTGGGACAAGAAGGGATGTTAGGGGGGCTGCTAGTAGATGGTAGTATAGGTCCAGGTCTTGATGGTTCAGGTGGTAGTGTTTTCAGTGCCCTAAGGGCTTGACAGAGGGAAGGTTTTATATGATTTATATTTTGATACCATCCTACGTGTTGATGTCATGAGATATATATGAGAGAGAGAGAGAGTGATATATGATGACATGTATTGCCTCATTGATGTATATGATGATTATTTTTGTGATTATGAATTTCATTATATTGATGAGTATGTTGTTATATTCTTGATTATGTTGTTATGTATTGATTTTATAGATCATAGATGACATATATGGTTAATGTTGATTCTTTAATGTAGGTAGTTGATGATGGATATGATGGATGGTATTTAAGATATGGTTTTGATTAAGATATTTATTATTATATGTCATGATGGCATGCGAGCGTGAATATTTGATTGATAGGTTTTGATGATGATGCTTATGAGATGATTATGACAATATGGTTATTTGATAAATAGATTTTAATGATGATATTATGATGATAGTTGATGATGATGATATTTATGATGTTATAATGTTATGATGGCATGTTGTGATTGATAGCAATTTATTGTTCCTGATGCTTTGTTTATGGGTAAGATGTGTGTTAGGTTCATAATGTTATGGGAATATAATGGAGGCACATAAAGTAGGTGTAGATAACAAGCTAAATGTGAGAATGAGTGATCCAAAACTCAAAAGTCTTAGTTGAAGAATATTTCAAGAAAAAACAAACAATAATGCTATCTCTAAGAAGAGATGTTTTATTGCTCAAAATTACAGATACAACATATGCCTATCTTTGAGAAGAGATGTTTGATTGCCTTTTTGGGATACATATATTTTTATAAATACTTTGAAGGTAGGATGAGGATCTGGAAGGTCACTAATATCGAGGGAGATGAAGTGGTTTGACTTCCACGATTTACAACATTACAGAATTTGAGAAATTACTATTTTTAAAAACTTACTATTTTTAGATTGTACTACTAAAATTGAAATTTGGGGTACTTACTTTTGGTTTTAGAGGATCAAAACCCACTAAAAATATCTCAGTGCCATCTCATGGTGTTCGACTCATTCTTAGATTTTCAATGGTTTAAACAGGGAGTCAAATGAAGCTATGGTGTAAAAGTTATGGCTCCCAGAAGTTTTGCCACCAATTGGGGTAAGACCATCACCTGAAGTGTTATCTGGATCATTTTCTGAAGTGTTATCCAAATTAATGAGATAATAATTGTGAGACATATGACCATATGAAATAATGAATATAGGGAAAGACAAAGTCATGATGTTTTTAGTTGGAAAGGATGAAATAACAAGAAAACCCATAGTTGGATTGACTTAGTGAACATAAACCTATTGAATGCTTTGCAAGAGCATGCTTTGATTGAGAAAGAGGGTTTCTTAATCACTTTGTATCTAGTAAGCTCATAGTCCCTTGATTTCAAAGAAGGATTGAAGGGAAAGGAGGTAATAGGTAAATCATTAGCTTGGTTAAATAAGGAAAACGTAACCTGGTATGGGTTATCTTACCCCTCTTAGAGGTGACCAAAAAATTGTAATAAATAAGTCCATGCCTTAATATGATATGTAGATTGATTAATGCAGGAAGTCTAAAAATGGCATTTATAAGAGCTGATTGTAAATTTTTTACTTTAATTTTGACATAGGGTTGTTTGTTGCTTTTGTTATTTTGATAAGCTGTTGAAGCTGATTGATGTGGGAAGCTTTAATTGGTTACTTTTGATAAAGTTAACTTAGCCATACTTCAATGGAGTGGTCTAAAACCAAATTATTTTATAGCTATCCTTCAAGGGAGCAATCTATCTTAAGCAACTTTTACTTATTGGGTAGTTGTCCTTCAATGGAACAGTCTACAATGTTAGAGACATGGATGCAAGTGATATTTTAAATGCATGTTAGACATGGACAAGTCTAATGAGGCTTAAAGGTTTAGCCTTATAAAGGAAAGACTTTAACACAAGAGGTGAATGAAGGATAGGGAAAGTGGTTTGAGAGAAAATTTACCATGGGATTCCATTTGAATAGAGATGAAAAGTATCCATGAGAACCATGCCTGAGGTAGTGTCATGGTGCCCAATCTTAGGATTAGGCTATAACTATGACAATAATCACACATTTATGTGTTGTAATCAATTTTTCTCAAGAGGATTAGGTATATGTAGGTGAAATGAAGTGGAGATCTCATAGACCAAGGGACAATCTTAAGTTAGACACAAAGGTGAGTTCAATCCTTGTTTTAATAATAGAAAAGATGAAAATACGAAGTGTTGAGAGGCTCAGGTTCTCATTTTCCTTCAAGAGAGGACAAATGATAAGATCATGATCCATAAGTATGGTTTATGATGTAGGGTCCAAGCTAAGTAAAATCAAACTTTCTATTTTTACTCTTCTCCATAGTAGTTACATGTTGGTTTTTCTGAAGGACTAGGTCTCTGATGTTGAACTCTCGTTCTCTCAGGTGTTTGTTGTATGCACATTTGATTTTCTCATGATAGACACGAAGATGGTTAAGGGGGGTGAGGTGATGTTTGTTTAGGATTGCAAGATGTGTGAGGCATTCTTGATGATAGTTTATCTCAAAAATAATTTCATGAAAAGATATACAAAGGGACAAAATTTGGATTTTGAGAGGCAAGACAACCTCTACTCCAAAGATGAGAGAGAAATGGATGGCATCCGTAGAGGTTTGAATGTTAGTGTGATAGTCCCATAAAGTGAAAAGGATGTGCAAATGCCAAGCCTGACATGAAGCACTTATGACTTTGATGAGCATTTTGATGAGTGTTTTGTTAGAGGCTTCTGCCTATCCATTTGATTGTGAACATAAAGAGAGGAAAATATTAACTTGATACCAAAAGCATCACAAAGACCTTAGACTTTTTGATTTTTAAAAGATTTACCATTATCAGTGATGATCTTATGGGGAACCTCGAAGAGGCAGATGATATGGTGATTGATGAAGTCGATAATATTTTCAGCTTTAGTAGATATAAGGGGGATGGCCTCCACCCACTTGGTGAAATATTTGATGGTGTTAATGATATATTGATGTTGTTATGAAGAATGGTGGGTGATTTCATTGATAAGTTCAAGTCCCTATTGTGAAAAAGGCCAATAGTCTTTAGATACTTGAGGGCCATGGGGAGGTGCATGATGTAAGTTGGCATGTTGTTAACATTTAACACATTTCTTTAAATAGTCTTAACAGTCCTAATTAAGGGTGGGCCAATAGTATCCCAAGTGAAGAATATGCTTGGAAATAGATAGCCCACTAAAGTGTTCCCCATAAACTCCATCATGTGTTTCCTTGATAGTATGGGAGGCTTCATGACTATGCAGATAACAAAGAAGGATGTCATCAAAGCCGCACTTGTAAAGGATACCCCTAGTATGGTGTAATGAGAGGTACCTTGAATGAAGGCCCTTCAGGAATTTTTTGAAAGGTTAGGAGGAATAATTCCAAGGTTGAGGTAGTCAAAAGTTTGGTCATACCATATGTTGGAAGGGGATGCTTTCACACTACAGATGGTAGGAAGATCAAAACTGATATATGAGGGTGTGATGAACCTATGGACAGTGATGAATAGTTTATATTCAGTAGGTTGAGATGGAATTTGGGAAGTAAGGGAAGCCATAATGTTCATGAACTTGTTATTAGATCAAGGAACTGACTAGATAATGTAATGATCGAATGAGGCTAAGAAGACATCCATGAGATGTTTATACTTCAAGAGGACATCATTTTTACATTGATAAGATCCATTGATCTGGTTGATGACTAGTTAGGAGTCATCAAGGACACTAATGGTTTTGATTCCTAAGGCTGGGGTGGTTTGGAGACCTATGCTAAGGCTTCATATTTGGCTATGTTATTGGTGCATTCAAATTCAAGTTTAAAAGAGAGAGGAAGAGGTTCACCATTAATGGAAATGAGAATAACTCTGGCACCCCCACCATTTTGGCATTTAGAACCATCAAAAAACATGGTCATTTGGTAGGTGGGTTCTTCTTGGGATAGAATTGTAATGGACTCATCTAGAAAGGTAAGAGGAAGAGGTTGATTATTTGGTAGAG
Source organism: Torreya grandis (assembly GCA_037957365.1). Taxonomy (NCBI): domain Eukaryota; kingdom Viridiplantae; phylum Streptophyta; class Pinopsida; order Cupressales; family Taxaceae; genus Torreya; species Torreya grandis. The sequence goes on along the minus strand of JARHVA010000001.1, from coordinate 15,392,271 downwards.
GAACTTCGACCAATTAATCATTAATGACTTGTCCCTTAATGGACTTTTACAGAAGGAACTCAAGATTGAACATAACTAGGAGCATGAGCCACTTAGCCATACACTAGTTTTGGTATGGCTTGGAGTGCATATACTTGAGAGGGTTAGTGCTAGTGATGACATAGGTTTTATGGCTAAAAAGATAGTGATGGAGTTTGGGGGCCATAAAAACTAAGGCAAGATATAGTTTTTTGGGATGGGTGTATCGAGTTTCATATTTGAGAAGGGTACGACTGATGTAATAAATAGCTTTCTCTTTATTTTTTTCATCATGATGCATGATCATTACCCCTAAGGAATGGTTTGTGGTGGATACATATAAGTAAAAGGGTTGGTCTTCCCTAGGAGGGATGAGGATAAGTGGAAAAAGAAGATATTCCTTGATTGAATCAAAGGCTTGTTGGCATTCTGTGGTCCACTTAAAAGAGATATCTTTCTTTAGGAGGTGGTGGAAGGGTTGACATTTATCTTATAGTTAAGAGATGAAACATTGAATGGATTAAATTTTGTCCTATAAGATACGGAGTTAGGTAAGGTTGGTAAGAGGCGACATCTCCAAGATTGATCTAACCTTGGTGAGGTCTATTTCAATTCTATGAAGAGACATAATAAAGCCAAGAAGTTTTCTTGATAAGACCCCAAAAATGCATTTCTTGGGATTGACTCTGACATGATAATGAAGTATTTAATTAGAGATGATGGTGAGGATGACTAGGTGATCTTTACGATGTTTGGATTTCCCAAGGAGATCATCCACATAATCCTCCATGATTTTATGAATAAGATCATGAAAGATATAGGTCATGGCCTATTGATAGGTTACCCCAACATTTTTTAGTCCAAAAGGCATGAACCAGTAGCAGAGGGTTCCCCATGGGGTGATAAAGGAATTTTTATGTTGATATTTGGGAATAATCAAAATCTGATTATATCCCAATAAACCATCCATGAGGGATAACATTTCATGGCTGGCTATAAGATCAACAAGTTGGTTAATGTTGGGTAGAGGAAAGTCATCTTTTCAATAAGCGAGGTTGAGGTCACGAATGTTGATGTAGAAGCAAAGGCCCCCTATGGATTTGGTGATGGGAATGATGTTAGAAACCCATTATGGATAGTTGATGGGTTGGATGAAGTTGACAAATAAGAGGCATTGAAGCTCTTCTTTGACAAGAAGGGCTATGCGAGGATGCATCTGATGAAAGCTTTTGCCAAACTGGCTTAGCCTCAGGCATATGATGATTTTGTGGAGGGTGATAGAAAGGTCAATTTTAGGAATATCTTGATAGGACCAAGAAAATGTTATACTATGGTCTTGAAGGAAAGAAGGGAAGTCTTGTCATTTGGTGGAATTTAAAGATTGACTAATTTTGATGACATAGGGGTTATCTTGAGTACCCAAATTTACATCAATGGTTGATTCATTTAGCATGGTTTGGTTCTTAGGAGGAAGGGATTTGGGGATAGAATGATCTCCCACACTGAGGTAGGTGAGAATGGAATCATCGTCTTGATGCTATATGGTATTGATGGTATGAGAAACACATTCAATCATTTCAAGATGGATAAGAGGAAGGCTTTTAGTTTGGCCACCCTTTTGATAAGTTAGGGGGCCTAAACTAATGGTATTGATAAAAAAAAGTTAGATGGGATGATATCAGAGTCCTCAAATTTGGAGGAAGATGGGGTTGGTGAGGATGGAAGTTCTTTATCAATGGTGGTAATTGGTTTTGGTGATATGGGTTCTTCTGGTGGTACAAACCCAAGACCAAAGAATTCATGAGGTTTCTAAGTTTTGATGATAGGTAACTCGTGAGGTCCCTATTCATAAAGGCCAAGACCAAATCCTATCCAAGTACACCTATAAAGGTAAGCTTTAGAAAAGGTTGGTTTGTCCACATAGGAAAAATTGGTGGTGAATGTTCGGATGAATGGGGTAATAGCAGGAGTGAGAAGTGGCTAGTCGAGTCCCCCATAGACAAAGTTTGTTTGATTGTTATGGATCCCAAAAGGGATAATGGTTTTGATGTTGGGATCATAAGAGGGGTCATATTTGAGATTCCCATACTCTTATAGAGTAGGGAAGGCTTCTAAGGATAAAATGTGATATTCCCCAAGGGAGAAATGTTGAAATGTGGATTGCAAGGAGTCCTCAACTAGAATTTGGGATGAAGGGATGGTTGAGCTAGTTGATGTTTCATCATGGTTATGAGTAGAAGTGTTGATAGTTTTGGTTGATGGGGTGGTTTTGTTAGAGTTTTATTATGAGGTAGATGAACTTGGAATAAGAACGTCATTAGGCTGATATGTCATATTTCAAGAGGAAAAGGGAGTAAGATCAGCTTTGATAGTAACAACTTGTCCCTCATACTCAAATTTGATACATCGATGTAAGGTGGAAGGGATACAACCCATAGCACAAATTTAATGGCGTTCGAGTAAGACATTGTATTAGAACTCACCCTCTATAACATAGAATAGTTTGGGAATGGTATGAGGCCCCAAGTGGATATGGAGGACAATATTCCCTAGGGTAGTGACCATGGTATCATTTAAGGAGCAAAGCACTGTCATGCTTTATGACATAATGTTCTTGGGTAGTTGAAGTTGGTCATGTACATAAGAGGAGATAATGTTGATTCTAGTTCCTCCATCAATCATAACCCTTTTAATACACATTTTATTGATGTATGTGGTAATAAAAAGGGGAGGATTAGAATTTGGAGGGTTGAAATTTGGAGGGCTCCAACCAAGGGTGCAAGAGGTTGATGATCATCTGGCTGAACCTCTATAAATTCTAGAGCCTTGATCAGTTTCTGGAAATGGTGGGGTGAAGTGTTGATTAGTTCATAGAGGCTTATTTTCATTGGTGTTTGGTGAATTTATTTCAATACTAAGCATTGTATGAACATCAAAGGGTTGGAGTTAGAAGCTCCCAAAATGGATACTTTGGGTTTTGGTGGTTGTGAAGGTGAGGGTAGAGATGTTTGGTTTTGGTTGGTGGATTGAGGGGTTGAAGGGTGTTTCCATGGGATGGTTACTTTAGCTTTTCCCTTATCTTTTTATTGGGCTTTAGATAGGGTCACCACATGAATAGTGTGGACAAGGGGATTTACTGGGTTTGGTGGTTGCTTCGATTGTTCCCTCTTATCCTCAAGCAGGAGTGGGAGAGTGGGTAAAGGTTAGGTAGGTTGGGTTAATGGTAAGATTGGTAAAGTGGGTAAGGAGGGTTCATATGATAATGGATCATACTCATCATATAGGCTATGAATGAGCGATTGGAGATATTTACAGTTCTCCATGTCATGTCTCAATTCCCTATGGCATGCACAGATAAAGTTATCATTGAACCAAGAGTGTTTAGGATGAGAACGGTCAAAAGGTTTGATTGAAGGTAAGTTAATGGAATACGTTTGAAACAACCTTTGTAAAATGGTTGAATAGGATTCAAGCAAAGGTGTTGAAGGTAGTGGATTTTTGGTTTTAAGAGTGGCAACCTTCTTGGGCATAGGTTTTATTATGGGAGTTGTGGTTAGAGGAATGATTTTATTTGGTGGTTTTGCTTGGGTTTGCTTGGTTACAGTAGGTTTGGGGGATATAGATTTTGATGTGGAGGATTTACATGATGAAGGTTGAGTTATAGGTGGGAAAGTATAGGTAGATAGGTTGGTTAAAAATGATGAATAATAAGAGGGTTTGATGGGTTTAGGTGGAGAAAAAGGGGATGGTTTCCTAGAGGAAGAATAGGTAATTAGAATGGTAGAAGGAGGGGATCCTGAGATGGAAGGTAAGTGAGACAGAGGTGGTATGGGTCTAGTTCAAGGGAGAGGTTTGGGTGATTCTACCTTCTTAGTTGGTTTATTTGGTGGATTAGATGGGGTTAAGACTAACCTCAAAGGGGAGTGATTATGAATAGGTGTGGGAAGAATTCCTAGGTTTTTGATTAGTTTGGTGGGAAGGGTATAATGTGATTCGACAATATTAGGTGGAGGTGGTTTGGATGGTTCTATTATGGTTTTGTAAGTGGTGTTTGATGAAGGAATAATGGGTTTAAGGGTGGATTCAAGTGAATTTTAGGATTTGGGTTTGCTTTGGTAAGGAAGTCCAAGTCGATGCCAAAAGGTGGCTCTATCAAATTTAGGTTGGAAAGTGAACTCTAAACTTTGTACTAGCCTAGAAAAGGGCTTGTAGATAGGTTTAGTTCTTTGGTCATTGGTTTCAAAGCTTAATCCTATGGTGGATAAGAAGTAATTTTTTCTCTATACTTATTTTTGGTGGATGGTTCCAAAATTGGTGGTTAGATAGGTGAGGTAACCTTCTCTTGGTTGGGGATAGTTTTGAAAGAAGGTGTGGATGGTTTCAAGATGAGGGAGGTAGGTGTGTTTTCCCCAAGTGAAGGGGTAGACATGGTTGTTTCCTTTGTTTGGGGTGTCCAAAGTAATGGAGGGAAATTCTACCACTTGAATGGGTGGAGTAGAAGCAATGGTTGTCTCCTTCAGTGTTTCCATCAAAGGAGAAAGAGTTAAGGTCTCATCATGTGAAGAGAGAGGGGTGGTCGATTCCTCTATTTGGGTATCCATAGGAATAGGAGGTGAGTTTACTATTTCCATTTGGGTGATTAAGGTAATGGTTTGTTGAATAATGGGACTGTTATTAATAACATTAATTATGTGTGACTCATGAGAGTGAGAGGATTCAGGTTTATTGTCATAGTGCTAGGTGGAAGGAGCATGATTGGGAAAAGGTTTATGAAAAATGTCAAGGGATTGATTAGGAGGTGCATTGGGATTTTCAAATTTAAGTTCTTCACCATCAATCCAATTTTGGACAAGACTTTTGAAGGTATTGCATCTATTAATGTCATATCCTACAACACGGTGAAAGGCACAATGGTCATTTTCATTATACCAACTCAGTACAGGGAAAGAAGCATCAAATTTTTGTGGTGGTTTAATTGGTGAGAGTTGGATAAGGTTAGCTTTGAACAATTTATCCAAATTTGATGCATAAGGTTCTCCAATGGGAGGGTATTGTTTTGGAGGGGCTCAGTTCTAGTTTTGGTTTTGTTGATAAGAAGGGTTGGGAGAATTGGTTCAAGGTGATTGGTTGACAATTAGAGGTGGAGTAGTTTTTAGAACAACTAAATTGGTGGATGCTTTTGCCTTGGTATTGGATTGGTTAGTGGTTTTGGTGGAGTAAGGGTCATTAGATTTAAAGATATAATTTTTGATCTATAATTTCAATTTTCCTTCATCAATGGCTCAGTTCTCTAGTTTACATGTCATGGTGAATGCCTCTCATCAAAAGTGTTGAAGGTTTAAAATTGTGGTAAGGAAAAAGTAAGTTGGTTGATGAGGCCTCTCCATATATCAACAAAATCAATAATTGACTCATCATCAAATTGCTTAATGGAATAGAGATTAGTGATATAAACCTTTTTAGATATGTTTATCAAAAAGTGCTCTAAAAAGATTTGGGTCAGTTGAAAGAAATAAAAGATGGAATGTGTGACAAGAGCACTATACCAATAAAGGGCGAGTCCAAATAAAGACATGGGGAAGGTTCGAAAAAGGAGAGAATCATCATATGTGATTAAATAACAAGAATGATAGAATGCTCCCAAATGTTGTTGGGGGTCCTCCTTGCCTTGAAATTTGGAAAACTTGGGAAATTCCCATTGAGGAGGATAAGCATGGATAGGGGCAGATGGATGAATGGGTTCATTACAAATTTGGTCGTAAGATAAAAGGTTATGAGACCCAGAGATGGATGATTCCAAGTTGGTAATTTTGTCCATTAATATTTTGATCAGATCTGGTTGGGGTTGGGTAGTTGCATAGTTAAGGGGCACATTCTATTGAGGTTAGGTGGAAACTATATGTGGAAAGGTGATAGAAGGTGCAGAGGAAGCCACATATTGATAAGTTGTCACAAGAGGTTGAGATGGTTCCCCATAAGGGTTGATTAACACAAATGGTTGAGTGGAAGATGCTATGTACCCTTGCAGGTTAGAGACATATTGATAGGTTGTTGTGGGTACTAGTTGAGCGATAGATGTGGGTTAACTTAAAGGTATGGCTGAGGTAGTGGGTTGAAGTTGAGTAGGTTGAGGTTGAGTGGTGACCCTAGTGCTAATAAGTGGAAGTGTTTCAGGTATAGAGAGCACTGAGTTCTGAAATGGTGTGGAAATTGGTGGATTGGTTGAGATAAGGGGAAGGGTGGATATAGGGGTAGAAGATAACCCCATGGTAGGTGGAGTATAGGTAACTAGTGGTAAAGTTAAACCTATATGGGAAGTGTTGGGTGTGGTAGGAGGTGTTTGGTTAGAGGTTGGGATATTAGATTGGGTTTGGGTCATGGTAGTAAATGGGATGTTGGAGGAAGAAGAGGCTTGGATCAGCAATGGATGGGTTGAGGTGGTATCCACCATAAGATGGGGAGGCATACCATAAGGAGGGTCTATAGAAGGAATCAAAGAAATAAAGGTACGGTGAGGTAAATTGTTAAGATAATGTTGAAGGGCCACTAGATTTTTATCAAGGAAGGCATCAAAATATGCATTACCCTTGGAAACAACTGGTATTTTGGTAGGAGGGGGAGAAATATGAGGTGAACCCTCATCATTAGAATTATATTCCATGGAGGAGGAAGAGGAAGGTGATGGTTGATCAGTTTGGTCTCTCAGCTATTGTCTAGTAAAGACCATATGAGAAGATAGGAAATATGATGAAACTCACACCTCAAGCAAAAATAAATCAAAAGAAAAGAATTCAAGGCAAACAATGCATACACTAAAAGTGTGTTAAATCTTAGAATTCTTTTTAGATCACTTTTGGCTTATGCCTTAGAAAGTGTGCGAAGGGAATTTGGCTTGTAGATCAGGTCCTAAAGAGGTAATATAAGGTTGGTTTCAGATTGTTTAGGTGATCAAGAGAGAAATCTATGTTGAAATTCGATATATGGCTCATATTGGGGCCTACCCCCTCATTTCACGGTCCCATAGCGATAAGAGTGTTGGGTGCTTAGCCAAAATATACTGAGTTTAGGGTTTATACTCAACCAAAGAGCTGAGTTGGTTTTCCCTTTGGTGGTAAAATCCAAGTAAGATAGCTGGGAAGGGCTAAGGTTGCCTCTAGGTGATGAAATCCTAGTTGGGCCTTGTCTCAGGTGTATTTTGATGTGTTAATTATTTTTTGGTTTGGCTTAGTGTGTGATAGCAAGTGAGAAAGCTATGATTTATTAATTTACCCACTATGTTACTAGATGAACTAAGACAAAATAAGAAATCAATGTATGCAAGAGGTTTGTTTTAAGCCCAAAAGGAAATTTTTATATTTCATTTGATGAGAAAACAATAAAGGAAAGAAAAGGTAACTAGGTCCCACTGGGTGTGCCAAAATGTTTCAATTAATTTCACTCATTTCTTAGTTTTGGAAGTAAAGTAATAAAACTAGTAATAGGGTGTGTAGAGGAAGACCTGGTAAAGTGAATGTGTGAATATAGATGATGATGGGAACTCCTCTTTGGCTTGGAAGGAATAACCTATAGATAATAAAGACACTAGAAATGGGGATTCTCATATGGATGGTTGAGTGGACTGCCTAGCGTGAGCTAGACTCAAGAAGCATATTACTTGCTAGGAGGCTGGTAATCCACTGTTATAACAATTAAGTTAATATAAAGGAAATTAGAGGATAATTGCATTAAATGATATGACATTAAATATATACAAGAAAGATAAAGTAAATTCTTGTTCAAAGAAATGAACTAAAATAGAAAAAAGTGGGTCAACACTTACGCTAAAGTAATCAGGGTCTAGTCCAGAAAATTATAAAGGATATTATGATCAAGAAAAAGTAGAGAAAATTAGGTTTGACTGGGGGTAAGGGGCTTAAAAGGTCTTGTTACATTTTTATGCCATAGCGATCGAAGGTGGTCAGGTAAACCAATTGTGGTTGGTTATAACCATCGGTAGTTGGGTGATCGATGACGATTGGGGTAAACCATCGATAGTTGTGTAACCATCAGTGATTGCCTATGTAAATATGAAAATGATCAAAATAGAAAGTGCAAATTGGATTTTTTGATAAACAAGGGTATGTTATAACGCTGAGGGATGGAGAATAAGATACGGATAATTTTGGGAAATTATAAAGGATATGAATCAACCAAACAAGCAAAAGATGCCTAAAACTTGATAATGGAATGTTGAAGTGATTTGGATAGAGTAACAATACCTTAGATTTAAAATGTGATTCTGACAAAGCTTCGAGTCTCCAATGACATTGTTTTCTCATTGCAAGGATGTTGAATACTTGTATGCAATATTCTGGATTCTATATTGTGGATTGTAAATCCATTTCACTTCTTCCTCTTCTCCTTTTGTAGGATGAAGCTGCTAATTAGGATGGAGGAAGTTTCTAATTTGATAAGGGGATAAAGCTTCTAGTTCATGACATTTTAAATCAAGTTTTGAAAGAAAATTTCCATTAAGGGAAATGCTTATCTTGCACAAGGCTCTCAATGCTTTGGTGCTTTTAAACAGGGTTGGGGGCCTAACCATTAACAGTTAGGCTAACCATTGATGGTCAAGGGGTCAGAGAAAAATAGGTTAAATCAATTTAAATTAAATGGTTTAGTTAAGCATTTTAGGTTAAGGTTCAAGTTAGTAAGTGAGTCTAGTTGACTAGGTGGTCCATTAAATGTGAGGTTGGGTGAGGGTCAAAGAGGCAATTTGACATTGAAAGCTATCATGTGCAGTTTTTGAGTGTCTACAAGTACATCTATTAAATATAGGTCAATACACATACCCAAGAAACCCATAGGTGTAATCAATAAAATAAAATAATGAAACTCCACTCAACTCAATAGTAGACACTGCCAATATATAAAGATATATGCATCTAGTAATCTGAATAGATTTAGTAATCTTCACTCAATACTCAACTCTAACTCCATTGGATTATACCAAGTACATATTGTGCATGGAAAGGATTGAAATTATGAAAATCTATTTATGAGGCTAAATTAATCATTAAGCATACATAAAGCTCAAAATTACATTCTTATAAATGCGTAGGCTATTATGCACCTACACCATCTTGCCATAACTAATTGTATAATCATACTTTCTATACACATCCATATTTATGTGTATTTATCTTATTATAATTAATATTATATTTAATATAACTCTGTATATTCTTATGTTTATATTTTTATGAATTTATAGAATTACGAATATTCATTTAAGTATATAAAAAAATAAGCATCCAAATAAACCAAATTTTTCTTAATTTTCATTATATATATCATGTATAAGACATATCATAAGATATATTAAAATATCACTTAAATATAAACAAAGGACCAAAATATATTTTAAATACATGTATATTTTCAAAATAAGTATATACACACTCATATAATATCATTATTATTTTTTATATATTTATTCATTTATTTATTTTCTTACTACCTCTTTTATATATATAATAGTATATAAAATAATAATAATTAAAAAATATATAATAACAAACACAATATATACCTTTTTTTGTTATAAAAAAGAGGTATATATCGTGTTTGTTATTATATATATTTTTAATAATTATTATTTTATATACTATTATATATGTATATATATATTACTTTAAATCTAATTGCAAGGTTTGATGGCCATTGGCTTGGGCCTAAGACCCTATCGATGACCATGGTCATTGGCCTGGCCTGCATAGTAGGGTTGGGAGTAGGCCAACTGGCCATCCCCCTCCCCTCTCTAATATAGGAGGGGGTTGGGATGGTTCAGTTGCCTCCCTCTCACGCTCCCCCTCCATCCTCGCCTACCCCCACCCCTTCCCATATTCATTAAACATTAAATATTTTTTAAATGAATAAAATTTCAAAAAATAAAGACCCTATCTTTTTTCTTTTTTTTAAATCAATAAAATTAAATAAGAAAGAGGCCAATGAGATATAGAAAGATTGGTGAAGTGGTTTGGTTGTGCTCATCCCCACCCAATTTTGAATCTGAGAGGGCATTTATAGGCTAGATGTGGTCATTTACTTGATTGTTTCAATGTGATCAAAGTATTAGTGTGTGTGTGTGTGTGTGTGTGTGTGTGTGTGTGTGTGTGTGTGTGTGTGTGTGTGTGTGTGAGAGAGAGAGAGAGAGAGAGAGAGAGAGAGAGAGTGTGTGTGTGTGTGTGTGTGTGTGTGTGTGTGTGAGAGAGAGAGAGAGAGAGAGAGAGAGAGAGAGAGAGAGAGAGAGAACAAAACCACCTACTTTCGAGAACACATTCATTATTTCTATTCAATATTTAATATGTTCATTAATTTGAAAAAAAAATCAGAGATTTAGGAAGAAAGAAACCCTTTGCCTATTTTTCTTGAAGCTCCTTGTTTCATTCTCTTTCACCACTTTTTTATCCTCCATCTTCATTCTTCATTCTCTCTCCACCTATTTTTTTCTCCTTGGCAAATCTCCAAAATGATTTCTCTCACATTCAGTTAACTTTTTAGTGGGAAAAGTCATGCTTATTTTATTATTTTCTTTTTGGAATTATAATTTTCACCTTTATTTTAATTCCTTAATGGGTTTGCCCTTAGTTTTATTTTTATTTGATTAGATTAATTATTACACTAAAAAAATCAAGTAACAAAATATATTAATTTATTACCAATCTAGTAATACTATTTTAATTAATATACAATTACATTTATACAGATACATATATTAATACGTATAAATATTAGAATAGCAATATTTGATTCAAAATTATTCATTTATCTAGATTATGACTATGTATATTTATTTATTTAATTTACTTATCTACATAATACTATTTTAATATACATATCTTTATATAAATATGTATTTATATAAAATCTTAATTATGTTCATTATTAAATATTACTTGAGTTTGATCAAAATTATAATTGTGTTATTATTCCTATTTTAAAAGTAATTTTTTTATCAAAACACTAAAAAAGATACAAATCAACTAAACAGGACCAACTTAGCATAATATGGTCATTTGATGGTTTAAACAATGTTTTGAATTTACACAAATTTAGTCTAATGAATAGCCCTGATAAAAGTGAGTCATCGACACAAAAAGCCTTAGAAGGCATAAACATCACATTACACAATAATATGAATTAGTATTAGCATTAAATACACACAACTCAAGGTATTGCTACATGAGTCATAATGAACCTGGTTCTAAGTCACCACGATAAGGTAACCAAAATCAAGACTAAAAATCAATCAAAAGACCTCTCACTTGCACATCTTACACACAAACACACTCAACACACCAATAGTCTAAATAATGTCATGTCATTGTGAAAGCACTATAGAGCCTGAGAAGGGTATTACATTCACCCCCACTTGGAAAAGGCATCATCCTCGATGCTTTCAAAATAAAATCATGTAGTGAAATCCACCACATTCTCAAATAGTAATAATCCATTACTAAGTGAATTCGCACGATATTACAAAACTCAAATAGTCAATTTCCAAATGATCATAAAAAGTGATTATACTAAAATGCTACTATCAATACACTAATATGCTAGAACATAAGTTCCTATTCCAAATAATCCTTGTGCCATCCCATGGTATAATAGGAGTAAGAAAGATAGTGTCGAAACATGGAACCAATATAATTACTGTAATACCATTCAACTATGCAATTTTGAGTCAATTATTAACCAAATAGACTTCCATATTATTTCTATTGAACTAAAATATGATAACTCTGAAGAATTTTTATATGTCATATTCACTAGCAATTGATATTATGAACTATTAAGGTCACTAAACAAGATTAAAATCACTAATCCACCATACGATAATATCGTATCCATTATGAAACAAGTAATAATTAGAATGACTATCAGGTCATATCAGAAAGCATATATTTGGAATAATATCAAGAACACTCCAGTGTGCAATGAATAATATTCCCCATCAACTACATCATCAATAATATCTCGCCAAACCTCCTTAGACCACTTAAAACTATTTAGACCTTCCAACTACTTAGGCCTCCCAAAACCTCCTTAAACCTCCTGACCTCCTTAGATATGCCAAATAAATGGCTATATATAATAATAATAATAATAATAATAATAATAATAATAATAATAATAATAATAATAATAATAATAATTAACACCATGTTTGATGGTTGGGAAGAATGGTGTCACGAACCTATTTCACATAGGTTCCTATCTCAATCCAATAACTTTTTTAAATTATTTCTTCTCCCCCATATAGTGCACACTATGCACATTATAACATATATATATATATATATATATATACATATATATATATATATATATACATATATATATATATACATATATATATATATACATATATATATATATACATATATATATATATATATATATATATACATATATATAGACATATATATATATATATATACATATATATATATATACATATATATATATATATACATATATATATATATATACATATATATATATATATATATATACATATATATATATATATATATACATATATATATATGAACTAGTATTCATCAAGACCAAAATACCATAATCATTTAAAAAGATTTAAAGTTAAAATAATCAATTTAAGAGTCAATAAGTCAATGAAATTAGGAAAATAAATTAGAAAGTCATAAATCAAGTTCAAAAGAAGTTGGCACCAATAAATAAAATAAGTCTAAGTCTCAATTGTCAAGTCATCAAAATAAATAAAATTAAATTCAAATGCAATCAAATGTAAATATATTTACTTCAAGTTCAATTAAAATAACTTATAAATTTTCAAAAATCCAAAAGAACAATTAAATGTAAATACAAGTTCAAGAACTAGTGTTGGTTCTCAAAGAAAAAAATCGAAAACATCATGTTACTCAAACTATGTGACTATAAAAATTCAACCAAGGGGAGAAGGAATCAATAAAACTCAATCCCTCATAGAGGTGAGAGAATAAAAATAGTTTGAATACTTTCCTGAGGTAGGAGAAAATATCACATCATCCTCTATATACCTCCCAAAAGAGTACATGATTACCTCCTAGAGGTAATAAAGTAAGTCTCGATTACTTCCTAGAAGTTGGAGAAACAAGAACAACATTAATCATCTTTATACCTTCTGGTAATAAATGTTGAGATAACTATGTAAAAATAGACCAAGTGTGAACCTCATGCCTAGCACCTAGTGCCAAAAGTTTTCCAAGAAATCTATCAACTGTCTCAAAGTCTCTAAATCAACTAATATACAAGTTTCTCATCAAATAATGTGTCATTTCAATTGTTGCACTTAAATAATTTTTTGAAAAACACTATGTTCAATCCTAGTTGTCTTGTTCAAATTAAAATTAATAATATATGTTGATAAATCTCATGTAATAGCACTAATGCAAAAATCTCAGTAGTTGCACTATCATATTCGATTCACAGGTATAAATCATTGTTCAGTCTCAATGATGTGTCTAAAATATAGTAAACATATATATTAGAAAAATGATACTCATACTTACAACCACTATTCCATGCTGAAATGAATACCCAAATGAACCGTAATCACAATATGAATAGACATCTCAAGAAAAACTAAATAGATTAATAATTCTCTCATAGGTAGGAAGGTATATTCATTCCTCATAATGAAGAGGGGGGCACAAAATCAATTTATCAAGACCCTACCCACATAATTACTCTTGAATTACTTGTAGTTACACACAAAGTTCAAACTAATTATCTCAATCACTTATGGTTATAGGGTTAGAACTTACAACAATCTTGTTCAAAACATAAAGCATCCCAAACCATACTAGGTACCATCTAGTTAAATAACAAGCAACATACACAAGGTTAAAAACACACTAGGGTTAACTAAATTTTATAACTACAACATAATAGAAAAAGGCCTATTTATAACCTCATGGATTACACTTAACCAAGATGAATAATGAAATACTAACTAGAGCATGCTAACTTAGAGCTACCTTTATTAATAGTTTGATTTAAAAATAATCAATTTTATCATATTATTAACTATATACACATTACGTTATTACATTCATATTCACTCAATGTACTAATATATAATAATTATAAGTATACAAAAAATATACTAAAGTAGGTATTTACCATGCATAACATAGATACATGCAAATTTTCTCCATATATATCTATTTTATACCAAGGAATAACAAATTGATCAACATAAGCATCCCTTAATGAGACACAAAAGTAATACAATCAACTAGAAAATTTTATCATTTTATCATTCTATTCACTTCAGGGTCGAATGTTCCACGGTGGCTAGATACTCCACCACAATATTAATTATAATAATAAGTGAGTTCTCTCTAACAAGATGCTCCCGTTAGCCAATGAGGTGAATACGATAACAAGAATTCAATGGTTCCCAATGTAGTCCACATTTAGAGATATGTACATTCTCACTATGCCATTCCACTTGTACACATGTGAGTAAAAATTTCATTATGTATTTAGCATAGCACCAATAATCTAGAGTTCTCAATGTTTAATTGTGATCTAATACCAAAATGTAACTCCCAAAATCTCACTCAAATAAAACCCATAAAAACATTACTATTTTTTTTGCTTCTCTTGTGCAACACTAACTTTGCACAAATAACACTTCAACCATTAACATAACTATACTAATGCATGTATTAATCTTATAATCACTTGTTCATAATCAAAGGCAACCTTAATGGTATATAAACACACTCAAGGTATGTTATATACAACGTAGATGCTCACCATCTATTTCATAAAATAAAAAGCATAAAGGTGTTTGAGAATCTCGATATGACTAATGATGGGTGTTGTTAATCCCTTCATTTAATCAACTTGATCTGTTGATGTCATTTAAACCAAGGGGAAGTGTCCAAAGCTGTCTGCAATAAGGCTTATGGTTGTAGGTCTTACAAATATGATTGGTGGATTGTTGTCTTTTTAAATATCTAATCTAATTTATCCTAGAAAATATTTGCTTATACAATAAAGAAACACATTTGCAAAATTAAGATACTCTATAATCCAATTTCCTAAAATAAACACACTTGCTAAAAATAAACACACTTATTGTAAATAAATTATTTGCTAAAAACACATTTGTTAAAAATAAATAATCTACTAAAAATAAACTCACTTTCTAAAAATAAATAATCTATTGAAAGTGTTGTACCCAACATCCCGCTTCTTTCCATAAGAAATGGGGACCCACTATTTTTAGACTATGGTCTTGACTTTTGAGCCCCTCTTCTATATGTTTATGAAAAATCTAGGAGAAGACTGACTATTGGCCTTTTTTTACTTTGCCAAAATGGCATTAGCGTCATGTTTTCACAAACTATCTTTATAACTATTTTGGGTTTATCTTTATCAGACTTATGCAATTTATATTTGTTAAGTTTTATGTTTTTGGGCTTATCTTTTTTGGGCTTTTATCTTTGAAATTTTTGTTCTGCATGAATTGGTCTTTGAGTTTATTATGTCAGACATTTTATCCACAATAATTTCCCTATGACAATTCCCCCCGTGCCAATTTCTTTGAAGCGATTGGACTTTATCTAAAATTCCCTGAGCCAAATGAATTCTTTCATATATTTTGTCTGAGACATTTCCCTAGGGTGACTTATTCTTTTGATATTTTTTTATCAAATATTTTATCTGATGAAATTGGGTCTTTGGGTAATTTCCTGCAATAATCTTGTCGATACATTTTTTTCATTAGAATTTACCTTCGGCCCCATTGAACATACCCTTCAGAATTTTTGAACATGCCCTTCAAAAAAAATTTGTGGACACTTTACTTGACAGACATTCCCTTTGGCCTTTTTGATATGACCACTAGACCCATTAGGACTTTTGTCTCGAACAACTTTGCCTTACGAGTATATCCTTTGGACTTTTTTCATGGGCACTTTTCCCTATGAAGTAGACCCTTTAGACCTAATACACTTACCCTTCAAGACTTTTATCCCAAGAATTTTTCCCTATGAGCTTGTCCTTCAAGGATTTTGTCTTGGACTAATTAGTTTAGAACTTTTACCCCAAACCAATTCCTTCAAAAGTTGTCTCATACATTTTATCCAATGAAAATAAATTACAGGCTTTATGTCTTGGATATTTTATTTGATGAAATTGGTTTTCAAAAAAATTATTGCAGACATTTTGTCTGAAATAATTCCCCTAACAGAATTGGGTTTGTGAACATTTTTTCTTGATGAACATACCCTTCAAACTTTTTACCATGGGCATTTTACCCAATGAAATAGACTATTCGAGATAATTGTTTTAGACATTTTGTTCAAAACAATTTCCCCAATGATATACATGCCCCATGCAAAAATCTTATAACATTTTTACCATGATAAAAATCCCATCGAAACAATTCCCCTGCATAAAATGTCAAGACAATGCCCTACTACCAAGATCAGTAGACCCAAAAAAAACTCCATAAATTTGCCAAGTGTCACCTTTACATCGAGCACTTTATTATACATCTATGCTGAGTCATTTTATGTTCATGTTTACAGGACCAAACCTAAAAGTGATAAATGTCAGCCTCACAAGGAGTCAAAAAGTCAAGCACCAAGATTTGATAGTGCGTGTTAACTCACGTACTGAAGATATAATGGTGCAAGATTGATGGAAACTTTTCAAAGGTCCTGAAATAATCAAGAAGTCACTACATGGCATAAAGATGTTTGAACTATAATGATAAAAGGTACTCATAAAAACCCATGGAGATGCCGAGTGGTATGATCACATTTTATCCTGTAGAAGATCTGATGATGTGAGTCCTAGGTGGACTTTTCAAAGATCTAGACTCATTGAAAGGCACGAGAAACATGAAATGCATAGTTAGTTTTGGTTAATCATAATTAAATAGTGTCATTGGTTCTAAAGGATTGATATAGTGATACTTTTCTTTGATACATGTCTGAGTTCTATTTAAAGGTGGATTATTTAAAAATATTCAATAGGTTATTCTCACAACCTATAAAAGGCTAAGAATTTGAGCATGAACAATTATGTAAATGGTACATATATTCTAAAGTTTTGCATGCAATTCGGACTATAATTTTAAAAATTGCCTTCATCTTCATACACATACACATGTTGCATTGATTTTGCAAAGGCTAATTTAAAATTATAACTATAAGTAGACTCTTATATGGTCTTGGACTATAGTTAGAACTCAAGTTTTGACTATCACATGTAGCAACCTTGCACGAACTTGGAAGATGAGGTGATCCCTTTCCCAATTCTATATAAACAATTGTAATCCAACTTAAATTTTAGTCAGATAATTTTGAATATAGGAGAAACATCAATTTTGATCTTCAGTGAATGTGTTTGTGTATTTTCTTTCTAATTTATATGTAATTAATTATTACTGTCTTTGGTTGTATGTTTCAATAATTTTTAGTGTACAATAGTTGTGAAGGGATTATTGATTATTTTGATTGATGTACTAATATGTAAATATGCAAAAATTATTGAAAGATTGGTAAAATATATTGATTAGGATAATTAATTTCAAATTGATTCATAATTTTGAATATGCATGAGTGATTTTTTGATGTAGTTTTTTGTGTGTGCAACAACTACCTTCGATACTTCACTAGCCCAATCCATAATCTCTTGAGTAAGAGCGTGCAATAGCTACCCTAAATGGAGTAACCTTTGTTTGACGCATGTAAATTTTCTACATTAGTATTTTCTTAAACTTCTTAGTCATGTTTGATTGTGTGTGTACAATTACTACTAGAAATAGGCATAGGTTCTAAGAGCACTTGTCCTTTTTGAAACTATCTAGGGAAGTAATTCTTGAAAATCATAGAAGCTTTTTTTTACCTTGCCCTTCCCTCCTTTTTGAATTTTTTTTAGACCTACCCTCTCTATATTATAATCTATACATCCATCTAACTCACATATAGATTCACTACCTTTAAGGGACCACACCTCCATCCAAAAATCTTGTCAACAACTTGCGTACCCTACCAGCTATACCATCAATATGGTGTTAAAGACCACATACCTATAACTCATGCCCTGGAGTAAAGTTTACCTTCATTGATATCTTAAAATATTAGAGGCTACCTTGTTAAAGTTGTGGTGTGCATAAAACCCACATCAACAATCTAAATGGGTGTTAGAAGGACGGTCAATACCTCTGATTGTACTAATTTTTTTTTGAGAATGGTTGGCTCAATAAATCACCCATAGATATCTTAGGGATTCAGCATGATCTCCTTGATGAACCATTCACATACCTTCTTAGGTTCCATAATAATCACCCAAGAGCTGTTGAAGGGCATATCGTTGCTTACATATATGCTATGCATGTTATGGATATAAAATTTGAGGATGTAATCTGCAGGTTGTTCCCATTCATGTTAAAAGAATAAATGTATGATTGGTCAGGAGAGTTGGCACCTAGTTTTATTACTAGTTGGAGTGATTTCAAGGAACATTTTTTATTCAATTTGGTCCAAATATTGATGTTCATGATTTTAAAAATAATTTAACATCTTCTATGAGGTCCTTTGTAGTAGGTATGTTTGATATGAATTGTATAGAAGCTATCCAAAGAGAAAGTTTGTTACTGTACCCAAATAGGAGCATAAGGAAAGGGTTTCCTTTTGATCCAGGCACTATGCACAAAGAGGAAGAAGAGATCCTAGATGAAGAGTATATTGCAGCCATCAATGAAGGAATTGTAATGTTACTAGAGAAATTAAGATACCAACATCAAGAAGAGGAATCCATCAAGATAGGATAATTGGATCATGTTGATTCCATCCCTATATTTGATGAGATAATTCAAGAAGGAAATGATTATAGTGAAGAAAATGTCAATTTAGAAGAACATTGTCAACTTTGTAATAGATCTATGAGACAGAATATGCTCAGGTAGAAGATCAATTACTTTGCCTTGTAAAAGAAGATATTAGCTATAAAGATGGTGTTGATGACTCTTGTGACTACTGGTTTGCATTAGAATCTCTATTAGAAGACTCATTTGATGTATATTCCTGACTTGTTCTCTTCTGATCATGCAAGCTTCAATGTTGAGATTATAGATTATGTTATCCTTGAGGCAAGTATGTATTTTATCATCAAGCAAATGAAAAGGGTATGTTGACTTCCCCCAATAATTCTAATTCTATTTCTTATTTATGTTTTAATGGAATTAATTCACATAGATGCTCATGCCTTGATTTGATAGACGTTGAATTCAATTTCTGCCTAATTTTAATGTGCAGGACACTATGGTTGATTATATGATTAACCAGGAACCCCAATGTGTCTGGACATAAACCTCATTTGACATTGAGGCAAAGACCTTTGATTACACATATGATGCCCTTTAAGTTGCATATCTTCCAGAGCATAACTATTCAAAAGAAACAAATTACTCATATGAAAATAATTAGAGTTTCAATTCAAAATAATAATAAAAAGGATCAATAATAGGTAGTGGATGGGATGATCCCTCTATAATTAATAATTAATGAATCTTTCACTCCTGAAATCAAAAATAGTGAGCCCCAAGTAAGCACAATTTTTATTCATAATTTGGAAAATCAAGAATTGATTCATTCCAATATTGAAGGTCACACTCAAAATGAGAGTTTAGATGAATTTTTTGAGGAAAATGTTATTCATGTTTATACTTATGATTCTGATTCTATCTTTGTGGACCTTCCCCATAATGATTTCACAAAGGACGATGACTTTCAAGACTGTAGGTCAGATCTAATATCCATTTCAAGAGACACTTTGGATGAGTTATTTGTTTATTGTGTCTAAAGTGTCCTAATAAGTAATTCTAATTTTTTATTCCACGATATGATGGAAAGACTCAAAATTCTACTTAATGAATACAAGGATGTCCTTGCCTATCTTAGAACTTTAATGGGGAAAACCTTGTTATTATCAAAGAGTGAAAAGCATACCAAATAGAGTTTCCAAATCCATCCCCCATCTTGTTTGGGTTTTCTTTAGAGTAGGAATAGGTTAGGTTTCTTTTTTTCTATCATTTTCTTTCTTATATTAGATATATATGCTTTCTTAGATTAGTTTCCTGCTTTCTAGATTAATTTTTCCCGCTTTTAGTATTTTTCTTTCTTAGATTAATTTTTTTGCTTTCTCTGAAAATCATAATTGTGTTTTCTCTGACTATAACCAAGCTAAAAATTCAAGCCAACTGAGCTTATGACTTGTAGAAAAAGGAAAAATAAAAATCTTGGCACTTTGAGACTAGTTTACATATTAGGTGTATATCTATGCTTTTGAGTCTTTAGGATAAAGGTATGTAAGCATGAACCATTCTGGATGTTATCTTAATTAAATACTTTTACTAGGAATGTGGAAGTTGCTCTCAGAGTAATTCATGCAAATTTATAAATTTTTCTTTTTTATTGGATCAAATGCACTTATCACATTAAATACTTGTTGGAAGTGACAATTCTAGATATAGGTGTAGCTGGCAAGGACGTTCTAATAATTATTTGTTTTATAATTCTACCAGCTCACTAAGGTTTTAGCTCTTCTCTTTTTCATTCAAGAACAAAAGAAGACAAAACCAATGAGTTCAAAAGAGCAAAAGAAAATCTAAATAAAATAAAAATGTTCGCATGATGAAATAAGGTCAATGTACCACACATCATGATCAAAATAAAATAATGGAATGAGAAGAGAAGGAACCCAAGTTATCTCTATTAGGGCTATGGATGCCTAGATGAAAGCAGAGCAATGCCTAAGCTTCCCTTGATTTAATGAGATCTAAGAGATATTAGAGTGAAACATACAGCTCCATCAAAGCTTTTGAAAACCTTATCACAATAAGGGTTAAATAAATTACACATTTGACACACATAGATATAATAAATTAGAAGGCAAGTATGTTGTGTGAATGAACTTAGGATCCTCTTTCATGTTTCTTATTTAAGTATTCTTCTGTGACACACTTCATGATTGATTTAAGATTGCAAACCAGAGTTCTAGGTTCTTGAATACTCAGGAGTATTCACCCTATAAGTCACCATTTATTGTACCAAACATCCTCCTTCTTTTCAAAGAAAATGGGGACCCGTTTTTTTTAGACTATGGTCTTGAATTTTGATCCCCTCTTCTAAATGTTTATGTAAAATCCAGGAGACAATGCCCCCATGCAAAATGTATATTTTGATTCTTGATTATTTTGATTGATGTATTACTTATAAGTTTTACAATGTTGTATGACAATGTTGTATGAGGATGAAATATATTTATAATTATTTTAAGTCATAAATACATAAAATATCATATAAAAATATGTTCTTGGTTCTTGAGGAGAGTGGGCCCTTACTCGCCTTGTGAAAAGGAATGAAATAAGATTCAATGCTTAGAAATTGAATCTTTCTTCATTAATCAAAGAAAATTACATAAATGTAACATTAATTGGACTAAAATATTAACTGAAAAGTCATATATTATCTATTTCTCAATTTTTCTATATCTTCATCAAAGCATGAAGATCTACTTATGTAAATGTTATAATAGAAGACCCATAGAACTAGTATTCAATATTTTTTTATCAAAAGAAATCTCCTAATATTAGTGGTTCTTCAAAATAGGCAATTGATGGTTTAGAATACGAAGATTCATCTGTTACAAAATCCATTACATATCTACTAAAAATGGCTGCTTAGATCTACTAGATCTATTTGTTTTTTCAATACTATGAACATATTTACATTGACTGATATATATGTAAAGTTTATTTATATATTCACTATTTATAGTAATCATATAAATAGTAAGTGACCAAAACAATCTCCAAGTATAGATCGTTTAGTTTTTCAAGTTTAAAAGCTGGATTGGAAGAGTCTAGCGTGATTTCGATAAAGTTTGAATTAACTTCATAACAACTCTGGTGGAATCTAAAGTAACTCCATAGTAACTCTAACAGAATATGAAGCAGCTCTATAACAACTTTGATGGAGTCCAAAGCAACTCCAAATTAACTTTTTTTAAGAAACCTAAATGTTTGAAGAAGTCCATAATAAAGATGCTAGACTAGGTGGAATGCTTTGGTGAATGAAATCAGATCTTGAATGAGTTTGTAGCTATGGACTGGGTGAGTTTTTAGTTACTGGGTGAGTCTGAATTAGTGCACTATGAGAATTTAAAGCTTCTGAATAAATTCATAGCTTAGTGTAGAGAAGACTCAAATGAATCAGAAGAGTATCCAATGAATTCATATATTTCCAAAATGTCAAAATATTTTCTATAGGTTGCCTTAGAAGATCATTAAAATGGGTCTTTATTCCTTATAGACTATTGTATCATATGTATATGCACAAAATGGAGAGACTAAACATGCAAAGAGTTAGAAATAGATGGTATAGTTTGTCATTTAGGATTTAGTAACATTAAGTAAGATAAAGCATCTATTTACTACACTAAGATTAGATACAAGCCTAAGATCCTTGATTTGCTCAGTCTAGAGGAGAGATAGTGGAAGAAAAATGAACACAGTTATAATAATAATGAGCCATATTTTAGACTCATTATATCTCCCATAATTTACCTTTTTCAAGTCTCTTTTAAAAATTTAGTTGCTGTTTGATCCATCATAATTTTGAATTCTAGCTTGTAAACACTTGTTGAGATCATATATGTCAAATTCATCAGCCCAGTGATTGTCCAAGGGACTAGTGAAACCTTGATACGTTTGGATGATTTGTTACCAATTCTAAAATTATTCATATATTTGAGGACTCCATCTATACCATGGTGGAATAGGATTCATAAAAATTTGTGCCCTTTGTAACCTCCATCTTAGAGTAGTTGGAGACATCATTTCTTTTCTTTTCAAATAAATTGTCAATATGTCCCAATGACTAACATTGGATATATAGATATCATCAAAATTTTGTCTTGTATACAATCAAATGAGACACTATTGTTATACAAAGCCTAAAAGTAATAATCCTTAATGTTTAAATTCATTAGATAGGCAATTTTGAAGTCAATCAATAAGTTCTTCGCACTATCAAAAATAAGTCTAATACATAGGCCTGTAGTTTTGGATTTTTCCACATATTCCTCATGTCTAGATTTTCAAGCTGTCTAATTTTTATAAGTAGAAAAAAAGATCTTAGTTGAACTTCTCCTATATATAGGTTGACCATGAACTTATTATAGTCTCTTAATATTAGATTATATAAATAAAACTCACATAACAAATCTTGTTATTCTAGAGTGGAGTCCTAGCAATTATTTAGAAACATAAGAAGATCTTTAACGTTGTGAGGTAAATCACATGAAATTCTTAGTATCTATCATCTATAAAATTGTTCATGTAAATACAAGCTATAATAAAGAGAGGGATCTCTGCAAGCTAGAAGGTTTTCACCTATCCGACTTGCAACTTGTAGATTTACCTCAATTTTTTGAATCTATTATTTATCTTGCTCTAAGTTGTCTTTCATGGTCTATTTTTTCTTTTTTTATAAAAATTTATTTCATTCTTTGAGTTCCCTAAACTCATAACATACCTGATTCCATTTATCTAGGCAGCCAACATGAGAAACAATAGTTTGATAGGCTTCATCTAATGAAGGTTTATAAGAAGATGAAGTTTGCATATAGAGCTATTGTTGTTAAGAATTTTGAATTTGATATTTTAACAACAAATTTTATTCTTTTAATTCAGTGATATATATCCAAGAATTTACCATGTCTTCATCAAAATGAGTTATTTATTTTTCAATCTTTTTGTTCCTAGTCATGTGATCTAAAGCTTTGTTTTTAAAACTATATATTTATTGAGTCAAAGAAGAGTTGAGTAAATCCTTATGTTATAACCGAGCTAAAAGATCAACAATATATGCAGCTTATTATTTGATGATGATCTCATCCTTTGACAGTGTAAAGATGAGCTACAACTATAAATCTTTAATGGAAATGGATAATTTATCTTCTTCAGAGACCATAATGCTTTTCCTTTTATCTAATACTAGTCTTACATCAATATTTAGAGAAGATGGAGAAGATTCTACTTCCTATACTAAAATTTGTTCTATGAGTATGTTTTCCTTCTAAATAGCTACCTCAGTAGGGATATCTAGTGGAATAGGCTCTTCATTACGGACTACTACTGATGACTCAAGAATCTCTATTGTGATATCTACTTCATCAGGAGCTACTACTAACTTAGAAATCTTTATTGTGATAGCATCTTCATCAAGAACTGATACTATTATTTCTATTGTTATTAGGGATGAGAATAATGGTGAATGTCTGAGGCTATTAAGAGTGGTAGCTTCTTCTATCTCATCATCATCTTGTGCCAAAATTAATTTTCTACATCTTTTTTTTGTCTACATAAGGGAACTAGGTTCTTTTATAGAAGTATCTTCATAAGCTTGTGATGCTCTAGTTGTTTTGATTACCTATGTTGTGTTTGTTAAAGGGATATCCTTAGATTCAAGGTTTATATGAGATTGTGAATCCCTAGGTCTTAGTTTTCATTTTGTTGGAGTCTGTTGAGAAGTCTATGCAACCACATGTGTGGTTTGTGATCTAGTTTGTCATCTTTCACTAGGAAAAACCCTAACCTTAGAAGAGGAAGCCTCTTCTTTTGTCTTATATATTAGTGGTTTTTAGGAGGATTTTGAAACAGATGTTGATGATGAACTACATTTGTTGTTCCAAAAATTCTTTCATGTTGATTTGATTTGCTAAAAGAAATGACGTTGAATAATTAAATGGATAAGACTATGATGATGGAGAGCAGATGATATGTTAGTGTCTAGAATCTAAATGGATCCATATAGGAATAAGGGAAGGTTAACCCTATGTTTTTGATAAAGTAAGGTGGCAAACCCTATACAGTCAAAAAAGACAAGAAGGCAAACAAACAAAAAATGCCTTCAGAGAGACGATGGCACAACCAAGAACAACAATTAGAAACAAAACACAAGCCATGGGAAGACTAGAGTCAGAGAGGTCTCCCCTTACATAACTATTTATTTGATAAGATCATTGAGTTTCTCATTCTCTGCATTGTTAGCATACCTAGTATTACCCACCACTTCCAGTATAGACATGTTCAGTAGAATTATATTATGAAGCCCTTTGGTGAAGACCTTCTCTAGCTTCTGAATGCAGTCCTTCAGGGCCCCAATTTCAATTTTCAAATTAGTCTCATTCTCAATGCCCTCACCAGCTTCTTCGACATATATTTTCCCCTTATTGTCAGCAGTTCCCATAGTGTCAGCACCCTGCTCCTCAGTAATCTCAAAATCCCTAGTAGCCTGCTTCCCTCCAGTGTCCTCCAAATTTTTTTGGATTTCCAGCTCCTCAGACTCTTCATCTTGGGTTGCTTCTTTCGAAGCACTTTCTGAATAATCAATCAGTCTGGCCTTCGGGGCTGGTTTACCAGCAATCCACCCCGATCTTCGCACTTTGGAGGGGAATCCTTCCTTATTAATTTTGGAAGGCTTGTGAGATTTGCCACCTTGGCCCCCCATGGCCCTGCCTGGATTCTTGTGGGTCCCTTTCATAGTCTCTTTAATATTTTCTTCCTCTTCATCAACC
Source organism: Torreya grandis (assembly GCA_037957365.1). Classification (NCBI taxonomy): domain Eukaryota; kingdom Viridiplantae; phylum Streptophyta; class Pinopsida; order Cupressales; family Taxaceae; genus Torreya; species Torreya grandis. The sequence continues at coordinate 15,366,582 of JARHVA010000001.1, read as the reverse complement.
TTTCTCTTCTTGCCCTTCTTGCTTGCAAAGGAGCCGGGGGTATCAACAGGGGTCTTTTCAAGGTCATCAATACGCCTCATTCCTGACAAGTCATCTCCTTTTGAATGATATCCCTAATGTTTAAGGGAATATGAACACCTTGTCGCCACACCCTCCAACTTGAAAATTGCTGCCCAAGGTTGGCACAAGCATCAGCGACCCTGTTGCCTTCTCTGTAGGTATGGGAAATTTCAACTTTGGAAAACTTTTGTAAAAGAAATTGGATATCAGTAATGATGTCTTTTAGCTTGATTCCCACATTTGAAGCTTTATTAACGGCATCTATGACCATCTTATAGTCTCCTTGTATATTCAAGTTCCTTATTCCTAGGGATATAACTAACTTTAATCCCCATAGTAGATCCATTGCTTCAGCATAGTTGTTACTCTGGCATCCAATTCCACTATCATAGACAACAGACATCCATCCTTTATCATTCCTTATAATTCCTCCTCCACTAGCTTTACCATCCAACTTGGATGCCCCATCAAAGTTGAGTTTCATCCAGTTAGGTTTAGGGGGGATCCATTTAGTATTAAGTCTCTGTAGTATTTTAGAGTTATTATACCCAGGGATCTAGTTTAAAACCTTCCATTTGGCTGCAATTTGGCTTTCAATTTGAGATAAGGGTTTCTACACAACACGAATATGAGTTGTTGTAACACTTTCCATAATGGTCTTAGCAAAAGAGTTAAACACTTGAGAAGCATTTCTAGCAGTGTCCCTAAAAATTCTATGATTGCACTCTTTCCATAAAGTCCAACTCAAACATGGCAGAGATTACTTCCATAATTCCATAAGCCAGGGATGTGTGAAGGTTGGGTTCCAGCTGAGAATTACTTCTTTAAGGTCCGAATTGCAGACCCATTCAATACCAAAGTTGTTAAGTATTGTGCCCCATAATTCTCGAGCAAACTCACAGTGGATAAAGAGGTGTGAAACTGGTTCCTCTTTTGAACTACACAGGAAACATCTGTTAACCAAAGTAAACCCTCTCTTTTGAAGGTTATCCTAAGTAAGGATTTTGTTATGAGCAGCAGCCCACCAAAACATGTTAATTTTTGAAATAAGTTTATGATTCCAAACCTTTTTTCATACATCTTTATTCTAAGCTTCAGGAATGAGTAGATGGTAAGCAAATTTAATAGAGAATGATCCATTCTTATCTAGCCACCAGTATTATTCATCCTCCTGGGGAAAGAGATGGATTTTGATCTCCTGAACGCACTACTAGATCTCCCAAAATCTTTAAAAAATCTCAGGCTGGTGCACACAACAATCCAAAAGATTTTTCCAGCTCCTCATCCCATTGTTATTTTCCATATAATCACTGACCCTATCTCCTAAAAATTGGGTAGTCAAGTCAGCAATCTCTCCATAGTTTCCCTATGTGATGAGAGCCTTGCCCTTTAACCAGATATCATCCTAGAATTTAATATGCCAACCATTTCCAAGTTTCCATTTAATTCCATGTTTGAGAAGGCTTCTACTTTTTAGCATTTTATTCCATATCACAGATCCCTGGGGTAATCCTGTCTGTTGAAGAAAGTTGGAATCATCAATGCTATGCATGTATTTGGCATACATTATTTCCCCCCAATCATTGTTTTTATGGATTAGGTTCCAACTAACTTTTGAGAGAAGGGCTTTGTTCATGTTCCTGATGGACCTAATATTAAGTTCACCATGAGATTTTGGAAGACACACTTTTTCCCATCTGACTAAAGACATTCTTTGTTTGTCTTCCACTCCCATCCATAAAAATTTCCTTTGGATCTGTTCTAGTTTCTCAACAAAATATGCAAGAATTTTAAAAAGAGATAGAAAGTATGTAGGAATACCTTGCAACGAAGCCCAAAGAAGTTGCAGTTTACCAGCACTACTGAGTAGTTTCCCCTTCCAACCAAGAAGTTTCCTCTGTGTTCTTTCCAAAATTCCATTCTAAAATCTAGGAGATACCTCTTTGACCAAGAGTGGGAGACCCAGGTAGGTAGCTGGTAGGCTAGCTTCAACACATTCTAATATATCAATGATTATATGTCTAAGTTCATTAGGAGTGTTGAAGAAATACACATTGCTTTTCTAGAAATTTATCTTTTGTCCCGACTCTTTGGCATAATTATTTAGGATATTCTTCCATCTTCTAGCTTCAATCAGTGATGAGATGCCAAAGAAGATGGTATCATCCACAAACTATTGTACCACCATAAGATGAAGGGAGGAGGCAGGTTTGATGCCCACTAGCTTTTTTGAGGCTATATCTGCTTGTATGTATCTTTCCTGTGCCTCAGCCATAATGATGAATAAGTAAGGGGAGAGAGGGTCTCCCTGATGAATTCCTCTTGAGGATGAGAAAAACCCTCTAGGAACACCATTAACCATCACTGAGAATCTTGCAGAAGAGACCGCGTTCCATAACAAGCGAGACATTTTATCATTAAACCCAAATTTTCTGATCACTTGGAACAGAAAAGTCCATGAGACTCTATCATAAGCTTTAGAAATATCAAGCTTGAGAGCCATCCCAGGGATTCTGCTCTTATCCATGGAGTGAATAGTCTCATATGTGGTGATCACAGCATCAAGAATCTGCCTGCCCGAGATGAAACCTTTTTGAGTAGGAGAAATAATTTTGTCTAGCAAAGGTTAAATCCTCATGACCAACATTTTAGTACATAACTTATGCACAGTGTTACATAGACTAATGGGCATAAAATCAATGAGGTGTGAAGGTTGTTATTTTTTAGGAACAAGTACTGTGAAGGTATTATTAACTTGTTTCAAAAGTTTACCTGATCTGAAAAAATCACGCACAGCAGCCGTGAGGTCCGCTCCTACTATCTCCCAATATTCCTGAAAGAATATAAGAGAAAATCCATCAGGACCTGAGGCTTTAAAATCACCCATGGAGAATAAAATAGCATGGACTTCTTCCTTAGATATAGGCTTTAACATCTCCATATTATCTTCTTCTGTTATCAAACAGGGGATTTTATCAATAAATTGATTCATAGGTCTATCGATTCTATCATCATTATTTTCTTCCATAAGCAGATTATAAAAGAAAGCCCTGGCTTGTTCCCCTATTTCATTATCCTCGGTAATAATGTTGTCATTATCTAGGACAAGCTTAGTTATTAAGTTGGCTTTCCAATGTTTCATAGCTGAGAGATGAAAAAAGGCAGTGTTCCTATCCCCCTCTTTAAGCCACTAAACACGAGATTTCTGTATCTGGAAAACCTCTTATCTTTCCATAAGATTCTTCCATTCTAAAGACAAGATATTCTCTTCTTCTAAAGTGTCCTCAGAGTCATCCCCTTGATCTATCAGTTGCTATATATCCTTGATTTTTCCCACTATATTTTTCTTCTATCGGAAGACCTGCCCAAAGCTATATCTATTCCATCCATAAACTTCTTGTTTAATGTGTTGGAGTTTTTTGACTATTCTGAACATAAGAGTACCTTGAATAGGAATTTTCCACCATTGGGCCACCATTTGTCTAAAGTCTTTGTGTTTGATCCACATAGCTTCAAAACAGAATGGGGAAGGTCTGAAATGTCCCTATTCTCTCCAACTGAGGAAGATCGGGCAGTGGTCAGACATGGTTCTAAGGAAACCCTGTGCCTGCATATTATGATAATCCTTCCAGTTACTTGATATAAAAAATCTATCTAATTTAACTTGAATCATTTGATCTCCTCTTCTTCTATTGGTCCAGGTAAAATTTTGGTTTTGCAGCTCTATGTCCAATAATCCCCAATCATTGATGAATTCAGCAAAGTCGAACATGTTGTTCGAGTAATCCATAATTCCACCCTATTTTTTAGAAGGGTATAGAGGAGTGTTAAAATCTTTGGCTAACATCCATCTAATGTTCTAGAGATTATTCCTGAAACTACTCAAGTTTATCCATAATTTCTGTCTCAAAGATCTATTATTCGGTCCATAGACATTGATCAATGACCAGTTCAAAGATTTCATAGAAAAATTGGTAATCAAGAAGTGCTTATTATAAGCCATAAGAGACCCCTAGATTTTAGCACTATTCCACATAGTGACAATCCCCCTTAAAGCCCCTTCAGTATGACTAATGCAAAAAGTTGTCTTAGGCCATATATAGGCAGCAATTTTCGTAAAATTCTCCTCATTCATCTTGACTTCTTGGAGTAATAAAATATCTAATTTATTATGTAAAATGCAGTTTTTAACCTCAAACTACTTTGAGGGACTATTAAAGCCCCTCAGGTTCCAAGATAATATTCTCATTTAGAGGGTTTGGGGGGTTGGGTCTCTAGTGTATTCTATTTACCACTGGCAATCTCCCTAGCAATCTCTCTTTGTCTTGTTTCTCTTAGGGTTGGCCTCCCTTGTTTGGGCTCAGTGCCAACATCTATAGATTTTTTACCTTTTTGATTCTTTTTCTTTGGGGTAACCCATTTCTCCTGTTCATTACTGCCACTTTGTCCTGTTACACCTATTGCTAAGTAGTTTCCTACTTGGTCTCTAACTTTCAGAGCATGGAAAATGTCTGTATTTAGCTGTGGGTCTACTTCTCCTTTAGTGGAACTTTCTAGAGTTACTTATTCATGTCCAACTCTTAGAACTTTGTCTTCTTCATTGACTTCCTCTATCAAAAGGTTACTTCTTTCTCCTTCCTTAGACATATTAGTCTATTTTTCTAGAGGCTTGGTTGTGTTAAATATAGCCTTCTGACTATCATCTAATACTATATTTTCATTTGGGACAACTTTTCCCTCACTACTAGTGATATCCTCCTTTCTCGTCTCCTCCTCTCTCTTTTCTGTGTTGTCAAGATTTTCCACATTACTCTCCATTTCTTGCTTGCTATTCTTTCTATAATTGAGATCCTGATCCTCCCCTTCAATATGGGAATCATCTTTTCTCCCCTTTTGTTTTGTTGTGCATTGTGTCATTAAATGTCCCTTTCTCTTACATATTTGACAGAAAGTGGTAGCATTTTCATAAGTGATCGACTGAGTCCAGGTTCCATATTTAGAGTTTATCTCTATGGTCGTAGGGAGAGTCCTATTTATTTTAACATTGACACAAAGTCTAGCGTACACACATTTGGACTTTGTTCTGGTTGTATGATCTGTAGTGACATATTGGCCAATAGAATTGCCAATAGCTGTGAAAAAATTTTCATCCCAAAATTTCAAAGGGAACCCTGGCAGTCTTACCCAAGTAGGAGTAGACTTATTAAGGTCTGAGTTAGGATCAAATCCTAGTTTCCATGAGAATAGGGCAAGATAATGTGGGCCATACATCCATGGTCCTCCAGCAAGAGTAGCAATCATGTCCTCCCTATTCGTAAAACTAAAAAGGAATAGGCCTTTTGCCATGGCAGTGATCGAAACACTACCCTTAACTTTCCACCTAGACAGAACCCATTTCCTAATCATTTCGATACTAGGACAGAAAGAAAAAAACTTACCTACCAATATAAGGTCCATGGATGCCATGATTTCCTCCACCAGATCGTTTGGGATATGCAGGGCCGTGCCCTCTGAGATAATAGGAAGGCTCGTCATGCTTTTCGAGGGGCATGTCTTTTCACCTGTAAGTGCCTTCTTTAATTTGTTGGATGGACTATCCACTACTAGATTTTTGAACAGACCCCCAGAGGCACTGCCACTAGCAGTGTCCTCCATTGGATCTGTGATCCTGTTGGTCACACTCAAGAGGCCCAACTTGGTGGGAAAAAACCAATTTCAAATGTTGTCCACACGTATCATAGGTCTTATTCCCAGTTAACCCTATGTTGATTATGTTGTTTTCCATATTTAAGGTGAATAATGATATGCATTGCTTCACACTCCAAAATTTTGTACTTCCCTTCACACATGAAATGTTTCATTACTAGAAAAACATATTTTTAAGGTTCAGGTAGGATTTCCCTGCTAATCCCTTTTGATTTTCCTTGATGGTTTTGTATACATGCAATGGATAATTTTTCATTTTCATTGAATTGTGTAATTAGATTATAAAAATGAGTTCTAAGTATTCTTTTACCTTTTTCATCAATTCCAAAAATTCCACTGATGATTGAGCTAGAAACTAGAATACTGATGCCTCTCACTGTAGTGCATTATTTTGTTAGATTAGTAATGAATTCCTTTACTAGAGCTTCATCATACCCTTAAATTTTTTTCAAAAAGGATAGCCAACCAACCTCCTCAAAAACTTCTATAGAGATGTCATCTATCATTAATCTGACTAAAGACTCAGGTTCAAAACATTTTTTGTGTTCATTGGTGGCTCTAGAAAATATCTGAAAGCTAGGGTGGTTTAGTAAGTGTAACAATTAGTGTCATTAAAAAGAATAGTGTGCAATGAAAATGGAGAGAAAAAATTCAAATGAGTATTTGGTTTGATGGTTACTAACATAATCTGAATCAATCATCATACAAAATAGAAGTTAAATGAAATTATCTTTAAGAAAGATTTAATGTACTTCTATACTTATGAAACTTGTTTGCTATCAAACTTGACAACTTTAATCAAGGTACTTCAAAGTGAGTCATTAGGCGGTTTGTACACATGAATAAAGTTGATATGGCTTTCTATTTACTTGCATGGATTTTCATTTATGACCTCTCTATGTCATCAAATGTTGTTATTTGTAAACATGACATTCCTTTTGTTTATGTGTCCTCTCACTTATGAATTTTTTATGTCATCAAATGCTTTTGTTTGATTTTTACTTTGATGGCCTACAAGACATCTTCTTTCCAAACCTTCTCTTAAGAATGAACATACATGAACCAAAATATTTATATTAACCTGATGTAAATAAATAAAATGCCTTACTTATCAAATCATACTCCTATCCTTCATTCATTTCTTACCATCTGATTTTAAACATAGAAAAAACGCATGAATTAGTCTTTTTAGAGATGTATACAAAAAAATACTTAAGTGATTTACTTGCCTGAAATAACCAATCAATTTTTAATATTATATATATATATAATTTTATTTTGATATTTTGCCCTTAACCAGCGATTTTAAATTTTCAAACCAAGGCTCATTATTCAATGCATGACTAGCTAACAAGCTAGTTTTTTTATTAGCACTATCAAGAGTGTCCTAAAAAATATTTTCATTATTGTTATAAAAAAAAATTACTTTTTTTTTAAGGAAGACCAAAAATTGATCTTCTTTTGTTTTATAGAGTATATCATCATAGAGTTGTTATCATAGAATAACTAGGTCCTTCCATGAAAACTACTTTATATCTGATGTTTTGAAAAAAAATCTTCTTATTGATAGGTTTTTGATATAATTTAAGCCTATGTCCATTTACCAACAAATTTCTTGATTCCCATTTATTTAAAATAATTACAATGATCCATTCTCAAATATATTTTCTATTTGATATGGGCCTAACCATCTTGTCCTCAACTTACTTTTGAATTGCTGAAAATTGGAGTCAAACAAAAGTGTCCAATCTCTTTTTTGAAATCTTATTGCTTTGATGTGGGAATCATGACATCTTTTACTTTGATTATGCATCATATTTTTTTATTATAAAACTTTTGTCCTCATCTCATCAATTTCATTTAATTGAATAATTTTATCTTATTGTGCTTTATCCAAATCAATGCCTACTTCTATTGCTATTTTCAAAGTTTGTAATTCAAATTCAATGGAAATTAAAGTTTTATTACCATAAACTAACTCATAAGGTGATGATCCAATTGTTGTCTTTCAAGTAGTGTTATAGGCCCATACTACTTCTAGTATTTTGGTTACCCAATATTTTCCACTACTACTGACTATTTTGGTCAGAATATTCTTTAGCTCTTTGTTAGTAACTTCTACATGGCCATTGGACTATGGATGGTAAGGAGAAGATCTCCATTGATTAATTTGGTATACCTCCATAAAATATTTAACCATATTAAACATAAATTGTGACCGTTGATTTGAGACTATCTCCCTAGGTGCACCAAACCATTTCATGATCTTAAAATACAAAAATATGCTACTACTTCTTCTCTAACAAAGATCAAGGCTTGGACTTTAGCCTATTTAGTGACATAATATATACATACTAAAAGGTGTTCATTTCCTTAAAATGGAAGATCTATAATATCAATAAAATCCATTCATCTTTTTTCAAATAGTTTCAAAACTACTTGTGGATGAACAGGCATCTTTGTTGATAGTGTAGGTTGTCCCATCCTTTGGCATGGATCACATTGTTTAATATACTTTTTTACTTACCTATGAAGGGAAGTATAATAATATCGTACTCCTAATATCTTTTGCATAGTTATTTTTGTTGAATAATGCCATCCTCATGGTTCATCATAACAAGATCTTAAGATATGCTACATACCTGCGAAACACATGATCAGGGCCATACGTAAATAACATGCCATTAATCTATTTGAAAGAAGAACTTTATTTAATTAAATGTTTTCTTTTTTTATGAGTAAAATGAGAAGGAAAATTCCTTATTGTTAAATACTTGTCTATGTCAGTAAACCATGAAGATTCTACTGAAACAACAAATAGTTGTTCATCTAGAAAGTTATCCTCAACTGGTTGTTCACTGCTTGTATTATTTATTCTAGACAAAAAATCTACAACTACATTAAATTTTCTTGATTTATCAATGATAGTTATATCAAATTCTTACAAATGTAAAAAACATCTTATGATTCTTCCTCTTAATATAGGTTTATTCATAATATACCTTATGGTTGAATGATCCATGTATTTAAATACCTTATAACTTCTAATATAGTGTTTGAATTTTTTGAGGGCATATATTATAGTAAGTAATTCTTTTTTTTTGGTTGTATAATTCCTTTCAGTTGGTGCGATATTTTGTTGATATAATAAATGGAATACATATGATCATTCTCAATTTTTTGTCCTAAAACTATCCCTATTACATAATTAGAAGCATCAATGTAAATCTAAAAGGGGTTTTCTCAATTGGGTCCTCTTAGCTCTAGTGCAGAGCTCAATTTTTCTTTGATGGCTTCAATGATTTTTGATAATCCTCAATCCACATAAATTCACTATCCTTGTCCAATAAAATAAACATAAGAGCAGTAATTTTATTGAAGTCTTATGTAAAAGCTAGCATGACCTAAAAAGCTCTTGATATCAATTTGATTCTGTAGGACATGCAAGTTAGAAATTATTTCAATTTTCTTAGAATCCACTTGGATTACCTTGGCAGAGATGTGGTGTCCTAATACTATGCCTTGATCCATCATCATCAGGCATTTCTCATGGCTTAATGATAGTTAGTGTTCTTTATATCTAGTAAAGACCTTGTCAAGATTGTGTAAGGCTTCGTCAAATATATCTCCATGAGTAGTGAAGTCATCCATATATAATTTCACATAATTATTAGTCAAATCAGAGAATATATCTAAAAATTCTCAATGGAAAGAAGTTGGAAAATTACAAAGACCAAATGGTAAGATTCTATAAGTAAATGTACCCTATGGACAAGTGAAATTTGTAACAACCCCATTGAGATCTAACCAAAAATACATGATTTTTTTTAAATTAAACACATATCTATAAATAGATTATACCATGAGAATATAAGCAATGATCATACAAAATACTCTAATTGAGATAATTGTAAATAAGTACATGACATCTAACAATCAATGATCACTATCAACATATAAAACACATCATCGTATAATTATATAAAGTAATTATAAATAGCCAAACATTATTGGTAGAATAGTCACTATTGTTAATCCACATTAAATATGTAATTACAACTCTTCATGATAATATTTTCAATAATAAATACAATATAATACAATGTACATAAATAAGATACATGGATCCCCAGAGCTTTAGTTCCTTCAACTCTCTAGTATCTATGGCACTCTCAAGTGTCATATCCAAGTAAGTGTTAATTTAGGGAGGGAGAGCATCATTCGATCACTTTTTCACACCAACTATAGACCAATGATCCCCCACATCAATTTCATCATAGAAATGCCCTCTCTTTATAGATGAGTAGATAGTGATGGCATAGGAATCTAGAGAGATAAGCTAATACCTATGTTATATGATTTCTAAAACTAAACACACAGTGTATCATAGAAAATTTGTTCTATTAAAATATATCGTAAAAATATGTAAATCATACTCGTGAAATGGAAATGCCTAATAAACATACTTTGGCCAATTTTTTTAAGAATAATAAATAATAGTGATCTATAAATCAATTAAAATTCATACACACCACTTGATTCGATTTCCTTCATCCGACATTATGATGCTAGTAATCCAATGAAGTTTGTCTCACTCCTTACTCAGTATCAGTAATGCAAGGTAGGTTAACATAATATGACCAACATATTTATACAATTTACATCTTACTATCAATCATATCTCATAACATGTTAATCATAGTAGTAATAAAAAAGTATATATTTATTCCATCAAATGTATGAATGAATCTCACATTATTATCTATCCCATACTAGAAATAATGGCTATAGTTTATACAATCTAGGTTTAATATATATTAGGTTTCACACTCTATTTTTGGTAAGTAAACACACTATAGTAATTTCTATTAAATTTCATAAAACATTCTATTCCTAGAAATTTTTAACACGTATACATTTAGTCCAACAAACATATGGATAAATCTAAACATATTAATTATAGCTTATACCAACCAAGTATAACATAATTTTATGCTGTAAGTCACAAATAAAAACACTCTATGACATTCCATAATATCATAGATCATTGTACACAATTACACTACTCAATCACAAAAATCTAGTCACACAAATTTTAAGAATCAAAAATCCACAATCCCCAATAATAGGCAAGCAAACATGGTTTTTACCAACTGAGTATTTAATATGTTTAAATTGCATACTAGCAATCACAAGAACATAACTTTAAGGGACACATCACGATGTACTAATATATGCTATATATATCTAAACACTTGTATATTTTTACCTACTCATAATATGTACCACTCACCATATATATATATATATATATATATATATATATATATATATCATGCTATTTATGAAGTGTGAGTAACTCACAACCAAGTTATACCATAATCTTTTATTTTAATAACTTAATTCTATTTATAGAGACTATTTTCTTATGGTTATAGTTTTGATCCCTTGGACACTTTAAGGCTCAATATAACCACCCATTTAGTTTCAAGCTTAGGCATATAACCCAAGACACCTATATATGTAATATTTTCATATGATTGCTTATGTTCGTAAATAAATATGTTTTCTATATACAAATAAATGTTCAACAAATATGTATCTTATATAAACACACAAATGATATAAAAATACTATATCAATGGATAACTATATTTATAAGTTAAGGACTCCATGTGATTTTAACAATAGTTATATAATCTTGATCACAAAATATATTAATGATTTTATAAGTAAGGGATTCAATAAACTAATGCTCCTTCATAGTTTTTATCCCTACCTAAATAGATTTTTAAATATCCTACATCCTATGATAACCCATATTACCATAGTCTAGTGTTATTAAGCATATCTATTAGTTACCACAACCACTAGTACAAATAAATAGAAACATAAGCTTTTGTTCAACCAACTAGTTATATTTTAATAGTCAAAATTATATAAACTTAGCTATAATTTGAATGAGCGTGATTCTATCTTAAAATGTGACTTTTAAGAGTTCATCTTTATGTTGACATAGTTCCATAACTCTCGGGTTCCATGACCAAATGTGTTTATATATATCAGCAACTTAGAGGTATATAGTCTAATATACTAATATACATATAACTCTTACAATGACTCCTAAATCTTCAAATACATTTATTTATTTTATATATTAATATGTTAACTACTTGATCAATATAACTTTATTGATAGGTTATAACTAAACATAACAATATTTATGTAATATTAAGGAATAAGTAATCACATTCATGGAAAATAATAGCCTTAATATGAATAACCATTACCATTCTACAGGTAGGATATATATGATAGTTTCTATTCATATACGCATACATTCAGGTAAAGAATTCATTAATAAAGATATACCATAAGTATAGTATAGTATACATAATTTACTTGATTATGACTTAAAATCAATATTATTGCTTGTTATAATCTCCTATCAACCTCTATGTTACACAATAACATAATGTATTCTTCCACCTAGAGTATAGAATGTTTATATACTTCAAATTATAGAATAACGAGGCATAATGCACATCTACACATATACTTTTTTTGGCTTAAGTATTTGCATAATTATTGTAAAAATGTGATTTCATATTTTATTATCATTGATATTATACATCACTAAGAGCCTCCAAGGTATATACATCACTATAATCTATTTATATTGTTGTATCGACTAATTTCCCATTACTGTATACTTTTTAAATAAACCACAATATATTTTATATAATTATCTAAGTATATGAGATGCAAGTTAGAGTGTAATTCAATAAGTAAATTGCCACATATATATATATATATATATATATATATATATATATATATATATATACACACACACACTAGGTTGTTGTACACATCTCAAGATATATATATTTTATGCTTCCCTTTAAAACTCACTACACTTATCAAATGTACCTCATAGTAATATATTCTGATGTAAATCTTTAAATTTACTCTATGGGTAATTATAATATAATGAATAATGGTGATTATATTTATATTATATATCAATTAATATATTCATTAGAATATATTTATATGTAAATTGCTATAATAATGAATGTAGGCATATATTACATATATTCTAAATCAAATCACTATCCTATTACATGAACATCATACGTTAAATATTATATGAACATAGCCTAGCATTATATAAGGTGAAGTGTGAATTATTGCATGAAGCTAAATAAAATTGTTGTATACTTTATATAAGTCGATGCACACTTATAAATCATTTCCTATGACTTATAAGTTGTTGCATCTTGCTACCACATAATAGAAACCTCCAAAAATGTACTACCAATGTATAGGTTGGTACTGCCTATGACTTATCAAATACAAACATACTATCAATTCACTACCTATTATTAATAAATTAAAACCTCAATATAAATTATTGTAGCTTAATTAGATATATTTCACTGTATAATAGAATATAACTATAGCCTGAGTTATCTGAAAAAACTACTTTGGTATCTTGAAGGGGTTATAGAGTGACTTTTATATAAATCGCTCCTCCTTGGTAATATACAGATATGCAAATATACCTGTAATCGTATTTAAAATTTATCTATAAATTTCTTTTGTACCTTAATCATACAATACAGATTTATAGATATACGGTGTTTTTTGATAAATAATATAAAATAATAGTATTTTATGCATTAACAAATATAAAATAATAAAGGACCAATTCTAAAGATAATACATAAATCTAGGATGTTATACAAATTCAATGGTGGTTAAATCTGAAAAGGAGTAAAAGCTTCACAACTTTTAATAAGAGCAAGCTAGTTAATAATAAAAACAAAAGAATTCCATATTCATACATGTGTTACTGATGGTGCGTAAATCTTTGTAATTGTAAATCAAAACCTTGTGATGGCATCCTCATAATGGATCTGTACTCAGATTCGGGGATACCCAATACACAATGTCCATTAACTTCATTTCAAAGTCTACTATCTTCTCCTAGTTGGACTTTCAAACATGAAGGTAACAATATCCCCTCCATTGCCAATCTCCTCTTTCTCCCTTCACACACCGTACATTTTTTTCTTCTTTTTTCTCTATGTTTCCTTCTCTCTTTTTGAATTGCGCCCCTTTAATCTTTCCTCCTTTTTCCCTGAATAAAGTGCTACATTTTCATGAAAATCCCCCTTAATGACTCACCCTTCTTATTTTAAATCCGTTATTTTCTTTTTGTCAAAGATTTTCTTTTTTATTTAATTCCATTTTTCTCTGCTTTCATTCCCCTTTTAAAAGTTCACTTTTATTTTATTTATTTTTAAATACATTCCTTTAAATTCATAATTACTATTTTATTCCATTTTTTTATTTTATTTCTTATTTTTTAATTTCCCAAATTATCTTAATAATAAATGACTAATTAGTACAAAAGTTAGCCATAATAATTTAATAAAGACACTTCAATCATAAACAATACAATTAACTCCACATCATCGCTACACTAAGTTAACCATGCATAAATACTAACTAAATGCAAATGACATTAAAATACACTATACAAACCTTTCAACTGTGCATATAACATGTCTCAAATAATATGGCGTGTGCAAGGTTCTAGCTAGTTTCTCTATCATCCTCCAACATCTCCATCTATGTAACCCTCTTTGATGATTCTCTCCCTCCATCACATTTTGAGGGATGAGTTCTCCTACATCAACCTCACGACAAGCAGGGAGTTAGATCATAATAACATGATAAACTTACATCATAAAATATATCTGAAATAATAGATCAACATGTTCGTAATGTAAATATATACACTACATCTATCTCATAGCAACGTAATCATGCAACCTGAGCAATATCCTACTGTCTTATAACAACATATATCTCACAACTTAGTTAAAAATATATAAATCTAGATTTGTCAACTATAGATATCCGTGAATAATCTAGTAAGTTTACTTGGTGAGAAATTGGGATGTAACATCCTTCCCCCTAAAGCTATTCATCATCTCAAATGACTCTTATTCAAACATAAGTTCTAATTTAAAAATATTATTTAATAGAGAAATATCATAGTATAAAGTATCAAATCAAGCAAATAAATACAAAATTCTCATGTAGATCTTATCATAGTTCTCCCAAGTAGCACTATTCTTAGAGTATTGGTCCCATAAGACCCTGTTCTATGACTTTTTCTTATTATACAAACAAACTTTTTGAGTGTCACTTAATTTGATTGGTTCTATCATGACCACCATGGAGTCTAGAACTAGTAAAAACAAGTATGTATACTATAGAACTAACCACTTTTAATACCTCAAAGGGCCCACATGTCTTGGTGAAAGTTTCACTGACTTTCCAAAAGTGCATGAGATCATCATAAAAGCCAAAAATGAATGGCCAAAAAGAGTTCCAAAAAACCTTCCAACCCCTTTGCACATCTCTCTAACATAGAGAGTGTTTTTCTCATTCCAAAGAAAAGTATTTAGAGGACATGGTAAGAATCATGTGTATAAGTTAATACCATTGCTACTCCATGTATCTCTTGATAAGTATAACATGTCAATACTATCTTTACTCCGTAGAGCTCCTGACAAGTATGATGATGAATAGGAACTAGAAATACTAAATTTCTAATGTATATAAAATTAAGGAATAATTGTTCCATAGTATATAGGTGTATGGTCATATGATTAAATTTAACAAATTCATCTATTAAATCTTGTATTTGATAAGTCTATCTATCAGATGTAAACTCAATAACTACTAAGTTAATGTGAGGCTAAGTAGGATCCACTCTTATCACTTAGTAATCATGTTCTTAATTCACCACTCATCCATTTGATCTTCATGACTTGATAAGTTTCAAAATGTGCACAAAGATCAATGAATAACAAATCTATAATAATAGATCCTAGAAAGAAATGATATATGCTAAATAATTCTATATGTACCAACGTATATCACAAAAAAATCATACAATCATTTCATAATTGTATTAAGTTACCACTAGCCAAACATAATTAACATCATATTTCTCATCTTAACCTATAGTGTTATATTCATAGTCAAAAGGAAATAATGTTAAAAATATTATAACATACAAAGGTCAAGGATCACACCATCCTTACAACATTATAAAAGTAAAAAGTGATACAATGTCTCCTTGTTTGCTCAACTAGTACATAACAAGTTAAAATTGTGTTTCAACCCTTTTATACTACCAAGATGTTCTGCACATCTTATACCTTGCTCACTCTTGATGAAGGTACATAAATATATTTTCAAACTAACATGCTTTAAGAAAAATAAAATATTATCAATCTAATCAAGAGTATATAATAACATAACAATTATAATCAACATATAATTCTTAATCTAGAACCATTATAAATTCAAGGTTTTCCACTCCACGTGGTCTAAGTTCACATGTTAAATATATTAGCACTAGAAAGTATAGCTCTAAATTGTCATCAGTGTAAATTAGAGAACTAACATCTCAACAATAAAACTCTTAAATTTATGTTGGCCAAAATTGGCATACATACGAAGCTTTTGCTTGGATGGATCAAGCCACTCCCTTGAGCCCTCATTTCTTACATAGTCCATGCATATTCATCCACCATGAATATCCCCTACAAGTTTGGAGTCTTGATGCATTTTATATCTCAATACATAAGCCTTCAAAATGATCTAGTAGTGTGGGATATGCCCAGGGATGTCAAATTGAAGCCATAAGAATTAGTCATTTAAATTTAAAAATCTTCAGTAAGATATGAATTGATTGCAAGGATACAAAGTTTCAAAGTCTTAAAAGCCAAGATCAAATATAAATGACATGCAGGTAATCTCATGAGGTCAGTAAGCCAAATATCCTAGATAAGATCGATGGTGTGCATTCTTATGTACATATCTTGATCGATGATCCACATTAAAGATTGGGGCCAATAGGTCAAAATAGATCTACATCATGCATTCAATCATGTATCAAAGATCTAACAGTGAGCATAGAGTCAATAGGTCAGAGGATCCTAAGCATGAATGTGATGATGCCAGGTGTCACAATCATTGTGGTTTATTGGATCAATGGTGCACATTTGATCATGCAGATCAAAGATCAATGACATACATTCAACTGTGTTGAGGAGATTGACAGTGCGCATGAGGTCATGAAGTCAATGAGCCTAGATTGCATGAAGGGCCACCATATGGCATAATCATGTTAATTAGATGGATACTGATAGCAAGGTCCATAGAAAGAATGCAGGGCTATCAAGTGTCACAATTTAGGAAGCCTAGATCAAAATAATGGCCAATGTTGAAGGTCAAAGCCAGGAGACTCTTAAGAAGATTAATGAAGCAAATTCGATCAAGTTTTAAGTGACACAAGATGAGGACACATGTCTAAATAGATAGTAGTCATATTTCAAATATGATAAATAGCATGGTAGGGAGATTCCACATAGGAAGACACATTAGATCGAAGTATTCTATGAACCCAAGCCTATGAATGATATGGAAAAATCAAAATACAATTTGAGCTATCAAAATAAACACTGTAGATTCATATGCTACCATTGAAGCTCAATTCTATGCAAAGGTCTACTCAATCAGGTTATAGAGTCTAGCTTAGGTTTTGAATTCTTGTCTTGTTTTATATTAAATCTCAATACCTATGGATCTCCATTAGTATTATGACTATACAAAAACCAATAATGGGATTGGTTTTAATCTATAGTGGACCTATGTTCAAGGTTTAGAGTAAGGGTAGAATGGTGATTTTACAAGAATTATTAGAATGGAAACCAAATGAATGAGTTCAAGTGACTATCTAATAACATAAATAACACATCAAGATGAAGCATAGTGCTATAAACTCATTAAGAAGATGGAGAGTTTAGAGGTTGAGAAAGGCAGGTGGAGCATTCAATGAAGTTTCAAAGCCTTTGGAAACTTTTTCCTTTTGGTGGATGATGGCATATGCATCCTTAACAAGTTTTTGTCTTCTAGTGTGTTTCCCAACCAGTAAGGGGACTTAAAGACTATTTGGTGTTGATTAAGGTTAATTTATTGAGGAAAGGTTAGTTCTAATTGATTCAAAGATGGTTGAAAATTCATGGAAGGTGGTTGCAATTCATTTATTGATTTTTGATTACGTGTTTCCTCCCTCTCTCTTCTCATTTCTCCTATATATCACATTTATCCCCCATTTATGTAAGATATTTTCAATTAACAAGGATAAACCCTATCAAAATTTGTAAAAAAATACCTTTTGAAGCAATAAATATCATGTCACCTATATCTTGCCTCAAAATTATGTTTAGCAAGCTTGTGCATAATGGTCTTATGAAGAAGTGTTCTTCCATGTCCACTGTCCTTTTTTCTTGCCTATTTTAAGGTGTTTTCAAGTTTTTTATGGGTCTAAACTTGAGCTCTTTTTGCCATTAATAGATGCTTGGTGTGAATTTTATAATTCTTCTTTGCCTCATGTATTGTTTAGTGAGCCTAGTTTTAGAAATACTTATGCAAATTAGTTAGTTTGTAAGGTTGTGTGAACAAAAATTATCTTATGATAAGTTAGTGTTTATTTCAAGCTTATCTGAGTATCAATAAATTTGGTTTATCACCCTTTTAATGTTTTTAGTCATTCTATACCCCCTCTCTATCCCTTTTATGATAAAAAATAGTAGTTTAGGTGATCTACTAAGAGGAAGTCGGCCTTCTCCAGAGGTTCAACATCATTACAGGATATCCACAGCCTGAAGTTGCTCCAATATTATGGCTAGGAGTGGGGGAGCCTAAATAAATCTCTCACAAGGGTGAAATTCCATGCCGCAATAGTTTCTAGCATGCCCAATGGGACCACTTTCAAAGAATATTGGTCAAGTTTGATGTTGGTTTGATCAATTTATAGTGGTTATAGTTTTCATCTTTTAGTATCTAGTGACTCTGAGGAACACTCAACATTATAGTGGTAGAACAGTAGCTATATTTCATGCCAAAGGTAACTACTCTATTAGCTTCTAGAGTTATTACTTTTGAATTTGTTGAATTACCTATAAATTCAATAAAAAGGTTAAGATTTGTTAATATTCATCCATACAAAGGAAGCCTTCCTCCTAAACTAATTTCTAAATTTACCTGTACAAGAAGATGCTTGTTGGGTCCTTTCACTGCCATGGTAGCCCCTAAATCTTTTCCTTTTATGCTTTCAATGGTCAGATTCATTTAGACCTCTATTAATATGATCATATTCCAGTGATATCCCTTAAAAATGTTCCGTACTTCACATGAGACCATTCTACAACCCCTTTTGAACACCTTAGAGACAGCCAACGTCTGCAATATTCATGAATGAAGAAAATGTGGCCATCAGGCTATTGGCCATCTCTTTTAAGGGTAAAACCTTGGAATGGTATACAAAATTTATTGCTAACTTTATCACATCATGGGATTAGTTAGGTGATGCATTATATAAGAGATTTGAAGATAAGAGTGACCACTTGTCACCTACAGAACAGTTAATTATAATCAAGAGGGCCCATCATGAGGTTATGCAAGAATTTAATACTATATTTCAAAAGACATGGGATAGGATCCTAGTCTCTATCAAGCCTACTCCTAACTATTGTTTCTTTTACTATTTGAAAGCTCTAAATAGTGATATTACAGTAATGATCCAGTCTATGGAAAGAAACACATTACCAAATACTTACGAGGTGGTAATCAAGGCAAATAATTAGCTAGTATAAGATGTCAAGCTTACATCTAGGCCACCAATGCCTTTTGTTTATTGAGATTCACCCACCTCCTATCATCATTACTCCCCTTGCTACCATTCTTCCCATGCCAACACTTACTACCATACCTACACTAAAGCAGGGAAAGGCTTCAACTAGTCACTCTAGTGACTCCTAAGAAAATAAGAGTTTCCAAAAAATTAAGAGCATGTTTCAATCCTTGGGAAATGAATTAGTGAATGTGAAGAGGCAGAAATCCTAGTTTAATAGACCTTATAAAGCTCTAAATCAGCCTTAATAGTAGTCTTATCAAGTAAATAGGCCACCCTATGAAGGAAATTTCCAAGGGTAAGGCCAAGGACAAGGGCAACCTAAGTATATTAGGCAAAACAATTATAATCAAAATACTACAAGTACCTCTAATACTTTGGTCCCTATTCAAAACAATATTGATTAATAAAGTGAGGGTATTATGCCTTGGAATCAATTTTTTGGTCAATTCATGGTCCCAAACATTGAGTTCAATCAAGATTTCAATGATCAATGGCATCAGGGTGCTAGTTCTAGATGCAATCAAGCCCTTATGGCTTAGAATAAAAAAATACCTATGATGACAAAACTAGAAGAACCTCAACAAGGAAAAGGGCCTAATGAGGGACCAAATTAGTTGGGTGATACAATGGTTAACTATGAACAAGAAGAGTGTTATGCACTTAATCAGTAGGCTAGTTCTAGCCAAGCATGCATTCCAGTGGCTGTTAATACAAGGTTTAAAAAAATGAATATGGAGGGTAACCAGGAAGTAGTCAAAGAGCCTCCTACTATTAATCCATTACTATCAAATCCAAGTTAACTTAATGTTGCTCCAAAGGTTCCAACAGCTCCAAATAATCAGAACCAAGGGAATGTCTTTATACCTCAAAAATCACAAGTTTAAAGTACGGTTGTGGCTCCCAAAGCACAAGCAATAATTGGTGGTTTTTCCATTTATATTGTTGAACAAATGAAAAAATCTAATGTGAGTGTGCCAATGTGGGACATGCTTTCCATTCCTAGTCAGGTGGATATCCTTCAGAAGGATTTGTCAAAGATCAACATTTCTTAAAAGCCACCAAGCAAGGAAAATGTAGTTCTCACCAATACAACCAAAGAGTCTAATGAAGGAAAATAAAATAAGGTGGTCAATCCTCCTCTCTTCTACATTTTCATGATCATTGATGACTTTTTGGTACATAATTACATGGTAGATAGTGGAATAAGTACTTTAGTGATGCCAAAGTTAATAGCAGATCAGCATGGTTTGAAGTATGAACCCCAATCTAAGAGAAATTTTCATCTTGATGGATCTTCCACCAAACCAGCTAACATCATCAAAGGTATAAATTTGACCATGCATGCTTGTCTTAGTATTTTAATGGGTAAAGATGTGTTGATTCTATATGTGCCTTCTCATTTTGCTTTATGCTTATCTAGAGACTTCACAGCTAAAATTGGGTGTTATCTAGCAGTAGATTGGTCCTACATGGATTTCAAGATGAGGTATGGGACCAAGGTATCCATAAAAGTTGAGATTATTACACAATTTCACATTGAGCCTTATAGGATAGATAACTCAAACATCAATTATGCCATCCTAGATGAAGATGACCACCTAGTTGGCCAAGAACTAAACACTCATCCTAAGGAGATACCTGATGTGTTCTTAGATGAGTTATGGAGTGAAAATCAAATAATTGACCCTTTATAAGGTTTTAAATAAATATACATGAGAGTCTACTACTTGCATTAATAAAATGACTCCATGCCATCCCTCACTAGGCCACAAGAAGATACTAGTGGTTTGTGGAAATTATTCTTTGATAGCTCAAGGAGCAAGCATGGGGTGGGTGCAGGTGAAATGTTTATATCTCCTTATAATGATAGGTACTTATCTTCTTACAGGGTCCAATTTAGTTTATCTTGTAATGCAGCTAAGTATGAGGGAATTATCCATGGCCTTCAGTGGGATAGTAAGAGAGGAATCAAGTAGTTACAAGTGTATGGAGATAGTGAGTTGATAGTGCATCAAGTTAGAGGATAAAACATCACAAATAATCCCTTAATGAAATCCTAAAAACATAGAGTGTGGGATATACTTGAATAATTTGAGGCCTTCAACATCCATGTAGTGTCAAGGAACCAAAACCAACATGTTGACAGGTTGGCAGTTGTGGAAGCTTAATTTGGCATCCCAAAAGATTTGAAGAAGTCTAAAGTGCAGCCACATGTTAAAGTGGTGGTAAGACCATTAGTACTAGATAATGAAGCTCATTGGCAGGTCTTTGAGAGTGACAAGTAGATTGCTTATTCCTTACAACATGAGGCAAATTTTCCTCAATAAACCAAGGTAAATTTCAACAACAATATGAGGATAAAATTATTTAGTTGATGTCTAATAATCTTCTTAAAGGGTTGGTCACCCTTGAAGGTCCTTTCCATGGAGACCGTATGAGGAAAGATAAGGCAGTGATGTCATCTAATGAGGATAACTATGAAAGAGTCCTTATCCTCAAAGATAAGCTCCTCAAGCTTGGAAAGGTAAGTACTGAGGTATAAAGGTATCCTTTCATTGAACTTTGTAAAGGATATGCAAACATCTTTGCTTGGGAATACAGTGACTTGAGAGGGTTTGATCCTAAGCAAGCCCAACACACTATAGAATTAAAGGTTGATGCCAAAACTATGAGGCAAAAGCAAAGACCTATCAACCTCGATATCAAATAGCTAATGAGGAAATAATTGACTAAATTTATTGAATTTAATGTCATCTTTACCATCAATCACTCCTCATGGGTATCTCAATCGGTACCTATAAGGAAAAACAATGGTGAAATTTAGTTGTGTGTTGATTTCAGAGACTTGAACAGGGTCTCTTTGGAAGATCATTATCCCTTTCCATCCATGGAGAAACTCCTTCAAATAGTTTTTGGTTCATAATGCATCTTTCTTTAGGATGGGTTCTTAGGATACAACCAAGTACTGGGAAGAGAAGATGACTAATACAAGATTTCCTCCACCACAAAGTGGGGCACATATGTTTATTAGAAGATGCCTTTTGGCTTGTCAAATATCAGGGTTACTTTCCAAAGAGCCATGGACATGGATTTATAGGGATTTTTAAATAAGATGGTGTTGGTCTACTTTGATGACATAACAATTTTCTCAAAAAATGCTAATGAAAATTTGGATCACCTAAGATTGATCTTTGAAAGATGCAAAGACTATGGGATCTCTTTGAATCCCAATAAATGTGTGTTTTTTGTCCATGAAGGTAAACTCTTGGGACATATTATCTTAAAATAAGGATTATATATTGATCTTGATAGAATAAGGGCCATCTAGGCATTATCCTTACCCAAGAACAAGAAGGGACTCCAAAGTTTTCTTGGGAAGATAAATTTTGTGAGAAGGTTTACACCTGGTTTTGCTAGCTTGGTCAAACCCATCACTTCCATGTTGAATAAGAACCAAGTGTTCACTTGGTCTAATGAAAGTAAAGTAGCATTTGAGGCTATCAATCAAGCCATTACCTAAGCACCCTCACTCATGAATCCTGACTTTTCAAAGGATTTAATATTGTATTCCTTTACTAATATTGATAATATATCAGCTATGCTAATGCAAAAAAATGGTGAAGGACTTGAGCAACCAATAGTATTTTTTACTCAAGGGATTGAAGGATATGATGTAAGATATAGTTTTATAGGAAATTATGTCCTTGCAATAGTAATAATCCTTAAAAATTTTAGACCAATGCTCTCCAATAGCAAAATCTATCGTATGGTGTCTCATCCTAGAGTGAGAGACTTCCTTCTTAACAAAGACTTGAATGAGACGAGGGTTGGTTGGATTACCAAAGTCATGGAGTATGATGTAGAGATCAAGGTCACTAAGCTAGTGAGAGGTAAATACTTATGTGAACATATGGTTAATGACCTTCAGGAAGATAAATTAGTTGTCTTGGTAACATCATATAACTCATAAACAGATGCACCTCCACCTCACACTAGTTAGATCTAGGATATGACACACTTCTTGATAATAGGTGATTGCCCAAAAGGTATGGATAGATTAAATAAAAGGTATTTTGGACTTCATTCCATACCTTATGCATTGTTTGACAGAGTTCTATTTATAAAATACCTCAATGGAGTGATCCTAAGGCGCATTAATTATGACCAAGTCATTAGGCTTTTGGAGCAATTCCATGATGGACCTGTAGGAGGCCATTTTGCTCTAAGGACTATAGCAGCAAAAGTGATGAGAGATGTCTATTACTATCCTAACCTCTTCAAGGATACCTATGCATGGGTGAGAAAATGTCAAAAGTGTCCTCTCTTTATAGGTAAGCAAATATTGGAAACCCTTCCTCTCAACCCAATCCAAGTGGAATAGCCTTTCATGTAGTGGGGTTTGGATTTCATAGGAATGATCAATCCACCTTCCAGTGGAGGACACAAATGCATACTCATTTCCACTAAACACTTCACCAAATGGGTGGAATCAATTTCTCTAAAATAATCCAATGAAAAAATAGTGTTGAACTTCTATGATAGCATAGTAATGAGGTTTGGTGTACCAACAACAATAATTTTAGATAATGCCTTAGTATTTATTGGCATGAGGAAAAGTGAATGGGCACTTCAGCTGGGCATCTACCTTAGTACATCCTCAAATTACTACCCCCAAGGTAATGGACTAGCAGAGTCAAGAAACAAAAAATTGATAAGGATTATCAAGAGGACTATGGAAGAGAATTAGAGAGTGTGGCACAAAAAATTAAGGACAACCTTGATAGAGTGACTCCCAAAGTTGCTATTGGAAACTCACCATTTGTCCTTGTATATGGGAGGGCCAAATTTCACATCTCTTTTGAGTTACCTACCTTGGATCTAGCCCATCATCTTGAGTTGATGGACAGTGAACCTATGAGCATGAGGATGGAAAAGCTCATGGATCTTGAAGAAATAAGGGACCTTGTAATGAAGACACCAGAGTCACATCAAGCTCAAGTCAAAAAATTCTTTGACAAGAGAGCCATATCAAGGGACTTCAAATAAAGGTATCTAGTCCTCAAGTGGGATTAAAATAATGTCAATCTAGGCAACCATACCAAGTTTGATAGCTTGTGGAGTGGCCCTTACTTAATCCATAGATGCAAACAACATAATTCATTTCAACATGCCTAGGTATATGGAGAGGTATTACCTATCCCAGTTAATAAGATTCATTTAAATCCTTGATATTAGAAGAGTTTTTATCCATTATATATATTTTATATATTAGTGTATATTTTCATGTTTTCCTCTAAGTGCCTTATGCACATTCTTTTAGTTGTGTTTCCCTTATCTAATTGCCTTGGGCACAGTGTTTGTTTCATTATTGTTGCTCTTTTTGCTTCAAGAGGAGGATTTCAGAAAAAGATAGCCTTGTATCATTTTAATAGTCAATTGGGAAGTAAATACTTGTGACTCTGTATGCCCAATGGATCAAACAAGGTAACTAATTTTTTACATAGCAGGCATGCAATCTTAAGAGGTTTCCAAAAAGGTTGGCCAAAATTTGCCTACATACGAAGATTTTACCTAGATGGATTAGGCTACTCTCTTAAACCCTCATTTTCTACATATTTCATTCACAATCATCCACCATGAATATCCCCTAAAAGTTTGGTGTCTTGATGTATTTTCTATCTCAAGATATAAGCCTTCAAAAATGATTTAGCAGTGTGGGATGTGCCTAAGGACATCAAATTAAAGCCACAGGAAATAGCCATTTAGATTCAAAAATATTTAAAAATATAAAAATTAAATGTAGGGCTACCAAGTGTTGAAATCTTTGAAGCTAGGATCAAATATTAATGGCATGTGGGTGATCTCATGAGGTCAGTAAGTCAAAGATCCTAGATCAAGATTGACAGTGTGTATTCTTACGTATATATCCTAATTGATGATCTGAGTTGAAGACTCAGCCCAATAGGTCAAAATAGATCTACAACATTCATTTAATTATGCATCAAAGATATAATGATGATCATAGATTCAAAAATTCAAAGTAGCTTGAGGATGAATGTGATGGTGTTAGGTGTCACAATCATGGTGATTTAGCATATCAACAACACGTATTTGATCATGTAGATTAAAATTTGATGAAACACATTTAACCATGTTGAGGATATTGATGATGCACATGAGGTCAAGAAATCAATGAGCCTATATTACATGAAGGGCCACCACATAGAGTAAGCACATTCACTAGATGGAGATTGATATTAGGGTCCATAAAAATCATAGAAAGATGCCAAGTGTCACAAATTGGGAAGCCTAAATCAGATCAATGACCAACATTGAAGGTCAAAGCTAAGAGACTCCTGAGAAGATTGATGAAGCAAATTTGATCAAGTTCTAGGAGGCACAAGATGAGGACACATGTCTAAAGTGACAGTGATCATATTTCAAATATGATAAATAGCATGGTAGGAATATGCCACATAGATAGACACATCATATCAAAAGATTATATGGACCCAAGCCTATGAATTACATGGTGAGATCAAAATATGATTTGGGTTATCAAAATAAACACTTTAGATTCGTGTGCCACCATTGAAGCTCAGATTTATGCAAAGATCTACTCAATGATGTTATAAAGTATGTCTTGGGTTTTGAATTTTTGTCTTGTTCTCCATTATAGCTCAGTGCTTATGGATCTCCATTAGGATTATGACTATATAAAAATCAATAATGGGATTGGTTTTCATCTATAGTGGACCTGTGTTTAAGGTTTGGAGTAAGGGGGAAATGGTGATTGTGAAATGATTATCAGAAGGGACACGAGATGAATGAGTTTAAGTAACTTTCTAATAACGTAAAGAACACATCAAGATGAAGCATAGTACTATAATCTCATTAAGAAGATGGAGAATTTGGAGGTTGAGAAAGGCAGGAGCATTCAATGAAGTTTCAAAGTCTTTGGAAACCTTTTCCTCTTGGTGGATGATGATATCCGCATCCTCAACAAGTTCTTGTCTTCTAGTACGTTTCTTAGCCAGTAAGGGGACTTAAAGACTATTTGGAGCTTATGAATGTTAATTTGTTAAGGGTTAGTTCTAATTGATCCAAATATGGTTTAGAATTCATGGAAGGTGGTTATAGTTCATTTATTGATTTTTGATTGTGTGCTTCCTCCCTCTCTCTTATCCTTTCTCCTATATCTCTAATTTATCCCCCATTTGTGTAAGATATTATCATTTAACAAGGATAAACCCTATCAAATTTTGAAATAAAGACCTTTTAAATCAATAAAGATCATTTTTTACCTATCTCTAGCCTATAAATTGTGTTTAACAAGCTTGTGCATGATGGCTTTATGAAGAAGTGTTCTTCCATGTCCATTGTCCTTTTTTCTTGCCTATTTTTAAGTGTTTTCAAGTTAGTTGTAGGTATAAATTTGAGTTATTTATTCCATTAATGGATGTTTGGTGTGAATTTTAGAATTTTCCTTTATGTATTGTTTGGTGAGCCTAGTTTAATAAATACTTATGCAAATTAGCTAGTTTGTGAGGTTGTGTGAACAAAAATTTTCTTATGCTAAGTTATTGTTTATTTCAAACTTATGTGAGTATCAATAAATTTGGTGTATCACCTTTTTAGTGTTTTTAGTCATCTTATACCCACTCTCTATCCCTTTTTTGAGCATGAATAGTAATTGAGGTGATTTACCAAGAGGAAGTCAGCCTTCTTTGAAGGTTCAACCTTGTTACAAGATACCCACAGCCTGAGGTTGCTCTAATTTTGTGGTTGGAAGTGGGGGATCCTAAATAACTCTCCCACAAGGGTGAAATTATATGCCACAACAATACCCTCACATGGTAAAAAAAAAACATCGCAACCCAAGTTGCCATAATCACTACATACCAAACTTGTAAGAGTAGTATCATAACCAAATTCCATAACTAGAAGAGAAATACTAATCCAAATATATGCATCAATCCATCCAATTCTACAACTTCTATCTCAAAAATAAGTAGAAGACACTATGCCATAAACTCAAGGGAATAAAGTCAAAACAACATTGTAGAAACAAGTTTTTGTTTAGGAAAATGCTAAATCAACATCATGATAATATAAATCCTCTCAGTAGATTATAATGATATTAAAAGAGGGTGAGAGGGTAATAACTCACCTCTACATTAGCTATGAGAGATGACACTTTTCCTAAGTCCACATTGTTGGAGGAATATTCTGTCGATCAGCGTACTGATAAACAAAAAGGTCTGATCATCCAAAGTAGGAAGATTGGTCATCTAAATGTGTAGTTTTACCACATCAAAAGGGGACTAATCTCTCCTCTCATCAAGGGGAGGTTCCCTATATATATATATATATATATATATATATATATATATATATATATATACAAAAAAATAATACTCAAGGGTAGGACAAACCATCCATCTCTCTTTTTTTAGAGATGATGCGTGTAAATCAAAAGAGAAATCTTTGGGATAATGACAGAAAGCACTCCTTTTCTTTCAAAAGTACCATTTATCAAG
Organism: Torreya grandis; assembly: GCA_037957365.1. NCBI lineage: Eukaryota > Viridiplantae > Streptophyta > Pinopsida > Cupressales > Taxaceae > Torreya > Torreya grandis. The sequence continues at coordinate 15,338,487 of JARHVA010000001.1, read as the reverse complement.
CCACAAGAATATTCCTGGTCATAATTTCAAAATGTAACCAAGGACGTAGTAACTAGCAAGTTGAGATGTAACACAAAGTCTCCACCTAAATTTTCCAAGAGTGAGATACGAAGGACAATGAGGGCACAAAGTCATCGCAAGGTCCTTTACATAGAAACAAAAAGAAAACACACTAAAGACAATTATGGGGGCACAAAGTCTCTCCACAGTTGACTTCAGGACACCTTCCTGACTACTTTCACTAATTTTGCTTATTGAATTGAAGGAACAAAAAATATATTAAGGAAAAAGACATAAGAACAGTTTCCCCAACAACAAAGATATCACAACACAAAGTCTGAAAAGTCACTTGCTTTCTTATTCCAATAACAAAATATGATCAACAATTTGAGCTCAAAGTCTCAGTAATACTTTTCAATTTGGGCAAAGTTTTGTTTCTGATAATCAGAGAGAGAGATCCCCTCCTAAAACAATAAAAGAGAGTTCCTTATATAGTCTCTTCAAGAAGGACTTGGGAACAGTAAGACATCATGTTGCATTGAAATTTGTTAAGAATACATGCTAGAATTTAGGGGCATTTACCCATTTTCTTTTCTCAATGCAGAGAAATAGGTCACGCTATTGAGTGTTTGCATACTTCAATATCCACCTGGCGATCTGCTTTTAAAAACATATCTGATGCATAAATGTTTCTGGTCCTTCCTCCTTTTTTGGTTATTTGAATCAAGTCCTAGATTCAATTTGATGCTCTGTTCTTTAGTCGCTTCCTGCTGGTCTTTAGCAATTGACGCATGGCAAATTTTGTTGCTAAAACAAGCAAAGACACGTGGCAACTTCCATGGGAATCTGAGAGATGCTTATTGATAGAGGCTCTGAAACCTATTAGAAACTCAAAATCGCAAGTGTAGACACTTTTCGCTCTCCGTGGAGTTACAATGGAAAAGGTGGCAGCTTCCACTTGTCTTTTGAGAATCCTACGGAGGATGACACTTGGCAGCTTCCACTTGCTTCAGTAGCTTAATGAAGGCTCGCTACAATCCTTACTTAGCAAAAGAGATTTAAAGGAAGAAACTATAGACATTAACATGTGGCAGCTTCCGTTGTGACTTTGATGAAGGACATGTGGCAGCATTGCAAGTTTTCTGTTTCTTCAGAGAAAAAGTTTGAAGAAATTCTTTCAGATAATTTGTCTGAAGGAATTGTCTCTTTGTCACTTTTTTCGAGGGAACCTTTTTGAAGGAAATCCCTTTGCTCTTTTAACCTTTGAATTAGTCTATTTGCTTCCTTCTTGCCCTCTGTAAGGGTTGTTTGAGCTTCAAATTAGCCTTTTGGGTTTTTGCAACGGTTCTCTTTAGCTTCTAAGTTCCCTCCAAAAGGGCTATTTGTCTTCAAAATTTGCCTTAGTTGATTTTGTGTGAATCTCAAATTGTGACAAGTGGCAACATCCACTATGAAATAGGTGAGGACACGTACCAACATCGATTGAACTTGTAGAAGCTTTGGATGCCTTTTGAGTGTCCTGTAGAAGATGACACTTGGCAGCTTCCGCTGCATTTTGGAAACACTATAGAACCATGTGGGACTCATTTTAGATTCATGCAAATGATGCCACTTGGTGTGTTTTGCTTAACTTATAAAGGACATGTGGCGGCTTTCATTGCTCTTAGAAACAAATTGAAATGAGGCTCAAAAGACGACACTTGGTAGCATCTGTTGGGTTCTGTCAGGCTTTTATTTTGGTCTATTTGTTTCCTTAGTCAATTTTGCCTAGGAAATTCCCTTCGTAAGGGCACTTGTGTCTTTGACGCTTGGGGCACTCCTTTGAACTTGTCGCTTGAACCAACCAATTGAACCAACTTTGGTTCAACGGTTCAATGGTTTATTCCCTTATTTCTATTAACTGCTTGAACCAAGATTCTTTGAAACAAGCCTCGTTGAACCCGTTGAACTTTAAACCCATTGAACCTTTTGAACCTGATTGAGCACGTTGAACCTTTTGAACCCATTTGAACCTTTTGAACCCAATTGAACTAGTCCTGAAAATGACTAAGTGTCAGAAACTTGTTCTTTTGATTGAACCTACCTGTAGAAACTTTTGAACCTATTGATCCATTAATCCTTTGACTGAAAAAACTTGAATAATCCTAATTTTGAAAGCTTAGAACAATTTTTTGAAATGGGAAGAGATATTTTGGTCTTGAAAGACCAAAATAGCTTATATGTTGTCCTAAAAATGAGTGACTTTTTCTGGGTACAACAGCTGGCTCCAGTTGGGAAACTTCATTCCATTGTAAAAAAATTGAAGGGAGTAGAATCCAGAATCTCCAGTGTCTTCATATGTACCATTGGGCTATGGGGTCATGTTACCCAAAAATGAAATGCATCAAAAAAGGAAACAAATAAAATAAAATAGAATTATTAACTATACAAATATACATATGTACAGATGAAATGATCTGATACTTCAAGAGTTGAAGTGTTTCAGATGATGCCCACTATGAGGCAAAGAAAAGAGTGTGCCATCTTGATATTTCAGCAAAAAATTGTTTTCACCATTGTGTTGATGAATTATAAATGGGCCTCTCTAAAGGGAGTCAAACTTTTTGTGCATCCCTTTTGGTTCTCTCCTTTTGTCTCACAACAGGTCCTGATCCCCATTTTGGAAATCACAATTTTTGGCCTTCTGGTCAAAGAGTTTCTTTACCAGACTTTGATGAGCAGCAATTCGATCCACCACCATGGTTCTCTGTTCATCCAACTCAGTCAGACACATGATTCTCTTATCAAGAGAGCTTTCATATGTCTGATCTTCAATTGCCTTTACCAATTTCAAGCCTGGCAATTTTAAGGTGATTGGTATCTCAGCATTGATACCATAAAGAAGTTGAAAAGGAGACATACCAATTGCCCTCTTTGGTGTGATTTTATCTGCCCATAGAGCATCAACCAATACTTTATGCCATGTCCTTTGATTGTCATTTACTAGCTTCTTGATGATAGTTACCAGGTTCTTATTGCTTGATTCAGCTTGTTCATTCCCTTGTGGAAAATAATTAGAAGAATGGGAGAGTGTAATTCCATAATGGAAATAGAATTGTGTAATCTCTTGGGAGGTGAAACAAGCTGCATTGTTAGTAACAATTTTGGTTGGAACTCCAAATCTAGAAATGATATTCTCCTTGAGAAAATTTCATACAACTTTTGTAGTAGCATGCTTAGTTGGGATTGCTTCTACCCACTTGGTGAAATAGTCAATTGATGTAGTGACATAATCATGTCCAGCACTTGAAGATGGGTTTATAGTCCCAATAAAATCAATCTCCCATTACTGGAAAGGTTCTTCTATGATCACTGGCTTGAGAGGCAGGGCAACTAACTTGGGTCTTCCAATAAATTGTTGGTAGAGTTCACATTTTCTCACCCACTTATATGCATCTTGGAAAAGAGTTGGCCAGTAATACCTGGCTCGTATAATCTTGTGAGCAGTCACAGGAGCAAAAAAATGTCCTCCACAGGCTAAATTGTGGAAAGATTTTAAAAGTTGGCTTTGTTACTCTTTATCTACACAACGAAGGAATACTCCATTTATGCTTCTCTTGTACAGGCCATTGTTCCAAAGGACAAAATTGGCATCTTTCAACTTGATAGTCCTCCTTTCTTTATAAGACAAATGAGCAAGAAATTCACCATAAGTAAGAAAATGAGCAATACCTAAATACCACTCATTGGTAGTGGAGACAAAAAAGATTATTGGTGTGTCTTCCACTTCAATTTCTCCATGATGTGCATCTTCTAGCTTGTTGTCAGCAATTAATTGGCATAGGCCTTTTCCCCTTACTAGCTTTATCAGCTTGATGTCTAGATCAAACTCTTAGATCTTTGTAATCCAATTGCCTCTTTTTGTCTCAAACTCTTGTTGATTTAATATGGACTTGACTGTAGTGTCAGGAACTAAGGCAATAGTGTGTGAATTCAGGATATAGAAGCAAAAATGCTTGACTACTTTCACCACTGCATAGGCATGCTTCTCTATGTTTGAATATTTTAGCTCATGGGCTTTGAGAGGTCAACTCATGAAATAAATGAGAGATTCCATACCTTCCTTATCTTGTTGAACAAGAATTACTAAAAGCGTGTGTTCAGAAGCATAGCTATATATGATGAAATCTTTATTGTAATCTAGACAAACCAAGGTAGGGGCATGGGCAATGGCAGTCTTGATATCCTAAAATGCTGACTTGCCTTCTTTAGTCTAGCTAAAGGTGGTCTTCCCTTTCATCATATGCACAATGTGTCTAGTCTTTCAGCGAATTCGGGGATGAACCTCCATAAGAAATTCACCTTTTTGAAGAAAGAGTGAACATCATTTTTACTTGTAGGCAAATTAAGCTCTTGAATAGACTTGACTCTGTCTGAGTCAATCTTTATGCCTTCTTTAGACACAATGTGTTCGAGGAGTTTCCCCTCTATTACTCCAAAAATAGACTTCTTAGGGTTTAAAGAAATACCATTTTAGTGGCAGTGCTCCAACACTTGTTGCAATTAGCATACATGATCAGAACGGTGCTTTGAAAAAATGGTTAAGTCATCAAGGTATACCACTATGAATTTACCCATCTCATATTTGAAAGCTAGGTCCATTGCTCTCTGAAAGGTGGCACCAGCATTTATCAAGCCAAAATGCATTTTTCTATATGCAAATGTACCCCAAGGTGTGGTGAATGCAGTCTTGTGTTGGTCTGCTTCACCAACTTCAACTTGATTATATCTTGAGAAGCCATCTAGCATTGATAACATCTTTGAACCTGTCACTATTTGAAGCACTTGATCCATGATTGGCAAAGGATAATTATCTTTCAAAGATGATTGATTTAGATTCTTGAAATCTACACAAATGTGAATTTCACCACTCTTCTTCCTTACAGGCACTATGTTTGCAATCCATGTGGAATGATGGATTGGAAAGATGATGCTAGCATTTAACATTTTTTGTATCTCAGATAGAATAGTACTTGATATTTTTGGATTGTACTATTTGGATTTTTGCTTATAGGGCATTGAGTCAGCCTTGAGAGGAATGTCATGACGGATTTCATCAGGTCTGAGAGACTTCAAGTCATCATAAGAATATGCTAAGACATCCATGTATTGACAGAGTAAAGTAGTGAACTTGAATCTTTCTTCAGGGGTGCAGCACTTACCAATGTTAACCATCTTGGGATTTTCTTTAGTAGTCAGATTTACTTGATCGAATCTCTGAGAAAAGCTTGAATCTGTTTGCTGTTGTTTGATGAATCTATCATGCTTTTCAAATAGTTGTGTAAGAGAAACTAGGCCTTTGGGAATTTTATTTCCTTTCAGCTATAAGAATTTTTTATTTATATATGAACTAGATTCAGAGGTTGATTCATACTTTTGAGGTTCACTACCTTCAAACCGTAGTTGTTTAAAATTGTCTGTTTATTCCAAGAAGGCAATGATTTGGTGATCATCATTGAATACTTGCCAAAAATCAGTATTGTTAGGAACACTTGGTCTATAGATTAGCTCAATAGTATACCTATCTTCTTTGAAATCTGAGTGAGGAACTAAGAGAGTTCTTGAAATAGCAAGTGCATTAGCTATGTCATTAGATTCCTTGGGTATGGCAGAAATGTTGAAAGCATCAAAGCTTTTAATTTGGTCCCAAACCAAGTTGTGGTAGTGGCATAATCTTTCATTCTTGGTTTGGTATAAGTTTCTCACTTGACAAACCACTAATTCAGCATCTCCTTTGGCATGAAAAAACTTGATGCCATTGTCTTGAGCAGCCTTCAATCCAAGCAACAGAGATTCATATTCAACTGTATAATTAGGGTTGCTAAATTGTAATTTGTAAGATGAAGGAAACATATCTCCTTGAGGAGATATCAACATAATCCCAGCTCCCAAATCGGTAGAGGAGCAGCTGCCATCAAATTATAGAGTCCATACTTCATCAAACACTGATTTTTCTTTGAATTTTTCTTCATTAGAGAGGGAAGATCCTTTATCATTTGTATTACAACCTACTAGTTCTTCTGCTATTCTAGCTGAACTGATTTCTAGGTTGACACTTTCAAAAAAATTATCAGATGCTTCATGAACTTCATCTATAAATAGAAAGTAGTTACCCATACTTGAGGATTCAAAAAGAATTTGAGCTTCAGGGGCTGATGTTTGGGTGACCACATATTTTGCCTCTTTTTTAGGGAGTAATTTCTTCATTACGCCTTTGACAATGATCCTTGCCTCAGACAGGTCCATGCTTATTTTTCCTCCCATGTCTTTACAAAAATTTCATCCAACCAAAATGCCATAGGATGTTGGGATGTCAGCCACCAAGACAGTCATCTTGATTCTCTTGTCTGGAAAGACTGCAAATGCAAATTGGGCATCTTTGATTTGCCCCAGCAATGGTACTTGCTTGTTCTCCATGGAGAAACATCTCCCAAATGTCTTGGTTAGTGTGAGACCAAGAGATTCAGCTACTTTAGCAGGTATGACATTATCAGATGTGCCTGAGTCTATAATACAATTACTTAGATTGTGACCATTTATTAACAGGGAAACATAAAAAGGTTCTATTTTCCTAGGGGTAGTTGGAGGAGTAATGACAAGATTATTTGGAATGGGCATGTTCTTTAGGGAATCAGGAGTTACCTTTTTAGCTTCTTGTCCTGTAAGGACGGTTTGGTTCTTGACACATTGGACCAACTTATCCAATTGATTAAGATTGGACTGCAAATATTTAAATTTAGACATTTGTATTTTGGTCTTTTTGACATGATCAATTATGTCAAATGGCTAAATTAGACTAGGAACAGAGGAAGGTATTTCAACCTTTTGGATTTTAGGAGGGATGGGAGAAGGGCTAATTTGTGAAATTAAAGTGGAAGGTGAATGTGAAATTGATGTACTTACCTTTTGGGTGATCACCAGATCCTTTAACTGGAAAGGCAGAGTGGTTCCACGCTTAGCAATTGTAATTTCTGGTTGAGGTTGCTCCTCTGTCTTCCCTTTATCAGCTTGTTAGACTGATTGGTTCTTGGATCTGGTAAACACTGCATATGATCCATCAATAGCTTCTCCTTTACTTCTAGGTTTATCTTAGTAATTCAAAAAACTAATGTGGGAGTCACCAGTTGGTTCTTCTTGGTTTTCTATAAGGATATCAACGTCATTTTCTTGATTTAATTCAGGTTGGAAAGAGAAATTTGATTCTACTTCAAGATATCCCATTGCTGAATTGGTTGGAGGAGCTTCAATGGCAAGTTTTCCTTATGGGGGAGGAAGATGATTTTGTTTCCCTTGATTCCTGGCAGCATTGCCCTAATATGACTGATTTGGAAATGTCCTTCTTAGCATATCTCTGTATAAAGGAGCAGAAGACATTCCTTGTGCCATTTGCTTTTTGAGAGCAAGCAATTCATTTGCCAACTTTTGCACCATTGGATTAGTGGTGCCTGTAGATAAATATTTAAAAGATGATGAGGGTCTATTTTTATTTGGATCTCTTCTTATCTTCTCTGCTGAGATGAGATCATCTTCTACCTCAGTGGCCAAATGTTGAGCTACAGCAAGATCTATTTGACCAGCACGTCTCAAAAGAAAAATCACTTTAGGTAACTGAGAATTAATGAATAAGCATTTAAGATTCTCAGCTGTAGGTCAAGCAATTATAGGAATTTTGTTCCTTAATTTGTCAAATTTGGCTATGAAATCCCTCATTGGTTCATTAGGTTCTTTCTTCATCTGTGTGAGTTGAGCCAGAAGGGCATGTCAATCTTTTATAGGTTTGAATCTAGCTTCAAACTTAGCTTTAAGGGTATTCCAATCAGTTACTGATCAAGCCTATAGATGATAAAACCAATCTACAGTAGCTCCTTGTAATGTTTCTACAAATAGCCTAACTACTACATCTTCAAATTCTACTCTAATTATGCCACAGGCTATATTGAAGGCTGCAATGTGTTCATCAGGATGAACTTTTCCATCACCATAGAATTTGGGGAAATTCTTTTTTGAATTGTGTGGGAGCTCATGTAGAGGTGGAGTAAGATTGAGAGGACCAAAAGAATTACCTCAGGGGCCTTGAGCTACCATTATATGACTATAAAAAATAGGAATAATAAATCTCAGAGGGGTAATTATTGGTAAAGCTTTATCAACAATAGAAGTAAATACTTTGCTTGATAATGGAGACCTGACTTTAGTAGGAGGAAAGCTCTTGGTTCGTTGGAGGTGAGATGGTGAAGCAAATGGATCAAAATTACTTTGATGTACCAACTCGAATATAGGGTCAACAATACCTTTGGCCCTTTGGCTTCGTGTATACCTTGAATCTGCCAAATTGTGAAACAAAAATGGAAAATAATTGACCTTGCTTCAGTTTGAAGCTTGAGGTTTTAAATTGTGCGTTCTTTCTCAGTTGGTGTGGAGGTGAATGGTAAAGTTATAATGATAATGGGTAAGACACAAAAATGGAATGGAGTCTATAATGGATAATGGTAGAGATTGGTTCAATCTGAAACTTGAGGTTTCAAAATGCACATAACTATGATCCCCAGTGGAGTTGCCAAAAATTGTTGGAGGAATATTTTGTCGATCAGCGTATTGATAAACAAAATAGGTCTGATCATCCAAAGTAGGAAGATTGGTTAGCCAAATGTGTAGTTTTACCACATCAAAAGGGGACTAATCTCTCCTCTCATCAAGGGGAGGTTCCCTATATATATATATATATATATATATATATATATATATATACAAACAGAAAATAATACTCAAGGGTAGGACAAACCATCCATCCCTCTTTTTTCAGAGATGATACGTGCAAATCAAAAGAGAAATCTTTGGGATAATGACAAGAAGCACTCTTCTTCTTTCATAATTACCATTCAACAAGCCACAAGAATCTTCCTGGTAGCAATTATAAAATGTAACCAAGGACGTAGTAACTTGCAAGTTATGATGTAACACAAAGTCTCTACCTGAATTGCCCAAGAGTGAGATACGAAGGACAATGAGGGCACAAAGTTGTCCCAAGGTCCTTTACATAGAAACAAAAAGAAAACACACTAAAGACAATTATGGGGGCACAAAGTCTCTCCACAGTTGACTTCAGGACACTTCCTAACTACTTTCACTAATTTTGCTTATTGAATCAAAGGAACAAAAAATATATTAAGGAAAAAGACATAAGAATAGTTTCCCCAACAACAAAGATATCATAGCACAAAGTCTAAAAAGTCACTTGCTTTCTTAATCCAATAACAAAATATGATCAACAATTTGAGCTCAAAGTCTCAGTAATGCTTTTCAGTTTGGGTAGAGTTTTGTTTTTGATAATCAGAAAGAGAGATCCCCTCTAAAGTAATAAAAGAGAGTTCCTTATATAGCCTCTTCAAGAAGGAATTGGGAACAGTAACACATCATGTTGCATTGAATTTTGTTAAGAAGACATGCTAAAATTTAGGGGCATTTACCCATTTGCTTTTCTCAATGCAGAGAAATGGGTCACGCTATTGAGTGTTTGCATACTTCAATATCCACCTGGCGATTTGATTCTAGAAACATATCTGATGTGTAAATGTTTTTGGTCCTTCCTTGTCATTCCTCCTTTTCTAGTTATTTGAATCGGGTCTTAGATTCAATTTGATGCTCTGTTCTTTAGTCGCTTCTTACTGGTCTATAGCAATTGACATGTGGCACATTCCATTGCTAAAACAGGTGAAGACACGTGGCTAATTCTATAGGACTCTGAGAGACGCTTATTGATAGTCTCTGAAACCTATTAGAAACTCAAAATCATGGGTATAGAGACTTGTCACTCTCCACGGAGTTACAATGGAAAAGGTGGCAGCTTCTGCTTGTCTTTTGAGAATCTTACAAAGGATGACACTTGGTAGCTTCTGCTTGCTTTAGTAGCTTAATGAAGGCTCGCTACAATCCTTAGCAAAAGAGATTTAAAGGAAGAAACTACAGACATTGACACGTGGCAGCTTCCACTGTGACTTTGATGAAGTACACGTGGCAGCATTGTGGGTTTTCTGTTTCTTCAGACTTTTCCTTCAGAGAAAAAGTCTGAAGAAATTCTTTCAAACAATTTGTCTGAAGGAATTGTCTCTTTGTCACTTTTGCTGGGGGAACTTTTTTGAAGGAAATCCCTTTGCTCTTTTGGCCTTTGAATTGGTCTATTTGCTTCCTTCCTGCCATCTGCAAGGGCTGTTTGAGCTTCAAATTAGCCTTTCAAGTTTTTTCAACAGTTCTCTTTAGCTTCTAAGTGCCCTCCAAAAGGGTTGTTTGTCTTCAAAAATTTCCTTAGTTGACTTTGTGTGAATCTCAAATTATGACACGTGGCAACATCCACTGTGAAATAGGTGAGGACACGTGGTAGCATTCGATGAACTTATAGAAGATTTGGATGCCTTTTGAGTGTCTTGCAAAAGATGACACTTGGCAGCTTCCACTACATTTTGAAAACACTATAGAACCATGTAGGACTCATTTTAGATTCATGCAGATGATGCCACTTGGCGTGTTCTGCTTAACTTACAAAAGACACATGGCAGCTTCTATTGCTCTTAGAAATGAAGTGAAATGAGGCTCGAAAGATGACACTTGGCAGCATCTGCTGGGTTCTGTCAAGTTTTTGTTTCAATCCATTTGTTTCCTTAGTCACTTTTGCTTGGGAAATTCCCTTCGTAAGGGCACTTGTGTCTTTGACGCTTGGGGCACTCCTTTGAACTTGTCACTTGAAACAATTGATTGAACCAACTTTGGTTCAATGGTTTAATGGTTCATTCCCTTGTTTCTATTGATCGCTTGAACCAAGATTCTTTGAAACAAGCCTCGTTGAACCTGTTTAGCATTAAACCCATTGAACCTTTTGAACCTAATTGAGCACGTTGAACCTTTTGAACCTGATTGAACTAGTCCTGAAAATGACTGAACTAGTCCTGAAAATGTCTGAACTAGTCTTAAAAATGACTGAGTGTCAAAAACTTGTTCTTTTGATTGAACCTACCTGTAGAAACCTTTGAACCTATTGAACCATTAATCCTTTGACTGAAAAATCTTGAATAATCCAAATTTTTAAAGCTTAGAACAATTTTTTGAAATGGGAAGAGATATGTTGGTCTTTCAAGACCAACATAGCTTATATGTTGTCCTAAAAATGAGTGACATTTTTTTAGTACAACACACATAAATATATGGGGTGCCAAAACATAAACAAACTCCTAACATATAGGAATCCTCAATAAAGACATATACACTCTACTACAATAAATAATTTACATTGCACTAGGTGGTGCCAAACTAAAAAAATTGGTCTTATAATATTTCCCACTCCTAGGATTAGTATGTATAAAACACAAAAACTAAAGCACATATACTTAAGTGAGAAGAATTTCATGCTCTTAAATACTCACAACATAAAACATAAATGGTAGAGGTAACTTTATTATTAAGTAAAGATGCAACCACTCTTGAGGTGTTTAATCTGAGTGATCAAAATATGATAGGAATCTCTTGTTCATGACTCAAAAACTATGTTGAGCACTCACCTACCAAACATATATTACAAATAACACCATTGAAACACTCATTAAACTAACCTTTTAACAACTCTAAGGGGGTACAATTTCTCCTAAGGTTTACACTCAATTTTCCATACAACATGAATGTCTCATACTTAAAATAGTCACCAAGCCATACAAGAGGATCTACCAAGTCTCAAAACTCTAATCATGGTTCTGCACTGAGGCACTACAAATCCAAAATACCAGTGCATTACTTCATGTCACTAAGTTCACACTAGTGAACATAAGTACACAAAAATGTTAATGGACTCATTAGGTCTTAAATTTTAAGCCACAACTCTAATATCACATGTAACAACCCTGCTAGGAGCTAACTAGAAATACGTGATTTTTTTTGTAATTAAACACATATACTATAAATAAGTTATACCACAATAATCTAAGTAGTGATCATACAACATAATCTAAGTTTGATAATTATAAATGAGAATGTGACATATAATAATCATTGATCACTATCAACATATGAAGCACATCATAATACAACATAGAAAGTAATTGTTAGGTTGTGGAGCTAAAAGCTTCACTGATGCAAATGGAGGAGGTTGTTGAGTTATAGAGCAACTGACATCGGCAGGCCAATCGACCTCGGTCATATTTAGTGTGCAAAGAAATCGACGTCGGTTATGGGTCGACTGACATCGGTCAGGCAGGAATCGATGTCAACAACCTGTGTGTGCGTGCGTTTGCATGCGCTTCTAGAACTGGTCTAATTTTAGACGAATAGTCAGTTTGCATGTGAAAGACTAATTTTAGTTTTGAGTCTATGTTTCTAATTATTTTAATTAGGAAGTCTAATTATTGTTTGTATGGGATCTATTTTAGAGACCCATGGGGTTGTATTGTAGTGAAGGATCAAAGAAGGGATCCTCAGTGTGTAGAATCATAAGGACTTACAAAGGCAAGGACAAGGGTTCTTCCAAGGTATGTAATATCTAGGTTTGTAGGTGTGCAAGATCAAGAAGAAGATCTACATGGTAAGTAAGGTCAGTTGATCTATAGGTGTGTGTGTGAGCAAGGTCAAAAGAGATATGCAACACAATAAGGAGCAAGATCAGGGAGATCTACTTGGAGTACTTTGAGTACTTGGTACTGGAATTAGGCAACAACGATTGAGTTGATTGTCACTTACTGGTTGGTGTACTAACAATATTGTTATTGACTAGTTGAAACAATAACTTTGTGTTTGAGTTGATTTTGTTTGTAATGGAGAGAGAGAACTCTTGAGGGAGAATTATTGTATGCCCAAGAGGTGTGGGAAGAGTGTGATTTCTTCATTGTATTTCCTTCTGGAAGAGTGTTAATATAAGATTGTATTGTCTCTCATATTATGTGATATTTCTGAATTCTAGTTACATATTACTTCTGGTTAAATTCCATGTTTAGTTGCTTATACAAAGGTAATCAAGTGTGCTCTTAAGGAGTAGGATCCTGACAATTGGTATCAAAGCTAGGATCACCAAGTGATACCACTGACAATTGGTATCAGAGCTTGGTTAGGTACACTAACAGGTGGTCAAAGCGTGTTAAGTGTTTGTTGATTACAGGTCATTCTCAGAAGTTTTTGATTGAGTGGGGGTAAAGCAATGGCAGAAAAAAGTACACTAAAAATGAAGGAATTCAATGGCAAGAATTATCAATTATGGTATTATGAAAATAAAGAGCAAGTAAAGAAAGATTATTGGTTGGTAGAAGATCAGCATGAAGGAAATGAAGAAGCAGATGTTGCAGGTATTGTTGCACAAGATGCTCTTGTATGTTTCTTAGATAAAGTAGAATCTTGGGTTTTAGATTATGTTGCATCTTTCCATGCAACCCCAAATAGAGTATTTTTCCATGATTATGTCCATGGAGACTTTGGAAAGATTTATTTAGGGGTTGGTGAGCCTTGTCAAATTGTTGGCAAAGGGGAAGTGCGGCTGAAATTACAGATGGGCAACACATGGGTGTTGAAGAAGGTTATGCATGTCCCAGTCCTGAAGAAGAGTCTAATTTCTATAGGAAAGCTGGGTGATGAGGGTTGCACAATTACTCTCACAGTGGAATCTTGAAAAGTTTTCAATGGTGCACTTGAATTAGCATGTGGTAAGAAAGTAGGTACTCTTTATCTATCTACTTGTATTATTGATTCTCCTTCTGGTTTATCTACTTCAGATGTAGATACAAAGATGTGGCTCTTGTAGGCTTGGTCACATGAATAAGAAGGGGATGTATGTTCTTAAGAGGAAGTCTGATGTCTTTAACAAACTTAAGACCTGGAAAGCCTTGGTTTTCATGGAGATGATGGACAGAGATCAGCTCAAGGGGCTGAATAATTTTGAGCAAGGTAGTTTGGACAAGGTTATGATCCAAAGTGAGCTCATGGGTAAAAGTCATCACTCACAGGAAAACATAGTTACCGACGTCGGTCAAGTGAGAACTGACATTGAATAGGTAGGTACCAACGTCGGTCATGTGTAAACCAGAGTCGGTGGTGTCAGGTAGGTGGAGACTGACGTCGATTAGGGAACCAATCTCGGTGACCAGGTTGACATCGATGTCGGTCAGGGAACTGGCATCAGCGATCAGGTGGAATCAACATCAGTCGAGTACAGACTAGGGTCGACTAGAAAATGGATTTTGGGTGGACAACAAGCTATCAAGGAGTTCAAACACCCATATGGAGGACTGAAAGGGTAAGTATGCCTCAAATTTGTTATTCCCCTTCTTTATACTACTTGAACTTGTTGCTCACTGATGGTCAAGAACCAAGAAGTTTTGAAGAGGCAATGCAAGTAGAATCCAAGAAACAATGGGAGCATGGCATGAATGAGGAGATTGAATCCTTGGGAAAGAACCAAATAGGAGATTTGGTAGAGTTGTTAGCCGGGATGAAAGCACTAAAAGATGAATGGATTCCTAGGCTAAAGAAAGGAGAGAATGGACATGTGAGACAGAAGGCCAGGGTATATGGTCTTGAGCAAGCTCCAAGACAGTGGTACAAGTTTGATAGGGGTATGACAAAACATGGCTTTAGTCAATGTCAATGTAACCATTGTATTTATTTTATCAGGTTGGATAATGGTTGCAACATTATCTTGTTACTGTATGTGGATGATATGCTTGTTGCAGGTTCATACATGTAGAAATTTGCTGAGCTAAGGGTAAAATTAGTTCAGAGGTGTGTCAGGAAGGATTTAGGAGGAGCAAAAATCCTTGGCATGAGTATTTTTAGAGACAGAGAAAGTCACAAGTTGATGTTGTCTTAGGATGGTTATGTGAATAAGGTAGTGGAGAGGTTTAATATGTAGGATGCAGAATCAGTTAGCACACTTATGGATGGACAATTCACAGAATAATGTCCCAAATCACATGATGAGGTTGAGTACATGTGTACTAGACCTGAGATTACCCAAGCAGTGGAAGTTGTCAGCAAGTTTATGGCCAATTCGAGAAAGGAGCACTGGAAAGCAGTTCAATAGATTCTCAGATATCTAAGAGGGACCAACAGCAGGGATTCATGCTATGTAGGGTCAAGCACTTCTCTACATGGGTATGTAGATTCGAATATGGCAGGTTACTTGGATGATAGGGGAAGCACCACAAGATATGTGGTGGTTGGTCTTTAAGACTGAACTTGAAGAGGGATACAAGCCAAGAAACAAAATTAGATGATGTATAGGTATAGGTACAGGTGCAGCTATTTATCTCCAAGTGGGAGATTGTTAGGTTGTGGAGCTAAAAGCTTCACTGATGTAAATGGAGGAGGTTGTTGAGTTACAGAGCAACTGACGCCGATAGGCCAACCGACGTCGGTCATATTCAGTGTGTAGAGAAACTAAGGTTGATTAGGGGTCAGCCGACATCAGTCAGGCAGGAATCAACATCGACAACTTGTGTGTGCGTGTGTTTGCATGCACTTCTAGAACTGATCTAATTTTAGACAGACAGTCAGTTTGCATGTGAAAGACTAATTTTAGTCTTGAGTCTGTGTTTCTTATTATTGTAATTAGGAAGTCTAATTATTATTTGTATGGGATCTATTTAAGATACCCATGGGGCTATATTGTAGTGAAGGATCAAAGAAGGGATCCTCAGTGTGTAGAATCATAAGGACTTGTAAAGGCAAGGACAAGGGTTCTTCCAAGGTATGTAAGATCTAAGTTTGTAGGTGTGCAAGACCAGGTTGATCTGTAGGTGTGCAAGATTAGGAAGAAGATCTACATGGTAAGTAATGTCAGTTGATCTGTAGGTGTGTGTGTGTGAGCAAGGTCAAAGGAGATCTGCAGGGTAGCAAGGTCAAAGGAGATATACAACACAACAAGGAGCAAGATCAGGGAGATCTGCTTGGAGTACTTTGAGTACTTGGTACTGGAAGTAGGCAACAATGGTTGTGTTGGTTGTCACTTACTGGTTGGTGTACTGACAGTATTTTTATTGATTGGTTGAAACAACAACTCTGTGTTTGAGTTGATTTTATTTGTAATTGAGAGAGAGAACTCTTGAGGGAGAATTATTGTACGCCCAAGAGGTGTGGGAAGAGTGTGATTTCTTCATTGTATTTCCTTCTGAAAGATTGTTAATACAAGATTGTATTGTCTCTCATATTCTGTGTTGTTTCTGAATTCTAGTTACATATTACTTCTGGTTAAATTTCGTGTTTAGTTGCTTATACAAAGGTAATCAAGTGTGCTCTTGAGTAGGATCCTGACAGTAATTATAAATAACCAACCACTAATGGTATAATATATAGCCACTATTTTCAATCCATAGTAAATAATTAATTACAACTCTTCATGATAATGTTTCCAATAATAAATATAATATAATACAATACACATAAATATTATATACATGGCTCCCTAGAGCATAAGTTCCCTAGACTCTCCAGTATTTGTGCAATCTAAAGTGTCATCTCCAATTAAGTACTATTATGGGGAGGGAGAGCATCATCTTAGCACTTTTACACACCAACCATGGACTAATGATCCCTTGTACTAATTTCATTATGGAATGGACTTCCCTTTATAGATGAGTAGATAGTGATGGCATGAGAATCCAAAGAGACAAACTAGTACCTGTGTGTAGTATGATTTCAAAAACTAGACATGCAGAGTATCATAGAAAACCCATTATATTAAAAGATATAACACAAACATGTAAATCATACTCATGAAATGAAAATACCTCACTAAACATACTTTGATCAAATTTTTCAAGAATAGTAAATAATAGTGATCTATAGATCAGTCAAAATTCACACACACCACTTGATCGGATTGCCTTCATCTGACATTGTGATGCTAGTAAGCCAGTAAAGTCCATCTCACTCCTTACTCAGTATCAATAATTTGAGATTGGTTAACATAATATAACCAAAATATTTATACAATTTACATCTTACTAGAAATCATATCTTATAACATGCTAAGCATATGAGTAATCAAAAGGCATACATTTATTCCATCAAACGTATAAATGAATCTCATATTATTATCTATCCCATACTATAAATAATGACTACAATTTATACCATCTGGGTATAATATATATTAGGTTGCACACTTTATTTTCCATAAGTATACACACTACAATACTTTCTACTAACTATCATAAAACATGTTATTCTTAAAAAATTTAAACATGTATATATTTAGTCCGATAAATGTATAAATAGATCTAAACATATTAATTATAGTTTATGCCACCTAGGTATAAGATACATTTAGGCTGTAATTTATAAATGAAAACATTCTATGACATCCCATAATATCATAGATCATTGTACACAAGCACACTACTCATTCACAAACATCTAGTCTCACAAATTTCAAGAATCAAAAGTTCACAATCCCAAATAATAGGCAAGCAAGTATAATTTATATCAACGAGGGATATATTATGTTTAAACTACGTACTGTTAATCACAAGAACATAAATTTAAGTTTTACATCATGATGTACTAATATATGTTATATATGTTTAAATACTTGTACATTTTAACCTAATCACAATATATATTGCTCACTAGCTTTCATTATTGTATGTATATATATAACCACAATCTGTCATGTTATTTTTGAAGTGTCAAATAACTCACAACCAAGATATACCATAATATTTTATTTTAATAACTTAATTTTGTTAATGGTTATAGTTTTGATCCCTCAGACACTTTAAGACTAGATATAACCACCCATTTAGCCTCAAGCATAGGCATATGACCCAATACACATATATATGTAATATTTTCATATGGTTGCTTATGTCCATAAATAAATATGTTTCCTATATACGAATAAATGTCCAACATAATATGTATCATATATAAATACACAAATGATATAAAAATACTATATCAATGGACAACTATATTTGTAAGTTAAAGACTCCATCTGATTTTAACAATCTTTATACAATCTTGATCACAAAATATATTGATGATTGTATAAGGTAAGGGATTCAATAAACTAATGCTCTTTCATAGTTTTTATCCCTACCTAAATAGATTCTCAAATATTCTACACCCTATGATAACCCATATTACCATAGTCTGGTGTTTTAAAGCATATCTTGTTTACCATTTTTTTGGTTTAGTATACTTAGTCATCTTTTGTTAATATACATTTTTCATCATTATTATACTATTTTATGGTTTATTATACTTAGTTATTATACTTTTCCAAGTCCTTTTCACCTGTTTGTTTTTAATCATGCATGTGTACCACATAATGCTAGAAAAGAAAACACAACACATATATTTCCTATAACATATATCACAAAAACAAAATACATCTGCTAGAAAGAAATATATCCATACATCCACAACCACAATCAAAATTCAAATCATAAGATCAAACATCCAACTATCAAAACAAGATATCTCTATATATATTTTGTGTTTTAATATAAAGTATACAAATACATCACGCCAAATCTAAGGTTGGGCTATATCATGTCTATCTTGTGGCCTATCCATGTTACCCATATATGCCTCAGACTGTCCCCTCTAAATAGTATGCTATAATGAAGATGTTCAAGATCTCAAGCCTGCTACATGTCCATGTAGGTTGGTCATCTAGACCTAAACTTGTCCTTGCTAGATAGTGGTATCTATATGTATGGCTCTCTCCTGAGCCAAGACCTATTATCCTTGTACCTCTCGTACTCCCACCCCTGTTAGTGGTTGTAGCGCATCTTTGCATGCCTATAGTGGCCTCATGGCCTACCCTACTAGTCTAAACCAGTTGTCCTAAGTTGGGAAAACTGGTACTACAATATCATCCAATGTGGTAGGGTCGTATGGTGCCAACACCATGTCTAAAATATCATGGTGTGCTCCCATCATCAGGGATCCCCATCTTACCTCCTCATTCACAAGATCTACAAAATTCAAACCAGATAGATATTAGATCACATATATATCTTATAATATATCTATCTATACAACTTGTATTCTATATCAAAGACTAAAAATTATAACCATTTATTACCTATCCTGGTGTCACCAATTATCATCTCCTTGTTTGCTCATCTACTGAGCATAGTCTCTCCATCGACTCATTCCTTGAGTACTTTATCTATGGGATGCCTCCCAATCAAAGCAAACCCTAGAGTCACCACCTGTGCATGTGTCAAGCCTTACCTTAGTGGTGCCTCTATAGACCAGCTCTACCCTGGACTGACCTGGATGACTGCCCTTTGTGTTTTATCTCACTGCTAGCATCTTTGTCAGTGGTATGATGGAGGTGGTCACTACTACTCCTATTGTAGTGTCAATTGTTGATCCGTAAATAATAATTAGCCCCTTAATAATAAATATTATTTTATTTAAAATATATTTTAATAAATATGTCAATTTCTAAAATTTAATTGAAAGAATTGACTTTTAAACCTGAATGTAAATTATATGAATAATTTTGACTGTGAGTACTCTAAAAACTCATAATTAAATTATTTAGTAAAAAACATTTGATTCACATTTTTATCTCTGTAAATAATCTCTTAATTAAATTTCAGTAATTAAATTTAAAATATCAATAATAATTAAAAGTTGATATGTTACTAAAAAACTAAAATAAATAATAAAATATAGACCAGAGAATATTTACAGGGTTCACCAATTGGCTACGTCTCTGAGTTTATTTGAACCATTCCATTTAAATAATATATAAATACAATGATTAAAACTTACATCATTGAATAGCTTGCAATTGGTTGATCAACCTCTGAAGAACTCTGATCATAGATCACAAATATCTATCATTTCCAAAATGATCACCTGCAAATATATATCTTTAAAATGGGTATTTTCTCTCTCTTCAAGGAGGTAAAACACTCTCAAAAAATTTATAAACTACCTTTTGGTCACAAATCCCTCTCTGTAATTTACAAATATTAAAAAAAGATTATGTCTCTGTACAAAAAATACACAGCGTCTATAACCAAAAATACACAACCTCTATATATTCCTATACATTGTTCCCTCTATGTAAAATCCACCACTGCCTCTGTAAAAACACTTGCAGTTTATATTTCTCAATGCTTCCATGGCATTAGTTGGGCATCGGCTATCAGATCTACATTGGGCAATATTTTTTTATTTTCTCCTACCTTCGTACATTGGCCGGGCACTAACCATTTTCTCAATTTGAAATTTTATCTTAACAACATGAGATTGAATTTATTATTTCAGAAATGAATCCCATAATTTATGGGAAGTTGAAACTCCATGCTTAATTTATCAAAATACTTCCCATAAATAACTTAACTTCCCACCAAAACCATTGACCACACAAAATACAATGGGAGGAATAAAATGGGTGGATGCATATTAAAAAAAGTTTAATGCGTATGTTAATCTTAAAGCACCAAACAAAAGATAAGATATGAGGATAAATAAATATTGAAATATTTCCCAAAGACTATAACATAATCCACCTAATGTGCTTCACTTAACTCCCCCATATCCCACTTAAGTGCATAGGGATGTTTTAACTTTTGTTGACCATCATAAAGTGAATGGTCCACGTGGGAGGAGTAAAGGTGGGCATGTTAAGTTTAGAACTCTAGTTTTAAACAAACATATCCCATGTAATTAAAAACATATCCTATAAATTTTCCACGTAAACCAAAATTCATTTTTTAAAGTGGATATCACGTTGGGGGTGGGAAGAATAAAGTGTGGAATAATGGTTTTATTTTATTTTTTTTAAAAGAACAATATTCATGGCTTTTTTAATAACCATCCACTCCCACGTGCAATATTTAAAATTTGGGATTTAGATAAATAAAATATCCAATGGTAGATTAAAAACCATTAACTAAGATATTTAATTAAATTTGGATTTAATTAAAAATATATCCCATGGTTATTAATAACCATAAAATAAGATATTATGATTATTTTAAAAATGAGAAAATAGAAGAATTACGATGGAAAAATAATTGGGTATAGAAAGAATATTTTGGTGGCATTAGCAAAATTATATGACAAAGTTGATAATGAAGTAATGTGGGTAAAATCGGTTTGGTCCCACATCTACAACACAACACCCATTAACAACATAATAAAATAATTCCAATATAAAAAGTAACTGGATAAACTCTTTATATTTTTTTCACGTGCTGACTTTTCCATTGTGACACTTGTCTTTTCCATATTTTTTCAAATCATATGAAAATCCTTCGGATCAAACCTCCCCAATAAGACCCTTTTTGGTCCTCAAAAGGTCAAATCACTCTTTGAATCTACAAATGATTCACTCTGCAAAACATCATTGTAAAATATCATTGTAACGATTCAAAAATCAAAGTGAATCCCTAAAATACCAGTAAAAAAAATATCTATCTAATACCAAATTGTAGATAGAAACAAACTGTCTGCTCAAATGTCACATCTTCTAAAATGGTGAATCTACCAATCACTGTAAAATGATCACCAAATGCAACTGCAAATCAACTTGTTAGTGTAATAAATATACACACTAATTGGCACCACATTTGATAGTTACAAATAAATGTGAAAATATCATACATGGCTACAAAAAATTTGTATAATTATTATAATTATAAATGGTGCCCAAAAAGGGTCTTATAAGCCTCTATTTACACAATGTAAAAGACAACATATATATTGAAATGCAAATTTTTCAAAAATTGACATATTGATCATGCCCCATATAATTTACATATATGATTGTCAAGGTTTAAAACTGACATTTTTCCAAAAACTCAAACATGAAAAAAATAATCCAAGTATGATAAATCTGTCCCTTAGCTTTTCTCTATAGGTTACTCTAATAAACCATATTCAAATCTTAAAATCATTTGAAAATATTTTCAAGTTTAAACATGAGTTAATTCATTTTACCAATGCATCAGGAACTCAAAAACTTATCAAGAGATTAAAAATAGAGCTTAGCAAAACCAAAAATATGAGAAAATAATTCAAGTATGATAAACCTATAACTTGAATTTCTTCACAACTGGTAGCTCCAAAAATTGTGTTCAAAACCGAATTGTATTCCTTTTAATTTCAATAGAATACCAAAACTACTTTGAACATTTGCATGTTAATTAATACCATAGTTAATTAATGATCATTACCATCCAAATCAAAAATGAATGGAGTCATTTGTGGATAATCAGTAGAGAAGTGGTCTTCCCCTTGTTTTGTTTCTGAAACTAGTGGGTTTAAAATAACTTCCTTTTTAATTATGGATGCATCATTCTTCATAGATGTCTTTCTATAATACTTAGGACATAGTTAAGGATGCAATACCTAATATTTATCATTTTGGTGACCACTTAGATTACAATGAGTACAATAATTATTACCCATTAGTTTCTCTTTAGAAATCAAAGATATCTTACTAACTGGTTTTCTTTTCCAATATAAGGCAACACAATGATTATCTAATCTACAGAAACTACATGGATATTTAGACCAAAAATTTTATGATAATAAATCATTATTTTCATAATTGAAATACACATTAAAATATTTACCAAGTTTAGGATAGAGTGATGGTTGTAGTTTACAAGATTTCTCAACTCTATGTCCAATCTTGTGACAATGAGTGCAAAAGTTTCTCTTGTCCTTCTTCTTGGATGAGGAAACATGTTTACCATTTCTTGCCTCTAAATGACAAGATTAATCATTATCACTTTCCTTATCTTTCACAAAAAGCAACAAATGTTTTAGAAAATATTTTCTCTTCCAACAATAAGCAACAGAATGATTACTTAACCCATAAAAAGTACAAGGAAAACATACCACATTTTATGTATTTCATAGCCATATTGTTCAAACTAAAATAGTGCGTTAGAAGTTTTATAATTTACCAAATTCTTAGTGTTATGTGTTGTGTAAGAAAGAGGAGGTGGAATCTCAATACCTCTTCTTCCAGTTCTCTTACACCTCTCATCCACATGTGATGGTTTATTCTAAAAAATTAGTGGTTTATACACTTGGTAGTTGGAAGCTGTCTTCCTTCTATAGATTTGGAATTCTCTCTAATTTTCATTTGCTCAATACCCCAAACCTGAAAAATGAGGCCTAACCTCTACCTGTATGGGGTTAATTATGCCTAGTCCATATTTATCAAGGCATCTTCCTTCAAATCCCATTTTATCTAACAATTTAGACCCAATACCCTTGGTATGTTTTTCAAAAACACCAAAAGAAATATCCAAAACCGATTGAGAGGAAGTACTACATGATGACTTACTTATAGTGTATTCATTTTTCATTGTTTCTACATCTGATGTGGAAGGCAATTCCTTCTTCGTTCATTATTCTGCAACTTTGCCAAGAGCTTATCCATGGTCTACAAATCATATTTTAACTTTTCAATCTCCTCTTCCATAGAGTAGAGTTTTGATCTCAAGAGAGATTTATCTTCTTCGATCTATTGATTATATGAGTCAAGCTCATCAAGTTTCTCTTGTTTGGATAACTTTCCCATAGTTTCTTGTTCCTGCAAACAACCTATACTTCTAACACTGTAAATAGAGTAAACAAGTCTGCAAATAATCCAATCACTACTGAAACTGAATTCAAATTTACACACAATCAGAAGCTAATCTATGCATTCTAACTATTATGATACCAAATTGATCTGTAAACAATAATTAATCCATGTTAATAAATACTATTTTATTTAAAATAGATTTTAATAAATATGTCAATTTATAAAATTTAATTAAAAGAATTGAATTTTAAACCCAAATGTAAATTATCTAAATAATTCTGACTGTGAGTGTTTTGTAAACTCAGATAATTAAATTATTCAGTAAAAAAACATTTGATTCACATTTTTATCTCTGTAAATAGTCTCTTAATTAAATTTTAGTAATTAAATTCAAAATATCAATAATAATTAAAAATTGATATGTTACTAGAAAATTGAAATAAATAATAAAATAGAGACCAGAGATTATTTATGGGGTTCACCAATTAGCTGTGTTCCTAGGTTTATTCGAACCGTTCTATTTAAATAAGATGTAAATACAATGATTAAAACTTACATCCCTGAATAACTTGCAATTGGTTGATCAACCTCTGAAGAAATTTGATCATAGATCGAAAATATCCTTCATTTTCAAAATGATCACCTATAAATATATATCTTTGAAATGGGCAATATATCTCTCTGTAATTTACACAAATTAAAAAAAGATTATGCCTCTGTAACTAAAAATACATAGCCTCTGTATATTCCCGTGCATTATTCCCTGTGTAAAATCCACCATTGCCTTTGTAAAAACCCTTGCAATTTATATTTATTAATGCCTCCATGGGATTGGCTAGGCATCGACTATCAGATCTGCGTTGGGCAATCTTTTTTGGTTTTCCCCTATCTTCGTACATTGGTTAGGCACTAATTATTTTCTCAAATTGAGATTTCATCTTAACAGCATGGTGTTAAATTTTTAATTTTGGGAACGAATCTCATAATTTATGAGAGTTTGAAACTCCATGCTTAATTTATCAAAACGCTTCCCATAAATAACATAACTTCCCACCAAAACCATTAACCACACAAAATACAAATAGATAATCCACGTGAGAAGAATAAAATGAGTAGATGCATGTTAAAAGAAATTTAACGTGCATGTTAATATTGAAGCACCAAACAAAAGATAAAATATGAAGATAAAAAAATATTAAAATATTTCCGAAAGACTATAACATACTCCACCTAATGCACTTCACTTAACTCCCTCACATCCCACTCCACTTAAGTGGAGAGGGATGTTTTAACTTTTGCCGACCATCAAAAAGTGAATGGTCCATGTGGGAGGGGTTAAGTTTAGAACTTTAGTTTTAAACAAACATATCTCATGTAATTAAAAACATATCCCATAACTTTTCCACATAAACCAAAATCCATCCCTTTTAAAGTGGATATCACGTGGGGGGAAGAATAAAGTGTGGAATAATGGTTTTATTTTTATTTTTTAAAAAGAATAATATTCATGGCTCTTTTAATAACCATCCACTCCCACGTGTAATATTTAAAATTTGGGATTGGGATAAATCAAATATCTAATGGTATGGTAGATTAAAAATTATTAAATAGGATATTTAATTAAATTTTGATTTAATTAAAAATATATTCCATGGTTATTAATAACTATAAAATAGGATATTAGGATTATTTTTTAAATGGGAAAATGGAGGAATTACGCTGAGAAAATAATTGGATATGGAAAGAATATTTTGATGGCATTATCATAATTATATGGCAAAGTTAATTACAAGGTAATGTGGGTAAAGCCAATTTGATCCCACATCTACAACACAACACTCATTAGTAACATAATAAAATAATTTCAATATAAAAAGTAACTGCGTAAACTCTTTGTATTTTTGCTATGTGTCAACTTTCCCGTTACAACACTTATCTTTTCCACATTTTTTCAAACCATATGAAATTCCTCTGAATCAATTATGGTACCTATGATACCCTTGCATCCACATCCATACCCTCTCCAATTATTGGTTATCATGTTCAACTTATCCATGGTCTCACACATCATGCTCTGATATTTAGTCTCTCGATTGGTGTTCCTCCTCCTCTCCCACTCAGCTCCCTCGTATGTCAATCCCAAAATACAAGCACAAATTTAAGAGCCATCAAATGAGAGAGTCTGAACTATCCTATAAAGAATACCATCAACTATGGCTCTACCCACCAGGTATAGTGGCTTATGATCCGCACTCATGCTAATCCTGGCACGGCAGTCACCCAACTCAACCAAATAGTCATAATATGTGCATAAGGCTACCACATGATCTCTCCTTATATAACTATCTATAACACTAGCATGTATGGCATGACCTATACCAGCTGATCTTATCTCCATCTCAAAAACTGAGGCAATCAGTCATCGACCACATGGGGTAACCCAGCTGACTAGTACATCAAAAACCTCTCATATATCCAAGCACTTAGTAATACTACTAACCCCATTATCTGTTACCCTTTTGATAACATCTCATAAATATTATGCATGAGCTAAAATCGGATGATAGAACCCAAGTCATAGAGTTCCCCTTGATCTAATATAGACTGATACAAGGCTATCGCATATGGTGGTACCTCGTCATCTAGCTTGTGACATAGCACTCATGTTGTCATAAGTCCTATCACAATCTTTACAATATCCAAAATTTATGCAATAGACATGCCAAACAGACTCACTCTTACTCCCATTTAAGTCCTACCTGAGAACGTTACCCATCAGGCTAATGCTCGCCTCTCCTATTGATCATTTGGTATCCCCATGATCACCGATGTCCCCTATAAGAAGTCCAAGCAATGCATGGATATCCTCTAAAGTCATACCAATATCTATGGTATCCCCATCTACCATCCATCTAAAAGTGTTGGTCAAGCATTCCCATGCTCCCAAGAACATGACCACAACATCAACACTCAAAGGGACCCGTCGCATCTCTATGATGCCTCCCAAGCCCAATGCAACCAATCTAGCTCTATTTACATATGTCAAGTACTCTAATAGATCAAGTAGCCTTGATTCATCCACCAAGCACCAAAATCTTTGGTGCCTCTGCAAAAATCAAATAACAAAATATGTATTATACCTTCATGTCACTCATTATCAATATACATTCTTTTAAAAATTTCACAAAAATTAACTAATTTACCTTAACTTATTCATTTCTTACCAAAGTGACCTATTTTTTAACTAAATCAGCCATTTTAGTACTAAGTTGACCACCCCATGGCTTAATAGTATTATTTTAGCTATCTTTCTCATTGTAGTACTATATCGGTCACTTAGAAACCAACTAAGTCACCCATATAGTACTAAGTTGGCCCATTGGACTTAAACAACTAAGTCAGCCTTTTTTTCCCCTTTATAATACTAAGTCAACCACTTAGAAAACATACTAAGTCAGCCATGTCATACTATGTTGACCTATTTCCCCAATAAACTAAGTCACCCATGACCTACTAGGTCAGCCCATTCAAAATTTTGTTTTCTACCAAGTCAATCCGATTGACCTTATTTTTTCAATATGATGACTTTTTAACCAATTTTAATAAATGCCCTGAGTATTTATTGCTCTGATCCATTCCTACCCAGTACCCCATTTCCATAGTGTCCCTACAAATTTTTTAAGGTTCATTCTAGTATCTAGATTTGGCCTAATTAACAAAATTCCATAAAACACTCAATTTCAAATAAAAACTTTCAAAAATTTAAAATTCTCAATTGCTTACCTGTGTTGCACTTGCTATGGCCATTATGCATCCTCCCTGTCTCAGTTGTCATCTCCTTACCATCCTAGATCTTTTGCTTTTTGCTAGATCTCTCAGAGCTTTATCTTTCTCAGAATAGTAAATAAATAGAAAATGAGTTCTTTTTCACCCTATTTATATTTACTATTCCAAATTATTTACCCTTCAAATATTTACTGTTAGATTCCTTGTTTTGATCATATCTTTGTTTCTACTAACTTATTTTTCAAACCATAAAAAGTTTTAGAATCCTAACATTATAGAGAATCTTTTTAGCTATTACATGCATAGGTTACAAAAAAATTGATTTTTTGCTCTTTTGCACTAATCTCTATAAGTTTGCCAAATATTCCTCAACATTGGATGCCTTCACATTTCTCATATCTCCTTATTTATCTATAGCACTAGGGTAAGTAAAGGTATGTGTTTTTCAATTCTATCCTTTCATTTATCTTATTTACTCCTTACTATACTTTATTTAGCATCAACGTTATGTGTTATCATCTTTTTTTCATGAAGCACCATCCCCTATTGCACCTACATGACACATGATGAGCTTTGAGTGGGTTATATGTATACATATAATATTTTGAAACTTTTATCAATTATTGATGCTCTTTATCTTTCAGGAACCCATCGAGTCTCAATCTCTCTAAGTACATGCCTCAAGGGGTAC
Organism: Torreya grandis; assembly: GCA_037957365.1. Lineage (NCBI taxonomy): Eukaryota > Viridiplantae > Streptophyta > Pinopsida > Cupressales > Taxaceae > Torreya > Torreya grandis. The sequence goes on along the minus strand of JARHVA010000001.1, from coordinate 15,310,432 downwards.
ACCGAGAAAGGGGTGGGTAGACCATTAGTGTTTCACAAGATTGTTATCCCTTTTACCACTTGTTATCTACACAATTGTTTCTTAAAAACCATTCTCCTAAGCTTTGCCTTATCATTTTCACACTCCTCTAGTCTTTTACCACCTTCAATATCCCTTTTCTTAACCTAAAACCTCTTTTGATAGTTTGCATGACTATGTTGACTATGTCGACCTTGTACTCTTATTGATAAAACTTGTTTAGGGTATAGGTCAACCCCTGGCTGACCTAGTGAGTTTTAATCAAATAACGATACTAGGTTGACCAAGTTGGCCTTGTCGACTGAAACTTTTGAAAGGGTTTAGGGTTAGATCCACCTATATAAACATAATCAATTCATCATTTCTAAGAGAAAATAAGAAGTAAGATATATTGTGCATTTGTTTATCCACCATTCTACTTGAGGAGAAAGCTTAGGGTTTTATACTTTCTTTGGAGATATAGATCTTGTCTTATGGAGAAGTATTTTGGATGCATTGATAGGTTGTGTAGCCTAGAGTTGATTTATCCTTGTCATCCTTATATACCACAACAACCTCTTGTGAAGCACCTTGGCCAAGGGAGAGAGTGAGGCTCGATAAGTTCATCTTCAAAGGTAAGTATCCCTAACTTTGTTCCTCCTTTATAATAGTACATATATATGCATTTGCACTTCTCTTCCATGCATTAAGATTTTGTATACATTGACGTGAGTATATGTCTTCTATGCATTTTTATTTTTTTTGTTTATTACCCCCCCCACTTTGTGCCACAAGCTTTAGTGAGCACTATATTAGATTTTTACTTTACTTGTTATTAGTTTAGTGAATAAGAAAACATAAGACTTAGTTAGGGTTATTACATCATTTTGCTTGATTAGAAGCTTTGGAACTCTCCCTAGTGATATTATTGTGATAAGATATCCCCTCATTAGGTCCAACAGATCCATATTGGTCATGACCCTGATTATCTAATGTATCTCCAATTGAAAGTATAAGTAGGTTCTATCTTCTTTGAGCTAAGATTGATTTATAGATTTGATGCATTTCATATTGCATACAAGCACCCTCTACAATCTATGGTACCTCCGCCACCCCATATACCACCACAGTTCGATGATAAATCTCTATAAAATTAAAACACATTTATAGTTCTTACACCTAGGTAAAACATTTATAATCAACTAATTTATAAAAAGGTGCAAAATTTTCAAAAACAACCAATGCAAAAGTAAGTTTTTCACAAAAATATGTCTAATTTTCAACAAGCACAATCACATATAACACCATCCAAACTGGTAGTTCATGTATATTAGCAAGTTCCTCAAAAAGATTAACATTTGGCATAATGTACTACGAATCCTCATCAAATTACACATCATTCTACATTTCTTAGAGTTACTTCTCCTACACAATATTATACAAGTATTAATCTAGATAACTTCCTTACAACACATGATGCATTTATAATTTTAATACATGCATATCTAGCACATTTCGTTCAGTGAAAGTGATACATTTACCATTTCTCTTAAATTTTTATGATTCTTACATTAACGGGATCATTGTTTATCATTTTGTATTCTTTAATATATTTAAAAAATTAAGAACATTCAAAATATTCAAAAAAAATTAAATTATGATTATACATAGCTTCTTGATTGTTGCACCTTATTAATGCAGGAGCATCATACACACTTTGTAAATTTTTTGTAAATAGTATCAAGTGTGGTTGAATAATGTCCTTAAAGGAATTGAGATTCTTTATCAATCTTAGTTTAGTCAATCTAGGGTGTCCAAATAGTCATCATGTCATAATTTTCTATTCTAGCTTGGTTTTGGAGTTTTCCTGCCTAAAAGGGAAATTTGAAAATTTAAATTATTTCTAAAGCAATGCAAGGGTTATGACCATTTTAAAAGGGATTTAACCTTAAGGAATGGTCCTTAAGATCTATTAATATTTTTTAAAGGCCTTCTCACCCTCATGTGAACATAAATTCACCTCAACAACTATTTAGAAGCAAAACTACATTAAAAATAGACCAAAATAGTAACTGGTTGAGTGAATCATGGTCTCTTTGTATGTAAAGTGGAAAAAGCAGTATTAGAATACAATATCCTATGTGGGGATATGATTTAATCATGATAAAGAGGAGCTAATAAGGATAAATACGCAGGAGTGGTTGGGAGTAGATAGAAGTTCATGTTTTGAGAAAAGAAGGGAAGACAACATCTATTTTGAAGAAGTTTTGTCAAGAAAACAATTTGTATTTTCATGGAGATGAATAAATAAATTTATTTTTGGATGATTCCATGGCCTCTCAGGTTTTGAATCAAAAGTGAGTAATGTTTTTAGTAGTTATTTAATCATAATGTATGTTTGATAGTAAATTAGAATTGATACTTGCTCATAAACAGAATTCTTTTAAATACAGTCTGATAGAAAGGTGAAGTTTCACATATTCTTGTGAGTATGGAATAGTAAATAACATTTTTTTGAGTAATTTAAATTTATATCAAACATAAAACAATAAAAATCCCTCTGTGATGGTCCTTGAATTGTAATAAATCTCCATTTGTTACACCTCGGGTCTAAATCTACAAGATTGTGTTACAGTCAAGTAATAAAGTTGTTATTTTATCATCATTTGGACTTGTTCAATGGAAAATAATCATTGGAAAATTAATAAGGATTAAAAATATAACTTTTTCAAGTGGAATGAACTTCTAAAAGCTCATATAACTTATTTTATGCATTTATTAGTGCCCACAACTTGTGCATTATCTATCTAGGGTTTGAGTTACTAAAATGACCATATTTATTAAATGACCAAATAAAACCCTTTAAATTTTCTTATTTATGTGAATTTATTATTAATTTATAATATTATGAATTTTCAAGTGTTTTGGGTCTGTAAAACTCAAGTTATAAGTGACTGAGTTTCTACAGGTCTATATTAATTCAGAAACCCATCATTATAAACATAAAAAGTTGTACAACTTTAAAAATACTTAGCCAAATCATATGAAATTTTATATGCAGGAGTATAAGAAGGTATATGAAATATTAGAGGTGGTTTCATAGAATTTGGATATCTATATAAAAACATATAAATAAAACTTAGTTTCAGGCTTGTTTAAGAGACTAAAAACAATGTGAAGAGTCTAAAGGAAACATAACTCCAAATTGAGTGATTAAGAGAAGTTAAAACCTTGTATGGAATATAAAAATATTGTGTGGAGGGTTTAATATCATTTTTATATTTCATGAACTCTGTATTTTATATTAGAGCTAATGGGGTAACTTTATAGGTTTTTGAACAAAGCTAGAAAAGGTAGGATTTGATGAAGGAAGTCTGACAGGTTGGATAAAGAAATGAGAAACCTATGAAAGTAAATTGTAGGTGATTAAGGTTGGTCAAATTTTGGTAACTAGGTAATGATATATTTTAATACACATTTGATGAATTATTGAGTCTAAAGAGGGATACTTGATGTGTTTTTTTTTAAGGGAGAACTGGGATCAAAGGTAAAGAATCTTTAAAATTATAAGAGAATGATTTTTTTGGTCTTGTCAAGACAAATATAAGATATTTATAAAGATTTATAAAGAATTAAAAAAAGGGATAAGACTTCCTTTTCCTAGAATATCTAAGAAAGCTAATAAGAGAGATTGCAAACCTTAGATAAAGAATGTATGAATGAATACTTGAAGATACCTTCAAGATAGTTTTTGAAAGTGAAATAGAGTGTAAAGACTGAGAAGAATACCACCATCAAATCAAAAAGTAAAAAATAACAAGAGGATCAAGAGATCAAAATAGATCCTGTTCAAGCAAGTAGTAGCCTACTTGCATCACTTATTCTTCTATTTTCTTGCACATATAATCGATTTATCAATTCTTCTAAGCCCTTGGCTCTTGTTGAATTTTTTAGCCTATTGGCTCTTCTTTTTTCACTTTTCAGATATGAATTGTTCAAAATAGTGATCATTTTTTCCATAATATACCATTGATCTCTTTGTTTTCATAGTCTATACTAATAAAATGTCATTTTTTGGTCAAGGACATAATCAACCAATTATGGAAACGAACAACTGCCACTACTCTCCTAATTGGTCAATCTTGTCATGTGCTAGTTTTCATCCATAAATCATAGTTTGAGCACATAATGCCTTAATACTTATAATTTTTAGGTATTTGACTTAGTTTTAGTATGCAAATCATTATTTTCCATATAGTTATTTATTTTTTTAGACATATTATTCGTGCATGTGATATATTTAGACAAGTGTACATTTGATGAAAAGAGGATGTACAATCAGACCTATGCATATAGTTTTTAGTCTCCTATAGATTTATCAAAGTCACAATTCATGTATAGTGGGGACATCTTGCTCGTACATGGTTATACAATCACTTATAGTTCATATTTCACATTAACACGTCGTAAAAAAATTATATCTTTCTCACTTCTACTTTTGACACCTTACATATGACTAGTTATTTTTTCTAATTGTAAATTTAAAAATACAAAAAAAATCAAATATTACAAAATAAATAAATATTCAAAATATTTTAAAAATCTAAAATCAAGCCCTGAACATGATTAGATATATAATCTACATATTTTCAATATGTTATTTATCTCATGATTAGTATATATCATATTCTTTTTCTATTATGCATGCATTTCATTGGTGTTTGTGAGTGTTATGTAGGACATCCAAACTTTTACAGAGATTAAGCTATTAGACTTGCCTCTACCTAGTAGCCTTGTTGAACTAGGGCTATCTTATCCATATGTGACATTATGTACAGGTAATTTCATTCCATGACTCCCATACTATTGATCTTTATACTATTTACAAATGTCTTGCTAGCTTATCTATCTTACATTTTATACATGATTGTTATTTTCTAGGATATGCTCACATTACATATGCATGGCTTAGACTAAATTTATAATTATATGTTCCATTTATGTTATTACTTGTATAAAATAGATTAGATCTTACTAATTTATTGTGGGGCCCTTGACCCTTATGTGTAAACTTTTTTTAACGTATCTATGATATCTTGTGTGGTATATACGACATTTGAACATGTCTATTATTTTTCTCATTGGCCCTATGTTGTGTGTGACATCTGAACATGTCCCTTGCTTGCGACATTATTCATGTCCTTGGTGTGTGGACCTTGGATTTGTGTGTGTAATATTTCATTTTGATACATTTGAACATGTACATTGTGTGACGTCCTTGGCCTTATTGTTTGGCATTACTATCATTATTTTTGTGTGCTTGTTGATCTTTTTAAGTTTGATGAGTATCATCATCCATATCAAGCACTAATAACACATAATATATTCAATCCACATTCTATTACTATGCACTTCATTGATGTATTTATATAAGTCTTACTTCATATGGTACATATAAAATTCAAATGATGCAAATCTTACTATGCCAACATACTTTTCATAAATGTTACATTATTCAATGATTGCATCTTACTGCGCATGTTGTAGTTAATTTTTATTTTGAGATAAGTGACTTTTAGGATCAATTTTGTCACCTCAAAATGGGGGCATTTTAATATGATTTTTATACATGAAATAAGCCCCTTCAAGAACAAAAATTAGTTTTGGTACAGAGTATAAATTCAAAATGGTTCAAAATTTAATTATTGACATATATTATGGGGGTATATGTCATGCATATGCACTCATTTATCATGATCAAAGTATAAATTCATACAATTTTGAAAGCATGATATAAGTTTATACACAATTTTTTAATATAATTTACATTTGGCATCTACATATAGTTATAGATTATATAATTACAATGGGGGCATGATACAGATTTATGCACACTATGCTATTTTTTAAATTTTCAAAATTCTATTTGTTTAGTTGTGGACATGGTAGGAGCATGGATGTACACCATTATATTTTAATCATGCATTTAGGAACAAATTTGTAACTGAATCTATAAACCATCTGAAGTGATTGATTTAGTTTAAGTACATAATGCATAACTTAGAGGTTCATTGCCCTCTAGCATTATGTCTATAAATCCATTTTGAATTTCAACTCATTTTACATCTTGGGATTACAAAGACCAACTGAGTTAAATTGAGGTTTTTTCATCCCTCAATTCATCATTTTTTTATTCTACAAGTGCAAATTCAATTTGGGGATTGATTACCCTTAAATTATCCATTGGTTTAGCTAATACACCAATTTATCCAAGTGTTTGATGGGAAGCACCGATTCTCCAATGCTTCAAAGAAATGTCATCTCTAAGCAAACTCACAAAAGTAACATAAGTTGGTTTCACACATATAGGTTGTATTCCGCCGCCCCCGTGCCCCCCCCCCCCCCCGGCGCCCCTGCCAAACTTTTGAATTTCAAATTCAAGCATTTTCAAATTTTCAAGTCAAGCAATTTCAAAATTCAAACATGTTTAAATTCAAGCTTTTTGAAAATTTAGTTTTCAAAGGAACAAAGCGACTACTTCATGTGTTTTTTAGGGTTTGAAAAAGCTTATGGTTTCTTTCACGATTGGATTATTAACTCAAATATAAAGTGTGTCTTACACACTAAGATATATCTTTCCTCTAATCTAGTAATTTCATTTCTAAACTAAAGTGGGGGCAAATCATGAATATTGATTATGTTAGTTTTGGTCCTTTTTCTAATTTTTTACTAAAAAGAGAACTTATATTAATAAAAAATGATATGGTATAATGTTATTCATAAAAAAATTGGGTGGAAAGAGTCACACCCTACAAGTAAAATCACATCAAGCTAGAAAAAATCTCAACAGATGAACTAGTCTAATAGAGGGATAATAATGACCACCAAAAAAAAGATCATATCAAGTCATATTGGCATAAGTGTGTAACAACCAAAAAAGGAACACATAAAAAACATAAGCAATAATAAATTCATTAGGCAGCAGTAGAAAACATGTTGGTCGGGGGGTGCCAAAGAAGGAGGATCCTATGAATTTCCTCCTTAGCCCCCTTGACAAAGAGGATCATCATCCATAGGTAAGGGATCCCGCCATAATTCTGTTGATTATTTTCATTTTCATCAACTTTTTGGAAGGGAGAAATAGCAAGCGTCAAGCGTATAAATTGATCATGTGGAGAAGGGGCCCAACCCCCCTTCCACCACCTCCATTGTTAGAACCATCAGAATCATTGTGGTAAGGGGACGACTAGTGATAATGAGGAGAGGGGATCATATGATGTCTCTAAGAACACTACCTATGAAAACCACATCCTCACCCATGAAGAAGAGAATGGAAATGTGGAAGATCTGGAGGCTCGTGACTGACCATACATGAGGCATTTTCCCATTGATATAACAAAATATAGAGATGACTAGGCTCCAAAAAAAATTTGTATGTTTGGCTTTAAATATGGAGGATGATATTAGAGATCACAATAACTTTGTTAGTTACATAAAATCTTTGTTCCATATCTTCATGATTAAAAAATTCATAATTTATAGCTTTCTAAATTTGAAAAAGAATATCATCATGAAAACTCTGCCAAAATCTATTATATCTTGCAGGTAATAAGGCAAATTTCCCCAACATAGCCATTTTGTAGCTAAATTATTTTGGTATTAAAGGATTGAAAAGGGTGTGAATCTAATTCCAAGTTGACTAGGCACGAGTACAAAATCAAAAGAGATGCTTTATTATTTTTGGCTAGTGACATGTCGAGCAAATGGGATTTGAACCCCCCATGTGCTTGAGACAGTCACCCACAGGCAAACCCTGGTAAACAATACCCCAAAGGAAGTGTGTTTTTTTGCATTCAATAAAGGCATCCCATATTGTGTAAAATGTTCTAGACCAGACTACTTATTTGGAATGAAGGTTCCATTAGTGATTAAGAATGTCATATTTAATGTATTAAGGAACAAAACATTTATACCTAAATTGAGAAAAATAACAATAAAAGGGCATGGAAATATTCCATCAAGGAGTGGGGGAAATAACTCCAATCTTATGAAGGTACTCTTCAGGTATGGAACTCAAAATTTATGTAATACACTCAGCATCTTCCTTGTTAAGGTTAAATTTGTTTTGAACCATATTCTAAGGAATACAAGTGTGGTGAACTTTGCAGAACAAATCCCCAATAGTATTCATACCATTTTTTAAACCTCAAACTCTTGATCAATGGGATTAGGGAAAAAGGAATATTATGAAAATTCAATGTTGGAGACCACTAGAGGGAATAAGAATAGAGAGATGGATCATTCTTGAATCCCTTTCCCACCTAAATGAGATGAGGTTTTAGACATTCCTAAGATTTTCAAATAATCTAAATAATAAAAGTGCCATTGATATCAATAAAAATAGGGGTTATGAGAAGACTATGCAAACCAAGGCCTTATTGGGACTTTCTGCCACAAGGGTGTCCTTGAAAAATACAATTTCTTAACAAAATCTTTGAGGCTTCACCACCTTCCATCCCTCTAATGATCCACTTAATGTTAAGATCAATCCCTTGAAGTTTAATATCAATGAGTCCTAGACCACCAACCTCTTTAGGCTAGAAACATATATCCCATGATACTTGGTGAAAGCCTTTGTGGCCTTCAGAATTGGCCCATAGCAAATCTCTTAAGAATTTTTCCGACTTGGCATAGGTATCATTTAATGGAGCCCAACATGAAGAGTAGTAAACATGAGTAGCATCCAACACCTTGGAGTAAATTTGAAACTTACCTACTAATGACAAGGGATTGGTGATCCAAAAAGAGATCTTTTTCTCAACCCTTTAAACCACATAAGACTAAAAAATAGCAAGAGAGGCCTAAAAGGCAAATGAAATGAACAAAAACTTAAATTGGACTCTAGGGAGGATCTAATACCATTGATATCCCTCCAAACAAGGACTTTTGGGAAAGAGAGATTGGTGGTAACACTACATTTTCTTCCATTATATGGATGATCCAGAGGCTAGACAAAAAAATGTGAAGGCATTCCATAGCATTCTTGACCAAGGGTTATTCGTATTGAAGACTGAGGAAAGAATCATCATCAAAGTGACCATTAAGCAACTGATGATGAGGAATATGGAGAGATATTCCCTTCACCAAACACTTAGAAGCAAAGTTAGTTAAGAGATAGATAAATCCTTCAGCTTCTAAGACATATAAAGAAAGAGCTAAAGGATAATCATGCCTGGTAGATCTATGCAACTCAAACTAACTAGATTGGGCTCCATTGATAGTAATGCATGCCCCAACATCTTGGAAAATCATATTCACAACTTGTACAAATCAAGGACCAAATCCAAGAGATTGGATCATGGTAGTAATAAAAGGCCACTCCGTGTGATCATAAGCCTTTTTAAAATCAATCTTGACAAATAGGGCTATTTGACTAGATAGTCAGGTTCATTCATGCCTTCCGAAACAATAATGACATTATCTAGAATATATTTATGTTGGATAAACTCTATTTTTTCACTTCTAATAATTAAAGGAATAAGATGCTTAATTCTGAGGGTCAGAGCCTTAACAATGATTTTTTAAGGAACATTCATAAGGTTGATAAGTCTTCAACTAGTAATAACCTAAGGATCAATAGCCTTGGGAATAAAATTCATGTTACCTTGATTGATGAGAGTCCCTAGAGACTTATACAACATAGCTTCAGAGTGAACCTCATGAAGATCAGTACCCATAGTATCCCATAAAGTTTTATAAAACTCATAAGGGAAGCCATCAATACCTCGGGCTTTGTTTATACCCATCTACATAATTACTTATTTGAGATCAATCAAGTTACGAGGCCTATCATAAGTGTTGGGTTCTTTTCCTTTAGTTTAGCATTACTTTCCCTATTTTTGTGCAACAAGAGGAGAAGATATCCAACTAGCTATCATGATTGCTTATCATGCGAGAATTATTCTTGTGCACTCAGATGAAGTGCACGGCTTAAGACCGGTTCCAGTCGATTCCATGTGATGATATACACATTGGTATTTTTATACTAAAGTGCTCAAACAAGTACTTAGTTATAATTAACACTATCATATTAAGCTAACTCATACCATGCAATCATTCCATACTTAAACTATTTATCATAAGTAAAAAGTGTGCAAAGAAAGAAAAATAATATCAGTGCAAGTAGTTTCATAACAAGTTTACATGTATTTAAATGAGCACAAGTATTCAAATTTATTCATGTCAATGGTCATCATACAGAGGTTTTGATGTGTATCATAAATATAATCTCAAGATTACATTTACCATTACACAGAAACAACTAACAACATCAATACTAACCTTCTAAAGTAAAACTAGGGATATTTGTACATGATTCTACCTCGATCATTCAATTACAACATTAACATAAAAATGATGACTTGAAAAAGATAATCAATAATTATTCATGACACATCGTTACATTGAATTCATATAGATATGGGCCCAATTATCCCTATATACCTTCTTTGTGGTAGATATATGATATTGTGTGCCTATCTTCTCGGGGGCTAGTACTAAATCCATGCTTGACTTATTCTCCTTCGATGCTCATGTGAACTGTTTCTTTAACTAATTATGCCTTTTTTTCCCTTGTCTAAGTCATACATTAATTTTTTGAGTCTTACACCCTTGGTTCCTCTATGTTTATTTCATTCTCATTCTTCACAAAATGCTTGTTTTGTGCCTTGGCTTGGTTTCACACCTAGGTTTGCTTCCACACCTATCTCACCAAAAAGTACTTAGAATAAAGTGATACAAACTTTAGGGTCCAACATCACCCCACACTAATCCAATAGTCTATCCTGAACTATGCACCCTCCTCAAGTCCCTCAAATATCAAAAAAATTGGTCCCATTTGTTTGACATGGCACTTGAACTTCTCCCAACAATTGAATATAGTCTGGATCTTGGAGGTAATCTCTTCTACTTCACCTTTGAATCATTTGGTATCCTTGGTTTGATCCATAAAATCACCTGCTTGTGTTGTCAAATGCTCAAGTGATGCAGTAGTATCCTTGTGAACATTCTTAAGCATTCTAACTTGTATTAAAAAATGTCCTTAGATTGTCATAAAATTGGTGTTAAGCTCTTGGTGATGAGTGCTTATTTTAGTTTCGAGTACCACCACATACTAAAATAGTGTAGCATGTTGCACTTTATCCCTTATTGTAAGTACATTTTTTATAACCTGTTATCATTGGTGTTCCTCTGATTGAAGCCTAGCTTTCAAAACTTTGGTGGGTCATGCCAATCTGATAAAAAACCCTTATGTTAGGTAAGTGGTGAGACCCACTTAGGCCAAAAAACTCTTGCACACTTCCATGGATTTTATAAATTACTATGTGGCCTAGGTTTATTCACATTGGGGGTTGACCTGGTCTCTAAATTTTTACAATAAAAGGTTCACCAAGCTCTCCATCTTATTAACAGGCTCATCGATAAGAGGCACTCCATAGATAAGTGTTGGATCTTGTTACAAAATTGATTTACATGGTTTTAGAGTCATTACTCTATTTATCATCACTTCTTCTAGCTATCACTTGAGCTCATCTAACTCCTATTCAATATTTATTATTTTAGAAACTTCATTTTGGTACAAGGTGACAACCTCTTGATGTTTTTATTAAATATGATTAATATTGTATCCTTGTAGTGCACTCTACTATGAGACTGTAAGATCTAACTTAATTAGAACCGTACTTGCCTAGGTTGGTGAACACTACCGAGGGTCCACCCAAAATTATTATGGAAGCTCTACCCCCTTTGATGTTGAATCAATGTTGGCCAATGAAATCTCAAATTGGTGTTTATCACTAGATACATCTATATAAAATGATATCTCACATCGGGTTTGATTTGAAGCATCCTCCTCGAGAAAATACCCCCACATAAATAGTCATTCTTCGAGGGTGTTCTACTAGAGATATTCTCAAACAAAGGGGTATCATCCTTATTCCCTTGTTATTATGTCAATTCTTAAGTAGGCCCCTTGCCTTTGTTTATGTCATACTTTAGGATCTTGACATCTGGATCACTTTGTTGTTGGGCACTTGAACCAGCCTCTTGGTCCTTAGTGCCTATTATTTCCCCTTTATCTGCCCCCTTTTCACTAGCGAGACTTGTAGTGTATAAATGTGTGTCATTAGGGGTAGACTATTCTTTTTATGTTGGAGTTTCCTCTTTAAGATCATGGGTGGATTCCTTGGATTCTTTTTTAGGATATGGTAGAGGAGTCATCACCCTTTATTCTAACACCCCGATACTCAGTTTAAATTCCCTTGTCCTAAAGGAATAATTCTCTATTAGGCGATGTCAAGGCCATTTTGTTCTTATTGTGGTAATGGGGTCATCTTTTGATGTTTGGGTTGCTCGCCTTGTGTGCTTTTGGTGGCATCAGGTCTTGACCTATTTTCTTATTTTTATTACCTTCTTTATGTTATTATTTTTGGTGGGAGAGGAAGGGTTTCATTGGGGGGCTCCTAACTACCTGAAGCCTTTTTCTTGGACTTGAGCATATAGTACAATGTATGAATATGCCCTAAAACAATAATTTGGCATGAATTGATGTCTGTAACATCTATCTCAACCTTCTCCCTATACACTTTCTTTCCAAAGTAAATATGCATTTGCCTAAGTATATGAGTTTATACATAAATTTTGTCAACATCAATGTGTACCTTGTGCACATTATAAATGTGATTCACAACATTTTGAAGTACTCAGTTGTCAATGCATATGGAAACTTGAGCCATTTGGACAATTTATTTATAGGCTTCATCCAGATGCATGCAATAAAGTAGTGTTGCATTGCAGTAAACTAGGCTTGGGTTTCCATTTGCATCGGCAAATCCTTAAGGATGCACCATTCATTTCCAAAAGCCTTCTTCATCCCATCAAACCATCCCTTCATTTTTAATTTGTGGGAAGGGGTGATAGTACCTAGATAAGTGAACTAATGGTATCGGTTTGGTGGGGACTTGTTCTTTAGTGTGTATACCCACTTCAATTCTTCCACCATATTTCAAAACATCAAACTCATCAAATACAAAAAAAGGAGAATCATGACCTAGTGTAATTTATGGTTTGTAAGGTGATGGGCCTTCTCTACAACTTCCACAATTCTTTTGATAAAATATAGGGTGTAGTTATGTGTTTACCCCTAGACCATCTGGGTTACCACATAGAGATGTGCCATGTCTACCTTTTTCCACCTATCTTTTCCCCCAAGCTTTGTCATTTACAAGCATGAAGTTATCTATATGGAAGGGTCCTAAAGGTTAAAAATATATATTATGTGGCTCTCCTTATAGTTTAGCACTACCACCACCTTCTCCACTTCCTTTTGGTCTTCTATATCCATGTTAATTCCCACACCCAAACATTGCAAGCCTATCACTTTACTAACCCATTTGGGAGTGATCTACATCTTGTACCTTGTAAAGTATAAATATTCTTCGTGGATGCATAAGACTAAAACCTCACCACATCCACAGGCTTTCCAAAAATATGGTAAGTGAAATAATTGGAAAACCTTGGCATCATTCAATCGATTAAAAATTGTGAGGTCCTAGGTGACCTTGTTTCTTATATTTTAGAGTTCAACTCTGTATTCTCCCTATATTTCTCACTCATTCCCAAGTTGTTGATGGTTATAGTCGAGCACTTGACATGTCAACACCTTTGACTCCCACTCTTCCTCGCACAAGACTAAATCAGGGTATTGCATTTCTTCAATCAACAAGGAGGGTGGAGGTGGTGTTATGGCCTTATTTTTCCCTCTCTCATATGCCATTATTGGTTCTTCTCTGAAATAGATTTTTGTTTCTTTTTGTGCCACACTTCTTACTTGTATGTTGGACTCACTAGGGGTTTCTTCCCAAATCAAAATTGGTCATCCTCTTGTGCCCTCGTACTCTTCCTCTTTAGGTATAACTAATAAATATTTGCTTTTTGGGGCCTTCTAATTTCACTGCATCACCCTCTAAGGAACCTGAAGCTTGAGGCATGGATGTCCAACTCTTTCAATAGAATACGTGTTTACTAGTTTGATTATCCTCAGCTCTTTATTTTAGCTTCTTCAAATGGCAGACCTTAATATTTTCAACCTACAACTTACTCAATAGTGTTCTTTCAATCACAAATTTCACTATTCTCTTTGTCCATAATCATCGCCTTGCTCTTCAACTTTGAATTTGTCACTGGATATTGATAAATGCTCCTTATGGTGGCTTAAAATTACTTCACTGAGGCTCTGTAAGTTTAAAATTTCTTAATAATAAAGTATTAAAATGAGTACCTTCTAACTTTATATAGTCTTAAGGACTTGCATACATTTACTCTCTCATGCCTTCATCCATCATATCACTCATTAATGTTCTCCAATGGTATTCCATGGCATTTGTTTGGCATACTTTCCATTATGTCTAATATTCTATCCATTTAATACACTTATCCCATCCCTGCAATTTATTCATAGTGCATGCCATCTGTAAAAAGATTCAAAATTTTCATTTTCCAAGGCGGGAACTACTTTTTCCCTCTTGACCCATTCATCACATCTTTTATGTTGCCACTCTTTTCCCATATTTCCAATCACACACTACCTCTTGTGTGAATTACTTTCTCCTTATATTTTTCCACTTGTGTATGCATTATACATGCATCTTCCTCATGCTTTCTTTTGCACTTTCACTTATGCTTCCTCTTTTGATTTTGATTATGCATGTGCCTAACATGTGTGAGGACTAATTTTTCCATCCTTTGCACCTTTCTTATGTATGACTTCTTCTCACACTTACTTTACATGCTCAATATTTCTTTATCCATCTTTTAAACTGACCCCATGCTAAAATATTATTGTGGTCCTCCATAGGCATGACCAAAATGAAAATAAATGAGAATCATATGTTAATCTAAACCTAAGAAAAAGGTGTGCAACCAATGTGGTGCTTTATTAAAAAATAAATAAAAGGTTAAACTAATCTAATGGCATACACCTTATTGTAAATTCTTAAAATCATTACATGGAATGATAGCGCTGAAGCTGACTACCATTGAAATGACCTGGAATAAATTGGCCATCTAACTTCCTTAACTTGCATGCACCAGTGGGATAGATGTTATGAATGATGAACGGACTATCCCAATAGACATGAAGTTTACTAGAGTGGAATGCAAACTTGGAATCATAGACCAATACATGCATACCAAGAGAGAGTCTTATTTTTGAGATGTATGTCATGTCAGGCTTTCTATTTTTATTTTTCAACTCCTTGACTCCAATGTGCAAGAAAGCATGCTTCATCTAATTACGATAAATATTCAAGGCACACTTTGAGGGATTCTTCATCATCTATCTGACCAACACATGTAATATGTAAAGAAGGAACAAGGAACTCCATTAATAGAACATCTTCAATGCCAAAAATAAGATGAAAATGAGTACTCTTGTTCAATAATTTTTATGTGGTTTAATAGGCTCATAAGATTACATAAACTCAATCATCCCAGTTAGTGTGACCATTATTACAAATATTTATCAATGTGTGGCCTAGAATCTCATTAAAAAATTCAACAGTGTCATTAGCTTGAGGATGGTATGGAGTTGTCTTATGGTTCACAATCATTAACTCGGCTAAGAGGATGTGTATCATTTCATTGAGGAAGTGAGTGCCATGATCACTTTTTAAACTTAAATGGCATCCATATTTGGTGACAATATTTTTCCAAAGGAACCTGGTGGTGGTTACAGCAATATAATAACATGTGGGCACTGCCTCAACCTAGTGTATGAGGTAGTCGATGGTAGTAATAATGTAGTGTGCATTGGTTTGTCTTGCAGTAGGGGTAATGTGCCCAACAA
Organism: Torreya grandis; assembly: GCA_037957365.1. Classification (NCBI taxonomy): domain Eukaryota; kingdom Viridiplantae; phylum Streptophyta; class Pinopsida; order Cupressales; family Taxaceae; genus Torreya; species Torreya grandis. The sequence continues at coordinate 15,294,531 of JARHVA010000001.1, read as the reverse complement.
AATCAATAGCCTATTTTTAAAAAGGTTTATGATCTAAGATTGGATGAAGAGGCATAGCATCCCTGTGATTTGAATTTCCTAATCACTGACAAATATCACATTGGCATGCATAAGCTTTGGCATATTTAAACATGGTAGGCCACCATACCCCAACTAGGAGTACATTTTGTGTCATTATTTCACCATCATAATTCCCTTTGAAAACACCCTCATGGACCTATTGAATAACCTCAGTGTGTTCATGTTGCATGACACATTTTCACAACACCTGATCACATCTCAATTTATATAGGTTGTTGCCAATAAGATGTAAAGATGCAGGGCATACAGCCAGTTGCTTTTTCTATTGGGTGTTAAGAAGGACTAGGATGGAACCTATTAAAATATATATATATATATATATATTTCCTCCAATTCCTCAGGTACGTGCATAAATTGAAAAAGTTGTACATTAGGTAAATCATCTTCTATAGTGTGCGCTAGTTCTCTAGACTTAATACGTGAGAGGTGATTAGGACCAAAATTCACTTTATCGAGTTCTATAACCATGAAGAATTGAAACTCCTTAAAGATAAAAATCCATTGGCAGATTTATCCATTTAACATTGGTTTATTCATAAGGTGTTAACTATTTCCAATCTCCATTTGGTTGTAGCATGGTTGCAATACTTTTTAGATGATCATGAGATCACACAATGGTTACTATTGGGAGTGAGAACACTATTCATAAAACACTATTCATGGATACTATTCATAGTGACTATGCATGGTGTATGATAGAGTGTTGATGTGGTAGAGTGGTGATGTGGCATGTCCAACAAGGAATATTTCATGTGATGTGAGTCACATGGCCAAGAAATAGGTTGAATTTCTAAGGAGGCCCATGATTTTCTTGTTTTGAAAAGGTAAAAAAGGTGATTAGAACCTTTCTTAGATCTTATGTGCACATGGGGAAAGAGGATAAAAGTTCACTATTCTAGATTTGGCTCACATGTGGAAGTGGGGCACCATTTTTGGTGTCACATGGAATGTGGGAGACAAATACAAAGAGGGATGTGATCATGTCCAAAGTAAACATCTACCTTTTGACTCCTTTTGCACATGGAGACAAACACTTCACATGTGATCACTATGCATGAAGGAATATGGCACATTTTTCCATCCACTTGAATTTTCTCTCACCTTTTTGTAATTCCATAAATATATGGATCTCTCCCTGTAAATTGATAATCTTTGTCAAGCTTTTGTTTTTAAGCTTGAACATTTACTCATTACCCTGGAATGAAGAAAAATTTATGCCTTCTCAAGCTAGCATTGGATTTCTCTTATGATGGATTGTTGATGAATGGTAGTGATAGTGTTCAACTTCCTTGCATTTGTCCTCTTCATCCTTGCCTCTTTGTAATTAAATCATCTTCTTGTAGGTGATATGGTGTGTGTCAAGTAGATTTGCATAGGCTAGGTGTGGAAAACTCTGTGTCTTCTATTAGACCTCCTAATTATCCCTCTTGATCAATGCATAAACTACAACCTCTATATTGAAACACTTATATTAGGAGATTTATTTTTTAGTAGTGTAATTATATTTCAATTTTACTTCATTTCATTGTGCAAGTTACAAGCAAGTGGAATATATCTACATTCGGGTGCATCACCTTTTTAGTTTATGTTTAGTTTTTTGTAATATTCTCCTATGCCTTTTCCTTGTTGCAGCAATAGAATTATTCATAGTTTAGGTGATTTACTAGGGGAACCATCCCTTTCTAGAGATTCACTCCTCACATAAGGTCACCTACAACCTAAGGAGTGTTTCCATTGTTTCAATTAAAGGGAGAAGCCTTGAAACCACTTCTCCAAAGGGTGAAACTTCAAGTGACAACAGTTTCTGGCATGCCTGATGGGACACTAAAATCCATTGAGTGTAGAGTTTTGAATAAGTTTCAAGCTATGAAGTTGGTATTATTCTTAGCAAGTTACAGCATTGAAGACATTTCTAAAATTAGTTGGCAACTCCACAGCTTTTTGGTTCTAGATCATCCCAATACTTTCATGCCAAGGGAGATGAGCTTATTCAAAAGGTAATTTTTAGTTTGTTGAATTATCTTTATCTCATTTAAGAATAAGTAGATTATCCAAGTCTCCTATAAAAAGAACTAGAGGTTCAAAATTACTTTCCCGAAGGTCCCAATCTACACCTCCCTTTGGTAGGTTTCCTCAACCAAAAAGAAGGCTAACCCCTATTCCTTTCATGGCTATTTCAAGAAATCAGATTTTTTTCCCCTTCAATGGTGGTAATCCCCTCAACCTTGTTCAATATGATGACATACCTATTTATGCCCTTAAAAGCAGTCCATATTTCATTGGAGAGAATTACACCACCCCTATTGAACATATCTAAGATATTACTAGTATATGTGTTGTTCATAATATTGTTGAAGATAATGTGGTAGTTAGACTCATGACCAAATTTAATCCATAGTTGGAATGAATTGGGAGAATAGTTGTTTAATCATTTTGAAGATAGAAGTGACCATTTGTCTCTAGTAGAGCAGTTGACTACCATAAAGAGAGCTCCTCAAGATTTCATGGTTAATTTCAACTATAGATTTCAGAAGACTTGGGATAGGATTCTAGCTATGGTCAAGCTTACTACAAGCTATGCATTCTTGTACTACTTGAAAGTTTTGAACAATGATGTATCAGTGATGATATAATAAATGGGAGGAAATACACAGCGTAATGCATATGAAGTGGCAATAAGGGCTGAAAATTATCTCATTCAAGATGGTAATATTCTCCAAGGCCTTTTATGCCTTTATTCTAAGAATTGCATCCCCCTATGCCTTCCACACCTCTTACTTTACCCTTCGTAGACCCAATTCCATCTCCATCTAATCGAGTTGTAGCTCCTCCCAGCTAACCTAGTGATCTAAGTGAAATAAAGAGTCTTTTGAAATCATTTGGGAATGAGATGGTGTCCATGAAAAGGCAATTAGATCAGACTATTAGGTCATATCAACCTCTTTATTAGTAATTCCAATATGATAGACCTCCCTACTAAGGACAAGGATCCATTACACAAAATAGACCATATACCACTGTTGATCCAAATAATCTCTCCTCTTCAAAATCTATTGTCCATATCTAAAACAAACTCATGCAAGAGAAAGAATAGTGTACTCCATGTAATCAATCTCATAGTCAATCTTATTTCCCAAATGGAGTGTTGAATAAAGATCTAGTTGTGTAAGGAATGGTGATGACTCAATTATCACAATCTGAAATTCCACCTTGAAGAGAGCTTTATGATTGTCAAGGGAAAGTTTATGTCACATTTGTGAATTGGCCATAATGAGACCATTGTGCCATAAATCAATAAATGGATGCAAACAGGGTAGCAATGATCATAAGAGCTAAGAGGAGAGCAATAGATGATGCAAAAGAGGTAGCACAAACTCCTGATTTGTCTTCTTCATTTTCTAAAAGGATTAATGAGTCTCTTGCAATGCCAAAAGTTTAGGAAAATTAGATTGTTGTAGGCAATGTAGTGTCTCAAATTCATCATAGTCAAGACATCATTGTTGTTCCAAAGGGGTAGGCAAGGGTTAGTGGTTCTTCTCTCTACATCATAGATCAAATGAAGAAGTCACATGTGAGCATATAAATGTGGGACACTTTATCTATTTTGGGATAAAAATATTACTCCAACAAGAGCTCTATAATCTCCATATCTCAGTGGGACAAAAAAGGAAGGAAGGTGTGGTTCTCACCAATTTTGGACAACATGTTAAGCAAGAAGTGCAGCCCATTAAAGAGAAGGTGAAGCCAATCAAGAATAAAATAAAAATAATTAAAGATGGTAACACACCTCCCTTCTACCTCTCTTTGATCATTGGAAACAATATAGTTCCTAATTGTATGGTTGATAGTGGTGCTAGTAGCACAGTTATGTCAAAACAGATAGCAGATAAGCTTGGTCTGAAATATGAGCCAAACACAAAAGGAATGTTGAAATTAGATGGGGAATATACCAAGATGGTGGGAATAATCAAAGGTTTGGATTTGATTTTTCATGATTTCCCAAGTCTTTCTATTCTTCACTATGTTAAGTTAATTGATTTACCACCCTATTTCGCACTATGCTTGTCAAGAGATTTTACAACAAAGATTGGAGGGTACCTTTCTTCATATTGGTCCTATTTATTTTTTAGAACAAGGTATGGAACTAAGGTGACTATAAATTCATAACCTCTTTCCATATTTCAAATAGAGCCTTACATGTCAAGCATTGCCAATGTAAATTGTATTGTATTAGATAATGAGGAGCATCCAAGTGATGGAGACCCAACCACTCTTCTTGAAGGTATTCCTTTTTTTTTTATGAATTGGGGGTTGAATACCATGAAGTTGATCCTTATCAAATCATACAGGAGACAATTTTGGTCACATATATTCTTCATGAAGATGTTTATAAACTTCCAAAAGTTGATTCTAATAAGTTTCTTGAAAAGGTTGCTTCAGGCAACTATTTATTGTATGAAAAAGATAGCATTGTTCCAGACCTTGTTAAGCATGATGAATGTGATGTTGTAGTTTTAGAAATGTATGACAAGTTTAATGTGCATGAAGAATGTCTTGAAGACACTTGGCATCAAAATCACACTCTTGTGGAAGAATTTGAGGCTATTTTCAAGCCTCAAGACATCATCACTTCCATTCCTAGTTCTAATTGGTCATTAAAATCAGCTCTTCCAATGAATCAAGGTCCGATCCATATTGATAATCAGCCAAATATCAAGGACATAAGGACCTCAATAAATCTTGGTAAGTCATATTTTCCATTCAATCACAATCTTAGATGGGTTCTTGTCATTCGTATGGAGATATGAGTCAAGGGGATTCTAGGAGCTTTTGCTTTGATCCAGGATGAGTGAGGTGAAATGTCATTTTATACATAATAGGATTAGAATATTTTCCATTCCTCCAAGTTCTATATGCACATTGATGGTTGTTATTTTTATTCTTTCTTCCAAGTGACTACATGCACATGTTTGGTTATAGTTGTAGTAGTTTTTAATTTTCTAAGTGATCTTGCACATGTATTGTTATTGCTTTGAAGACACATAGTCCGGTTTGAATTTTGTATAAGGAAGGTATAATAGTGTTTATCATGTTCAAATTAGATTTTCTGATGAATTTCATGACCCCATGCCCAATGGACTACATAAGGCTACTGGTCTTTGCTTAGCAAGCAATCAATTTTGTAGAGGTTGCCAGTAATGTTAACTGTTTCCAATCACCATTTGGTTGTATCATGGTTGTAATACTTTTTGGATCATCATGATATCACAAAATGGTTACTATTGGGAGAGAAAACACTATTCACTAAACACTATTCATGGTTACTATTCATAGTGACTATGCATGGTGATGTGGCATAGTTGTGATGTGGCAGAGTGTTGACGTGGTAGAGTGGTGATGTGGCATGGCCAACAGGGAATATTTCATGTGATGTGAGTCACATGGGAAATATATGGATTTAATTTATAAGGAGGCTTGTGATTTTCTTGTCTTAAAAAGGTCAAAAAGGTGATTGGAGCCTTTATTGGATCTTATGTGCACATGGGGAAAGAGGACAAAAGTTTACTATTCTAGATTTGGCTCACATATGGAAGTGGGGCACCATTTTTGGTGTCACATGGAAGGTGGGAGACAAAGATAAAGAGGGAGGTGATCATGTCCAAAGTAAATATCCACATTTTGACTCTTTTTGCATATGGAGACAAACACTTCACATGTGATCACTATGCATGAAGGAATGTGGCACATTTTTCCATCCACTTGAATTTTCTCTCTCCATTTTCTAATTCCATAAATATTTGGCTCTCTCCTTGTAAATTGGTAATATTTTTCAAGCTTTGATTTTGAATCTTGAACATTTTCTCATTACCTTGGAAAGAAGTAAAACTTATTTGTGCTTTCTCAAGCTTGCATTGGAGTGCTCTTATGACGGATTGTTGATGAGTGGTAGTGATAGTGTTCAACTTCCTTGCAGTTATCCTCTTAATCCTTGCCTCTTTGTAAGTAAATCATCTTCTTACAGGTCATATGGTGTGTATCAAGTAGATTTACATAAGCTAGGTGTGGAAACTTCCATTTGTGTCTTATTTTAGACCTCCTAATTATCTTTCTTGATCAATGCATAAACTACAAACTCCATATTGAAACACTTATGTTAGGAGAGTTATTTTTTATTAATGCAATTATACTTTAATTTTACTCCATTTCATTGTGCAAGTTACAAGTAAGTGGAAGATATCTACATTTTGGTGAATCACCTTTTTAGTTTATGTTTAATTTATTGTATTGTTCTCCTATCCCTTTTCCTTATTGTAGCAGTAGAATTAGTCATAGTTTAGGTGATTTACCAAGGAAACCAGCCCTTTCAGGAGATTCACTCCTCATATAAGGTCACCCACAACCTAAGCAGTGTTTACATTATTTCAGTTGAAGGGAGAAGCCTTTAAACCACTTCTCCAAAGGGTGAAAATTCAAGTGACAACATAAGGTATTTGAGCACCTCATGATCTGTAAGGAAGGTGAAAAGAATGGCTAACAAATATTAGTAGAACTTTTCAAGTGTGTATACTATGGATAAATTTTCTCATTCTGTAGTAGAGTAATTCTTCTTCATCGATGTTAGCTTGTGACTAGAGAAATATATAAGATGATCTATATTCCCTTCACTAGGATACGAAGGATAATGCCCACCACCATGCTAGAAGCATTGATGTGTACATGAAATTATGTCATCCAATCTAGAAACTAGATGCTGGGTATAGTTACCAATTTTTTGAATGTTTGTTGATGATGTTTGGTCCAGATAAAAAGGCCATTCCATTTAAGCAATTCTTTTAATGGAGCTACTATGTTATCATAACTATGAATTAATTTATGATAATAGCCTATGTGACCAAGGAAGGTGTGGATGTCATGCTGAGTGGTTGGCAATGAAATTTGAATAAGAACCAATATCTTGGCCAAATCTATGAGCAACCCATCACTGTAAATGGTGTGCCCTAATAGGATCATAAAATGTGTGTCAAAGATACACTTTTTCAAGTTTAAATAAATCTAAAGTTATCGATAGCACTCAATCATAAGGTACAAATTTGCACAGTGGTCATGCACCAAACATATATGGTCCAATCATCTAGAAAGACTTGAAGGAACATGTGGATGAAATCTTTAAAGGCCTATATCACAATATGAGAAAAGATTGTTGATGCATTCTTTAAACCAAATGACATAACATTGAATGCAAAGGACCCCCATTCAATGGCAAAAGTGGTTTTTGCCTTATCTTCCTTAGTAATTTTTACTTGATGATAGCCTAAAAAGCCATTAATAAAGGTATACATTTCATAACCAGTCACACCTTCCAAAATATCCTCTATGAATGGTGTGGGAAGTGGGTCCATGACACACATAACATTTAACTGTCTATAATCCACATAAATGTGGATTCAACCATCCTTCTTGATGCTAACTACCATGGGGATAACCCATTCAGATTCACAAAGGGTGTGATAACCCTGGCATGTAACATGTCATCAATTTATGCTTTAATGCATGTGAGCATATTAAGATTCATACGATACAATCACTTCCTGACTGGATGCAGACACTCAACTAATTTGATTTGAATTTTTACCAATGTTGGATGCACTCCTTTCATCTCTATGTGGTTGTGTGGGAAAATATCCACATAATCCTATAATAGTTCAAATATTTTAGCCAATTCTACTTCAAACCAATAGTTTCCTATAGTAGCCATCTTGGGGTGTCTTCTGTACCAATATTGTATTGAACCATTTGGAGCAGTGTAGAATATGGTTTCTACTCAGATTACATATTGTCTCTTACCTCATGTACCCTATATTCTGTAGGCAAGTTTAAATGATCAAATGACAATTCTAGAGGATCAGTGTTAGTCCTCTCATCAACTTGACATACCACCTTTTGTTTACCCTTATGGATTTTTTCCCTATAGTTATCTACAAACTGTGAGTTGGGTTATAATTCAGTCATGTTAAGAGTATTAAGTTCTTTTAATATGGTCAAGTTGTCCCCAAATTCATCATGCATGGTCTATATCATGTATTCAATTGGTACTTGATTGCCTAGTACTACTTGACTGGTCACTTGTAAAGATAAGTTTAGATCCAATCAGGGTGAAGAGAATGCAAAGTTGGTGAGCAGACCATATTTGATGCATTTCCAGGTATTTGTATCTAAGCACATCTCTTGATGAACATACCACACTCTATCCCAAGCATGTATAGTTCCATAAAATGCATGTACCCATAATGATTTTGGTAGAAATGTCTCATAAGCATTCAAAATATTCTCATAGGTGGCTAGATGGTCACCTGGGGACTCAATACCATTGTAACTGATTGTGGCACAAACCCAATTGTCATGGTGAAAGTGATGATGAGCATAGAATGTACTTGTTCCCATGTCAACAACTTATATTGATGTGCAACTCGCCAACAGGAAGCCATTCCTTGAAGTACAGTAGGAGTGCATGCATATATTCATCTTAAAAAACACAGTAGACCTTTAATTGTTATAAGTATTCCCAAACTTCAATTTGGCCATGAAACCTAGGGCTTGACCCATCTAAAAGGATGGTGCATTCATGAGTCATCCACCAATGAGTTGAATAAACTTATAGTGTCTAGGTGGCTTATGTGGAGCATTTATTTGTCAACCAACTATAACACAACCTCATCCTGTGAGGTCATATTATCCATGTGCCTAGTGCTCACAAGCAATACTGGTGGTGTTAGAGATGGATTGTGCATCTCCCCAATGAAGTAGATCATCTAGAGTAGGATCTACATGTTTATTTACTTATATTGTGATGTTATAAATGTGGTTGAGGTTCTCATCAGCATCAACTAGTTTTATAAAAGGGGGGCCTTGATCATTAGTGAGAGGAATAACTATGTACTAGGTATCATTCTTAAAGCAAATGTAGCACTTCTTAAAACACAAATAAAAATTATTAGCATAGCACTATGGTTGACCTAATAGACCTAAAAAATCATCAGCTTCAACCAATTCAATCACTTCAAAATCACCTTTGAAAGGGACACCCACAATGTTAATGGTGGCATATTTAAGAAGTATTATAGGTATCATTTGAGTCTTATTAGCCATAAATAAAACATGTCGGGAGGGTTTAAAAATGGGGCTCCCAATCTTCCTTCATGAATCCTTCATAATAACATTAACCTCCACATTGGTATCGACCAGTATATCTCAGATCATCCAACCATCAATGGATGCATTTACCACGATCTCCTTATTGCATTCGGTATTTGGTTGGCCATAGGCTTTTTATCAATGTGCATGGTTCAAACAATGATCTGTAGGAGACTTGGTTGTTTATTTATGTAGTCAATTATTTAAGAGGGGAATGATGTTTTTAATCAGGATTAGATTGCATAGTTCTCAAAATTTATCCTGCCTAGATTCTATCGAGATAGTTTTTTTTTTGCATCTCAACATACCTTGTCGTATCCTTCTCCTTAAAAAACTCAATTTCACCTTGTAAATCATGTACCAAGTCCATTATATCTTAAAATACCTCTTTCTATTTTTGAGCATCAAGGTAGTGTTGAGCACGTGGTTTTTCACATTGAACCTTTTCTATGGGTGGAACTAAAACGAGTTGGGAATGAGCACCACTTCATGTCATAATGTTTACCTTATGTCCCATTGATGGCATGGTAAGACATGGTCTCTACTAAGCATTTGGATTTTTGGCAACATGAATCATCCCATCACCCTTCTCATTACTCTCTTTGGTGATAGTCATATATAATTCAGGGAATTCTTTCAGACGATGCTCGTTTTTACAAAAAGCATAATTTGGGTAAACCAAGCAATCATGTTAATAGTGGTATGGAGATCCACACTTGTAACAGGTCCTAGATGGAAAATGACCACCACTACACCCATTACCATGTCTTTGGCCTCGAAAAGATCATCCTCTACCATATTCGTAATTATTTGCAACATAATTTTGGTGAGTCCCTCTTGTGCATGCTTTATGGATCTCATTAATGACTTGGTAGTCATTAATATAATGCATGTGATACTTTAGCCTAGGTAATGCATTGAAACAAGGGACAATTCCTTGCATCATGATCCTCTTGGAAGATTTCACAAGACTATTTTTTTACAGTGTGAACATTTTTCTATGGGAAATTTTTCATATTATGGCCCTCTACCTCAGAGTCAACACACCATAATCCACTATGGACATCATGATCATTATTATATGTTATCTTCTTTAGTTGAGATGCCATAGTAGCAATCTAAGCCTCCATAAAGGGGTTGATCCCCGTGTTTATACTTCCCATAGCTTCAATGTGAAGAGCAGCTTATATTGCCTTGCATGGGTCATTGAAGGTCTCTTGGGAGAGAACTCAACAAAATGGAAGCAACGGCCCTCCCACAAGCCATTTAGCATGTTGTGCTGAGTTAATCTCAAATGATAGTTTTGAAAAAATCATCTTAAATCATGCATCGTATTCATGCACACTCTCAGTGAGAGCTCTTGATTTATGTCTTTTAGAACAACGATGCTTTGTTGCTCAAACTCAATAATGTCAAACTCCTAAAGGAATGAAATTTTCAATGTTTCATAGCTCATAACTGCTTGTTAAGGGTCAAATTTGTGGTACCATTTATGCACATGATCGAGCAAAGTAGTGGCAAACTGAGTAGCCTTTCATTCTGAATAAGTGATCCCCCATGCTCATTAAATGAGTTCACACTTATGAACATGTTTTACCACTTTTTTGACACCTAAATATTTGGGGAGATGAAGCATCATCTCATAGTACACAATCGATGCACTTGGTGGTTGTAGTGGCCTCTATTATGGAGTTCCTCCAGTGTCTCCTAAACTTTATGGTGTAGGTCCACTACTACCCCCAATGCCACTCCCTGATCCTCCTCCAATAGAACCACCTCTGGTGTTTCTTCATATGCCTCTTGTAGCAATATGTGTACTAGAAGTAGTAAGCATTGAAGAAGCTTGATTAGTTAAGGTTGGGTCTATAGTTTTCCAACTACTGAAATTATGTCCACTTGGCATTCCAAGTTGTGCCATAGGTTGTATTTGTAATGGAAAAATTAATGCTAAAGGTAGATTTTTATGTTGAACATTATGCCATAGGTCATATTTGTAATGGAAACATTAATGCTAAAGGTAGCTTTTTATGCTAAACATTATGCCATAGGTCATATTTATAATGGAAAAATTAATGCTAAAGGTAGATTTTTATGTTGAACTTGTACTCCCAAATATTCCTCTACTGGCTCAGCTTCAGACTCTTTAGACTCTGCATTGTCATTATCCTAATTTCTTACAAAAAATCCATCAAACTTAAATGCATGATCATGTGTTATGGTGGAGGAACTAGGTTTATCTATATTGGGTGTCGTTATCAGTGCATGGCTTGGTTATTTCATGTGTACCTACATTATTGAAGGGCACGGGCCTGTGGGCAGGTAGTACTCCTTATGCCTATTTGTTTTCCTATGGATTCCTGTGGCACTTCTAGTATCTTCCAATTGACCCTTTAGTTCACTACCTCTCATATCCCTACACTTGGCCTCATCATACTTTTGGTTTCACCATTCCTGCAGCTTGACTTCCATGCTAAACTCCCAATCTCATACCAATACATACCCCACTATTTTCCCACCAGTCACATTGTTCAAGCATGAGAGGGTTTAGCCATCCATACAAAATTTCTCCAATCTAAAATCAACCATAATATTTTTAATCTCTAAAGGAAGTTGTTTGATCATGGATCTCTTAAGAATTTGAATTGTGCTTCTTTTAGGCAATAATACGTAGAAACTACATATTTCAAAATATAACTTTGAAGTGTTCTTTTCCACTAGATGTTTATTGTGTGTGTCTAAACAATTTGTAACTTAGCCAGGGCCATCTAACACTCTACCGACCAAGAAGCCTTTCACCCATAATTTCTTGAATGGTTTTGTGCAAACATTAAAAGCCAAGCATGTAAGTGCATAGGTAATTATACAAAGAAGGTTTCATACATATAATCACATAGGTTCTTCTCAACCTATTTTCATGCATAAATTCCTAGTTCAAGGTATTGGAGTGTAAACTTATCTTCTACTGTATCAAGCCATCGCTTAATAAATATTCTCCAAATAAAGTCATTCAACCATTTTCCTACCATCATGCTAATAAGTGCAACGAGTCCTAGCAATGAGACCAAAATGTTGGGTTATTTTCTTTTAGTTTAATGTTACTTTCCCTGGTCGCACACGCGAAGAGAAGAAGAGATCCAACTAGCTAGTGTGTTGGCTTATCACACAAGAATTAGTCTCACGCTCTCACCTGAAGCATGCGGATTAAGACTAGTTCCATCAATTTTTTCATGCAATGGTATACACATTGGTCTTTCTATACTAAGGTGTTCAAAAAATCACTTAGTTCTAATTAACACTATCATAGTTAAGCTAACTCAAACCATGCAATCATTCCATACTTCAATTATTTATAAAAGTAATGAGGACACAAAGCAAGAAAAATAATATTAGTGCCAGTAGTTCCATAACAAGTTTACATGTATTTCAATCAGCATAAGTATTCCATTTATTCATGTCAATGGTCGCCATACAAAGGTCTTGATGCATATAATAAATATAAGCTTAGGATTACATTTACCATTACATAGCAACAACTAACAACATCAACAACAACCTTATAAAATAAAACTAGGGGTGTTTATACATGATTCTACCCAATCATTCAATTACAACTTTAACATAGAAATGATGACTTTCTTATGACCATTAATCAACAATGAGTTGTGGCATGTCATTACATTGAATTCTTATAGATATGGGCATAATTATCCCTATATACCCACTATATGCTAGATATATGATGTTGTATGCCTATCTTCTCATGAGCTGGTGCTAGATCTATGATTGACGTATTATCCTTTGATGCTCGTGCAAACCATTTCCTTAATTACTTCCACCTTTCATGCCCTTATCCAAGTCATACGCTAATTTATCGAGTCTAACGCCTTTAGTTCCTCCATATTTCCTGCATCGTTGTTCTTCATGTCATGCTTCTTTTCCACCAAGGTCTTTTATGCCTTGGCTTTATTTTACACCCAAGTTTACTTCTGCACCCATCTCACAAAAAATTAATTAGAATAAAGTAATACAAAATTTTGGGTCCAACAACAACAACCCACTGAGCTTCAAAAATTTTACAAGGGACAACTTGAAGGCATTGAGCTAGACTTGCTTCCCAGTTGGGAGAGGTGGGTTGTGCTGAAAAAACACCATGATAATGGTGTAAAAAGGCTTGCAAGATGTCATAAATCTTGATAACCCTGGAATCCCATTCTTTGATGGCTTTGATTCTATTTGCAGCTCTTCTAGGATTAGGGAGATAGAAGAATTCTTTAGTGACTTTATCTGCAATTTTCAGCCAATTCTTTCTAGCTCGAAGTGTAGATCCTCTAGACTTGTAGGCCTCCTCAATTTAGATTTTTTGTCTCCAAAGGGTTGCTTGAGTTTAAAAGTGAACATTGAAAGGCAAAGCCTCTAACTCCTGTGAAACTTGAATGTATTCATAATTTGTGACATTATGAATGTGTTGGAGAATAATAGAAACTTATTTACCATACATATGAAGAAAAGTGGTGGTGTGATAAAGAGCATCATCCCACCACTAAATCCATCTAGTATCCCCAGTGAGTCTGGGAACAAAGTTCCAAATTCTGATACTATGCCCGATAGTTCTTTCATGCTTGAGATGAGTGGTATTGAGATAAAACTAGGTTTTAATTAACTTGTGCATGTAATTTGGACTTCTTTTTCCACCTCGCCCTATCCCAAGCACTTGAGAGGGCCTATTTTTATTCTAAACCATTATTTATCACCTACATAAGCATGTTAATTACTAAAAATTTCTTTAAGTATATATATGCCCAAACCCAAACCCAAAGTTTCACACATTTTCCTAAGGAATAACAACATCCAATATCAACAATAGTGGGAGACATTATTGTCCCTACATGATGTTTATGTCTTAAGCTCTCTAATCGTCAAATTTTGAAATTAAACCCTCCCTTATCTTATTCTATGTGTTTTTAGGTTGCCTAGAGTGTGGTTTCTCTTTTTGTAGTGTTATAAAGGAACACTCAAGTCACTTATTCTTTCACTTGGCACTTTCAATACATTGACATATTTACATTTTTACACATTGAGAAAAATTTACCTATTCTTCCCAATTCGTATTTGAAGCATTCCAAGTAGTCCTCGGCCAAGTCACAAGCCTGTTTTATCCATCCCTAAACAGAACATGATCAAGTATTTAACTCGATTCTAAATGCATTCATATATTTAAAGGAGCACATTACACAAAGAACTCTAAGCGGGATAACTACATGGGCTTGATTCCCTCAGAGTATTACACTTCTAGGCACTTACAAATATCGTTCATGTTTTTTTGTTTATGCTCTCAACCAATTAACACAACCACCAATCAGATAGAAAGAACTAAGTTTTTCATTTGTTTCCATAGTTAGTCTTCTTGCAATCCTTTTTACCTTGTTGAATTTTTTAATTACTTTCATTCTACTTGTCAAAACTGCATTTCCAGCATTATGATTAATTCTATTAAATTTATCTTAATTAGGGTTAATTCACTATTTAATCAAAAATTCGGTAAAATAAGCTCAACCCATACGTTTCAAATGTCATTGGCATGAGAAGTTACCCAAAAAGTCTCTATTTATACATAATAGGTCTAATCATATTCCTTGTCTAGCATTGATCAAAGAGATATCTATACAAATCTACACATTCAGAGAGACTACCATAAACTAACCAAATCATAAATTGGTCACAAGTAGTAGGTCCTAGCCAAGTCTGAAGCACCTAAGCCAAGTTAGATTGTCATTTTTAAGTGTCAAAAGCTAGATCACATTTTTCGCATATTCACTTAAGGGGAAGAACTAGTGTTTTGATTTTCATTCTTGTATTATTGGATACATAATAAAAACTCAGCCATTCATTGGGGAGTAGTTACGGTCAATTCAACCCATCACTCCTTCCCTTTTTTACATGTTAACTTGGTGTCAAAAGTGGACCTAGGGATTTGAAGCGAAGCAGATACGTTTTCTATATTTTTGCACATGGCAAGTGACTGATATAGCACAGGAATATAGATTTAAAGTAAGCACAACAACTTGTGTCAAAACAATGAGGCACAACATAACAGGCGAATCTGGGAGAAGCAAATGCCTACGTTAGACAAATATGTCTAGAGGCTGATGAACTTATATAGAAGATATAAATACTCATACTAGTGATTCGAGGGGCTCTTGATCCATTTCTAGTCTTTTTAGTCGCATGTATTTAGTCTTAGACCTTTTCAGGACCAAAATAAGTTAAGTATCTTAATCCCTTAGGTCATTTCCATTTATATTAAGTTGTAATTGGTCATTCATACTTGTTTTTGCATTCAGATTTATGTGTTATTTTTATATATTATACAATCTAAATAATTCAAAATTATATCTTATCAGATCACATTAATCAAAAATAAGGTAAAACACATGCATGTCCCATTGTCACCTCTTGACCACAGGCTAGAATTGTGTATCATATGTGTCTATGTATTCTAACCATTATTTCTTGTTTCATTGCAATGATGGCTTTAAGTTCTAGTTCTCTCAATTTTCCAAATTTCATTGCAAAAAATGGATGGTTTTTACCCCCATTTATAGCCTTTAAACCAAACATTTAAAACTATCAAAATTTATTCCTTAGATTTCATACGATAATTATAATTTTACAGTGGTTCCCCCTATCAACAAAGCAAAAATAAACTAGAATGTTGATGATGAAAAGAATTTCATAATACTATTAGTTTATTTTTCTTTAAAAAATGAAATATTAGCAATTTTAAAAGGATATATTAGACCCATCTTAGCACCACATCACTAGACCTGTCCTAGTCGCACATCACTGAACCCAAGCTAACACCAACATTGGTCATCATGACCATTCTAAATTGGAAAGGCAAATAAAGATATGTATATTGATTTATTTAGTTTCATTTATCACATGTAATTCCATCACTAATTCATTTATTTTCTTATTTATTTTTTGGCATGTTTTTCATGAGCCACCATCCCTCATTACACTGTGATGAGTGGTGAGCCTCATAGGGGCATATGTACACACCTTAAATTTGATTTACTAGCATTTGTTTCCAAGGAATCCATGGCACACTATGTCATGAGTGATAAGCCTTGCAGGCTTTTACGTATACACCTTAAAAAATTTACTAATATTTTTTCAAGGACTCCTTGTTGCATGTATCTCTCATATTTGCAATTGGGGTGGTCGGTTTTGAGCCAACCTATTAGAGATGTGTCATGAGTACCTATCTACCACCTTTATAACACCTTCATATTGTTTGATTTTATCCTCTTCAACCTTTCCTTGCCTTCCCTTACCCACTATT
Organism: Torreya grandis; assembly: GCA_037957365.1. Taxonomy (NCBI): domain Eukaryota; kingdom Viridiplantae; phylum Streptophyta; class Pinopsida; order Cupressales; family Taxaceae; genus Torreya; species Torreya grandis. The sequence goes on along the minus strand of JARHVA010000001.1, from coordinate 15,277,913 downwards.
ATTTTCATGTGGTTAGCCAATATCATTGGCCATGGCATGTGGCCAATTGCTTTTAGCCAAACTATATGATCCTTTATCACAGGACACAAATGGTGACATAGACTATAGTGATTTATGTCCTAGGAATTCACATAATTCTTCATAGGGTTATTCTTAATCATTTCCAAAATAAGAATATGGCATCTTCTGTACATGCACTCGTAAATCAATTTTCCCCCTTAGGGTTTCTTTGAAGAATAGTAAAGGAGTTTCACCAAAGGAAGTCAAGATTGCATAAAAGGCATTAGTGATTCAAAAATAGGAGATCCCAGAATGAGGTATACCAAATATTTGGACTCCCCAACTTTGATCTTATTAGGGTTTCTTCTATTTTTCTTGACTTTGCCTACAACTATCTCTCACAAAGTGTTCAATCCAAGGGGGGGTCAATACACCAACAAGTCAACTCAACATGAGTACGACATTGCCTTATATCCCTTTATTTTGTGTATGGTTTATGTATGTTGAATGCTTTTTTTTTTTGAATTGGTATTCACTTTTTGATCGAAGCTATGAACTGAAAACCACTTTTAATCACCAAAACAACAATTAATTTGGGACACAATTTGGGGCCCTAGATCCCAAATAGAATTCCATTAATGACCACACTACATCAACAGAATGCTATAGCCCACAAACCGCAATTCATGCCAACCATCGAACATTACCAGTAACCAAAACTGTCTCCTCTACCATGGGACCCACCTGCATGCTCCATGGGAACCATCACCGACCACTAGCAATCGAATATGATCCACTACCAATAAGCTTGATATTCATGGCCATAATCAGCCTCATATGCCTCAGCGGGGATCAAACCTTGGTGGTCTTGGATACATCCAAATGACCCAACCAACTCATCCCCACCTCATTGGCCATATAGCTCATGTTTTTTACCATTTAATTTATTGTTATTTTTACTCTATTACCACGACCCTTACCTATTACCATAATCCATGACCTATTTACCATATTCTTACTTATTACCTCTTAATCCTAGTTTTAGAAAGGTCCTCTACCCTTCTCTTTATTTAAAGGTTGCATGTGAAAAAACCTACTTCTAGACCCATCTCAAGCCCTAGGTTTAAACCTACCCTATTTGTTGCACAATACAATAGCATCAAGTTGTTCATAGCCACAATAATATTATGGTTATGTCATTTTCATGTGTTGGATCTAAAAAAACATTTTACATTTTACCTATTTAGAGGCTTCTATATAGAGAGACCCATTTCAAAGCCCCATACACAATTTGGGTTCATAGAATTTTAAGTGATATGGACAACCCCTTTAATCAATTGATAAGAATGTTCTATGATAATTAGTGTTTCAAAGATGGTGAATAGTCATGTTACACATAGGCAATCCAAACATATCAAGGTTCATTGCAACCTAATCAGAGAGAATGTGCAAAATAATCAAATATAGATGTAGTTCATTCCTACTCATGTCCAACTTGTAGAAAGATTTAGTCATTCTTTCATATCAAATACAAACAATTTAAGAGTGAACTCTTTGTAACAGATAATGCATACAAATTAGATATTTATGGCACTCTAATCTATAGGGAGGGTCTAGAGTATCTATTATGATAGTAATTATTTTAGTTAACTGATAGTTGGTGCTCAATTTAGGAACACATAGGGTATGAGTTGTTTGGTATACCAACCCTTCCGAATTTTGTAATTTTTACATACATTTTATTAGAATAGATTATTAACATATGAGTGAGCTTATCAAAAAGCCCCGATCAAAATGGAACTAGTAGCTTAATAATACATCTCCCAAGCATGCAAAAGGGAGGTCCTAGAGTTGAATCCTAATTGACCTATATATAATGACATAGTATCAAAGCATGGCAAGCATGCCAAAAAAGAATGCCCTACATTGAGTCTTGTTAGTATACGAAAATGAGAGTGTATTACATTGAATCTTGTTAGTATACGAAAATAAGAGTGTATTATTTAAATTAAATTACATTATTTATATATATATATATATATATATATATATATATATATATATATATATATATATATATATATATATATATATATTAAATTTAATATATTAAGATAATCAATAGTAAGCACATATGTGAGATTACACAAGCCTAGAAATGCTGACAACAATTATTTGTGTTGTGAAAGTTTGGAACCAAAAAAACATATTTTAAAAAATGAAAATAAAATCTCATTTTAATTCTACAATTTTGATACAAATATGTTACAATAAATTTGAATATATTTTTTTTTATTATTAAATAATTAAACATCAAACTTTAGCAGAGTGAATGCAATATTTTACTGAATAATTAACGCAATACTAATTACTAAATTTAAGTATAAAAATGGGATCATCATCAAAAATGTTAAAACATTAATAATTTAGTTTTAGAGACAAGTTTTCGGAGAAAATTACATATACAATAAATTTTAATCAATGTTTGGAACCCCACAATATGATTCATCATCAAAATACATAAGATGTTACATTCACATTGTGTGGTTCACAACGTGGATTCAAATTGTATAGTCTATTTTTAAATTCAAATTTTTTTATTTAATCTTTGATAAAATTACTCCATTTTGGAATAATTCTTCAACATCACAATTTATTGTTTTATTTGAATGTAAATATTACATATATATGGAAAATTTAATCTACAAACAAAGAGATAACATTTATCTTATATCCACAAACATCTCACATTATCTTTCGTTTATTCTCTCTATCCCAACTCATCCGTATCCTCACACAAACCTATCACTTAGTAAGCTTACATACAACTCTTTATTTGTACATAAATATATTAATTTTTTTATTTAGTCACTCATGTGATATATTTTATATCACATAAACTATCTAACTATGACCTAAATACTCATGTGAGGATTGATACTTCAACATTCCCCCCTCAATACGAACATAAGGAGAGGAACCAATATTATATGAAAAATGAGATTTATTACATTAGAAAATATTTATTATACACAAGAAAAATATTATACATATTTTATTTGAAAAAATGTTTTTTAAAACTTATTACAACTAAAAAGGACTTCCATGACAGAGAAAATAAAAATCACTGAGACTTAAAAAGACTTAAACTAAATCTAAATCTAAAAATCAAATATAAAATAAAACTAAAATTACGAATAATATTAACCTAAACTTACAACTAAAAGAGGACTTCCATGACAGAGAAAATAAAAATCGTTGAGACTTAAAAAGACTTAAACTAAATCTAAATCTAAAAATCAAATATAAAATAAAACTAAAACTACGAATAATATTAACCTAAACCTAAAATAAAAAGCACTATCATAAAATCCACGAATTTATAAGGAAACCACGAATTTTGAAAACTAAAACCGTAGCTAGCTTTGTGAAAAATACTAATTAAAAATAACTTAAAATTAAAACATTAAAAACTTGATAAATGTGAATGCCACAACTGGTTGATATCAACATTATCGTTATAACCGGTGAATACCAATATTCCCGTCATAATCAACGTTTACATTCTTTGCCACAATATTTCTGTCACAACCAGCGTTGTTACCACCAATACGGCCACAACCGGCCTTCCAATACCTCCGAGATTTAAACCTAGATGGTACATATAACATCCAAGTTGCTTTACCAATGCACCCCCATCTCATCGGTATACGAAACGAATTTTTTAATATATATATATATAATTTTTAATATAAAATTAAATATTTATAATTTAATTATACAAATAAACACCTTACAATTATAATGACGTGGAATATAATATAATGATTTATTTAATATTTAATATATTTCAAATAGATGTATTTAAAATATATGTACGAATAATTTTATTTATTTAAGGTCTATTTTTAATAAAAATTAATTTTAATATCTAATTATAAATTTTTAATGGGTAAATTTTAATTTTAAAAAGTTTTAATATTTTATTAAATTTTTATTTTTATATTAAAAAAATAATATATTGATATAAAGTTAAATGTTTATATATATATTATATATATATATATATATATAATTTCCAATTTCAGAATTTAAATTTGATGGTCGAACTTACATATCATGAATTATGACATTTAGTTATTCTACATTACCTTTTAAATATAAATATAAAATATTAAAAAATATATATATTTATTACAATCTTTTATAATTTTTAAGGCCCACCTAAAATTTTATATTTCATTTAATACAATCTTTAAAGAAAATTGATTGCATACGTTTTTACAAAAATAAATTAATTAATGAACAATTTTAAATTATAAACTCTATTTAGTGAAAAGTGTAATTTAATTTGAAGTTTTAACATATTATTAAGCCTTCACATCGTTTAATTTAACATATATTCATTTAAACGGCATACGGTAATTTTAAAGTAAAGTTCTACCTAGTATTCAAATTGTTTGGGCGTTGCGGTTCCCAAAGAAATAGAAAATGGCTATCAAAAAATGGGTCACCGTCACATTTCGGTTTCTTCACATTTTAACCTGAAACAATCCCCTCACGTCACGTTTCTTGCAACAAGGGTCACACATGATCTTCACTATTCAACTATTAGCAGCATGAAAGAATGTTGAACAAATATAGTGATGGCATTTTTTAATTATCGGCATGGCATAGTCATTGTGTTGTATGGTAAAACAATGAAATGGACAAATCAACAATGCTCAAAGAGGCTCGGAAATCCTCCTCTGATACTTGATGATAAAATTACTTTTTTTTTGGGTAATTCTCAACAGTGAAGGAATTGGAGCTTGGATGTGCACTACACAATTTGGGGGTTAATCAGAATTCATTGTTTTATTTGACTGTCAATATTACATATATCGAAAAAAATTATCCTAAAAAGGAGAAGACAACATTCTTCCCCTGTCCACAAACATCTCACACTCATCTTTTATTCTTTCTATCATATCTCTTACATATACTCGCACAAACCAATCTTTTAGTGAGTTGTCCAAGCTCACCTACAACTCTTTATTCTCACACACATATATTAATTTTTATTTACTCACTCATGATACATTTTATATCACACAAACTATCTAACTATGACCTAAACACCCATATGAAGACTAATTTCTCAACCTTCAATTGAAAAAATATATGATGATTACATTCACTTCAAGGTGATCAATTCTACATGTTGGCTCTAGAATTGATTTAATCTATATATTATTAATTTTTACTCTAAGAAGTTTATGGTGTTTGTTTGGGGCAGCAATGGCATAATACATAATGTGTGCTACAGTTACAAGGATGCTCATAGAACAAAAGAAATGTTTTGTTTAACCCATTCACACCATGTTAATGAATCTATCTTCTTAGTTTTCTAGAGTCTACCTTTTCTCTGACTATTGTGGGCTACACCATAAGATGTTTTATTCTTATGTGATATTATGAGACAAATCTACAAAGGATCAGAAATATTTAAAAATAAATAAAAGACTATTGTCCTACTATTACAGAAGGTTATTATAACATTCAATGGAAAATGGTAAGACACAGTTAATAATGATCTAATAAGCCATTAAGAAAAACATTAATATCAAACTGTTGCAAAGTTTGGTTGAGGACATATGATATGGATACGTTACATAACATCTCTTCATGACACTCTCAATTCTTAAAATAATTTTAGACAAACTGAGATAAGAATCTATCCTCTCATTTCTTAAAATGGATTTTTAGAAAGGCTTTGAATTAGTGTCTTGCATTAGTTAAGCAAACATTTATTTCAAGTATGTTTTAAGAAAAAATACCCCTAAACAAATTTTTGTTGAACCACTTTCATGTATTCAACTCTTTATTTATTTTTTTACATTGTCTTTTACGTATTCGAAGCAATGTGCATACCAATTTGAGACTTAAACGTACATGAAAAATCACTTGAAAACAGACATAGCCACAATCTACTATTTAAGTTATTGACTAACTAGTAGTTAATGTTTAACTAGTAGTTAATGTTTAACTAATGGGAAGTTATCAAACCTTCCCAACTAAATGTAACAACTTTATGACTAATAAAAAAAGGGACATATAAGTGTGTGTGTCATATGCCTTCCATTTCTCTTCATTCTTTCAACATTCATTTGCTCACTTGGGATAAAAGCCAATCATTCTAGAAATCCCTAGTCAAGTATGAACAAAGCACATAGTTCAAGGAAACCCTAGGAAGAAGGATACAACATGTATCATGAATTGAAAAAGTCAGTTTGCAATGTCATAAAGAAAATTGTGCACGCTAGGGCACAACAAAGAGAAGACCAACGTGATTTGTAGAAGAAATAGGCAAAGTCAAGCAAAGTCGTGATTTGCAGAAGAAGGGTTGTGATTTGCAAATCAAAAACATGATAAGAAGCCAATCTCCATATTTGCAAACATCGATAGACATTGACAATCGTGAAACTAGCAAGAAAAAAGCTACAAAAAAAACGTGAACCAAAAAAAAAAAACGTTTTTGAGATGTCAAAGAAACTCTTGAATTTGGCATCCTATATAAGAGCGCAAAAAAATTCAAATTGATAGATTATATAAACTTTGATTGGGAAGGATCAGTGGATACTCATAAATCCACCACAAGGTATATCTTTTCCTTTAGTTCAGGGGTTGTGTCACGGTAGAGCAAGTCTCAGCATACTATAGCAATATCTTCCACCGACATTGGACACAATGCAACACTCAGTGTGAGTTGCGAATCAATGTGGCTATGTCAAATTTTGATTGATTTTCAACTTTCTCAACCTACTCCATTTTTCTATGACAATCAAGTTGTATTGAAGTTGGTGAAGACTTTGATATTTCATGCACATACCAAACATATTGAGATCCATCATCACTATGTTCGACAATTGGTTAATTATAGTGATATTTTTCTTCACTTGTGTGCTTTTACAAAAGACCCTACAGATCTAATGACTAAACCTCTTGGTCCTATTTTGTTTGTAAATTTTCAGGGCAAACTTGGTGTTGTTTCTGGTTTAGTCATTAAGAGGAGGTATTAAATATATTGATTTAATGTATGAGTTAGACTTAATTAATTCTATATTAGTTAGCATTAACTAATGGTTAGTTGTCAGCGACCCCAACTGTGTAGCTTCCTTTTGAATAATTAATGAAGGATGCACATGCACTTCAATGTGTGCCTTCCAATTTATTCTTCATTCTCTTAGCATCATTTGCTAGCATTAGACAAGATCTAAAAGCGTATAGTCCTCTTTTGTCTAATTTCTCATGCCCTAGCACAAACGATGCTCAAAACTGCAACTTGTGAAAATGTCCTTTCACAATCGTTGTCTTTTGCTATGTTTTTTCGGATAAGAAACCATATTTTCAAAATTATTTCTCTCCCTGATTTCTAACTCAAAGATCTAAAACTATAGTTACATTGATTCCTAGGGCAACCCTATATTGTGTTTTTTTTGTTCATGGTCAAACATTGTGTGTAAAATGCCCAAGATTCAAATTTTTATTTGTCAAAAACGTGGAAGTTAAGTGGACATAATTATAACATTTAGAGTCATACGATTTTAAAAATTATGAAATACCATGATTGTGATAAAACTGTTCTCAACACTGGTGCAGACATATTACAAATTTTACATATTGCGCCAAACATCACAAGGAAGCCTTATTGAAATTATCGATGTCAAATGACATGAACCTGGAGGTCCAGAATGTCACCTAAGCAAGTGCGTTGTTGACCAATTTGAAAAATAAATACCAAATTTTAAATTTTTAAAAAAAAAAGTTGTCCCAAAAAAATCTGCTATTTTCTACAGATGTCAAAAGATAAGTTTCTCTCAGAGACCTTCTTTGAATGAAAGATCTTTGAGACCAATTAGGAGCCATAAACAAAAAGGTCAATGACGACATGGTGGCTCTTGTTTTGAACCCTTAACACCCCTATATGAATCTTTCGTGAAGGCTTTACACTTGATGGCCGAAACCTAGAACTTAACATTTGATCAAGTTAGTTCTTATTTGATGCAAAAAGAATGCAGACAAACAGAAAATGAGTTCAATGTTAGACAAGCAAAGGATGCGTTCGTCACTCAGTGGAAAGAACAATGAAAATGTATCATTGTTGATTCATCTTTTAAACATCAGGGAAAGCATTTTCCCTGTCATAAGATTGGGCATCTCAAAAACGATTATTGGAAACGATAGTATGCACTTTTCCAACAAAATGTCAAGCGACTAATATGTCAACAATTGAAGAATGAGCTTTTAAGGAAGAGTTTTCCCTAGTGGCATCATACTCAAATGATCGTGCTCCTAGTGACTGGATCATTGATTTCAGTGCATCCAAACATTTCACATGTTACAGGGATTGGTATGTATAATTAATTACAAATACAAACTTTTATGATTCAATTTTATTCATTGATGGTCAATGATATGCAGTGGAGGGGATAGAAGATGTTCACATAGTATATAATTAAAAGAGAAAGATTATAGTAAGGAATGTTGGGTATGTTCCTAACCTAAATATTAATCTTGTTTATTAATCAATTAATAGAAAATCTCAACATTGTTATAAATTTCTCTAAGAGGAAATGTATTGTCTCTGATGTCAAATAGAACGTAGCAATTTCCCTGAGTATTGGGCAAGATGGCTTGTATAGGGCTCGTTGACTACACTACAATCAATGTAAATGCACATGTGGAGGGAGACTCCACCACACAAATTGCGCTGAAAGATGAAATCCCCGATAGGATTCTTAATCCTATCACGGTGAACTTACATGCACTAGTTGTGGAGGGAATATCCACTGTAAATAATGTGCAATGGGATGCAAGTCCTCAATTTAAATCAAATTCATAAGTAGTTGTGTAGTGGGATGATGTGCCTCAATCACAGGGTTGGCTCAGAGAACCAGAAGCAAGGTTGTTACTTCAACAGAGCATGATCATTTTGCTCTTGCTTCTGACCTTTGTATTGTCCCTAAACAGTCGATTATACAACCCATTCGTTGCAAATAGGTGGACAAAATTAGTACTTTAGACAAGTACACGAGTCATCTTGTTGTAAAAAGATTTTCCCAACGAAAGGGAATAGATAAGGAGATGGTTTCTTCTCCTACTGCAAAGTTGATTGTTACTCTCACCCCTGCTGCAAAGATGGTCAAATTTCAATTGTGGTTTGGACGATGAGGTCTACATGTTGCAACCTAAAGGTTTTTGGGTTGGTCGTGCTCATTTGGTTTGCATGATGATTAAGTCCCTCTACAAACTTACCCAGCATAGTATACTTTGTTTGAACATCTCCAAAATTCTAGAATCAAAATTATGGAGATTGAGTTGAAGTTATCAATCGATGATTTATCACCAATCAATGACTCACCCTAAAAATAATTGATGTACAACTTTATATATCTACGATCAAATCTTTGTTTTCTTGTAGGCTATCCTTTTCGGTTTTTGTCTACAACGAAAGCCCTACATTGGACGATAGCAAAATGTCAAAGAACTATAGATTTCATGTTGATATATTTAGAACAATCTATAAATGCAATGACTAAACTCTTTGGTCTCATTGTGTTTGTAAAATTTTGAGACAAACTTCGAATAGTCTTAGGATTAGTCATTAAGGGAGGGTGTTATGTTATTAATTAGTTATTGTTAATGTTTAATTAATTAGTAGTTATGAAACCTTCCCAACTGAATGTAACCACTTTTCGCTTAATAAATGGAAGATGCACACGCACTTCAATGTGTGCCTCCTAATGTCACTACAATCACAAAATCAATTTAAACAAAAATTTAATGCACGATGAGGGGGAAAATTTTCAAATTGACAAGCTTGGCTCGATTTGGTTCTAACAGTCGCAGGCAGGGCTCTGCAAGGTTTGGCGCTTCTAGTTTTAGCTCAGGTTGGGATGATGTCTCCAATGATGGGAAGGGAGATGAGGATGATGATTTGTTGTTCCCAGAACAGGGGACTCCAAGTTTCAAAGTGGAGCCATCTTTTACCCCCTATAGGACTAACTTGCAACGGTGTTTTCTGAACGTTTCCTCCAAGGTGACCGAAAAAAGTGTTGTTCCAAATAAATCCAAAATATTTGTCCCTCGTAGGCCATCTATTCCCATCGTCTCTCCCCAGGCACCATTGCCTTATCCTTTGAAGGTTGTTCTTTTCCCTAGCGTTGGCATAGGTGATGGCGTTTGTTTTAAGGGCTCAATTGATTTTGGGAAAGGCTCCAACTTCACACAAGGTGTAGGCACCAATGAGAAGCCATCCTCCTTCAACGCGACACTTGTTCTTCAAAGCCACGGGCAAAGGTTGGTTTACACTAACTGCAACGTGGCCAATCCCTTTCACGTGTGTAGCAATTTTTGCATGTCTTCTTTGTCTTGTTTCTAGCGGGTTGGCTCCCTCCTTGGTAAGGATCAACGCTAGTAGCAAGGCACCTACTCCTCTAGACACGGCCTCCTCCCCTTTGTTCCTGTGTCTTTCTCGAATGATGCTCTTGAACTAGTTTTTAATGATCAACACATTCAGGATTTGAGCTTGGATGTTGGTAGCCATAGCTTTTTCGGCAAATGTGCGGGCTCCCCCCTTTTGATCTCTGATCTTGTTAGCTGGGCTAAATCAGAGTGGGGTTCCATGGAAGTGCCATTCTTCACTCTACTCAACAATGGCTTCTTCAAAGTGGGGTTCCACTGTGTAACGAACCGTGATTTTGTTTGGGCTTTGGGGCCTTGGTTCGTTGTTAACTTTGAGGTTTTCTTCTGCCCTTGGGTTCCATTCTTTGACCCTAAAAAGGTGTAGGTCATGGCGACGCCCATTTGGATCAAATTAGATAATATCCCTCCTGTCCTAAGAAAAGAACACATTGCTACGCTAATCAATCAAGTGGGATCCTTTGTGAAGCTCGATGCGGAGTCCGTGGAGAAGAGATTTGTGAGAGCTTGTGTGGTTGTTGACCTCTCCAAACCTCTTTGTCATTCAATTGAACTTAGCTCATCCCAAGGTTCATGGATCCAATACCTCAATTTTGAAGGTCTTTCGTTTAAATGTTTTCGTTGCAACCTTTTTGGGCACAACGCTGCTAGGTGTTCTTCTATGGGTTTTAAGAGCTCGACTCCTCGCTCTTCTCTGGTTTGGAGGGAAAAAAAGGCATTGCCCTAGTCTTTATGGCACAATCATGGTGTCTTTTCCACCCTTCTGCTTGGTTGGATCACCGCGCACCTGTTCCCCTGCCCCCACCCAGGAGTGAAGTCTCTCTGCACGTTGATGTAACTCCAAATGGGCCTCCGTGTTTTTCACTTCCGTTGGCAACCTTGGATTCCCCTCCTCACCCTTCTACGGTCCATAGGCTGATTTGTCATCTCTTTAGCTTGGCTACTCGGGCAGAAAGTTGATTTTGATTGGTAGTCTTTGTGTTGGTTGAGGGAGGCTGCACTATTGTTTTCTTGTTAGCTACTGACGACTTGCTGATCTTTGGCGTCCTCTATGCTGCAACCCAACTATTCCTTGTTTTTCTAGTTGATTCCCCGTTGTTGTTTTGGACTTTGTTTTTGGTTACGTCTTTGTGGTTATGGTTGATTGGTGGTTTGTTGTTGTCTTGATTGATTTGGTTGATGTTTGGCCGACTTTGTAATAGGTTGTGGGACCCCATCAAAACCCTCTTTTTACCCTTATCTAATAAAAAAATTATTCTTCATTCTTTCAGCATTCATTTGCAAAAATCTATTTGCCACAATCCATTGTAAGTACTAGAGTTGTGTATGAGGGGACACTAAACCCCTTAAAATTGAATATAGCAAACCATCTAATATCATACTCTTATTCTTGAGAAAGAATAAACTTACACAGAGTCAGTTTACTGCGAGAATGAAAAATGTTAGAGGTACGGTAACTGAAACAAAGTACATACCAGTTTGAGACTTTAACTTCTGAGAAAGCCACAAATAACTGTAAATACTAGAACTGTTTATGAGGAAAACTGAAGCCCTTTGAAAAATATATAGCAAACCCTCTAATATTATTCTCTTATCCTAGAGAAATAATAAACTGACACACAATGAGCTTCCGGTGAGAATGAAAAATGTTAGAATTACAGTTCCAATTCCACAGCCTGCTTATTTTTGCTTGCATGTGAAGAAAGCTTCACTCTATTTATCATATTGCAATGGGCAGGAAAATTGTAATTTGTAGATTTATATGGTTTTTTCTGTCCAGATACAATCTCAATCACGTTAGCTTTCCACGGAACTAGGATTACAATCTAGATGCGCCAACCAATGGAATTTGTGCCTACAAAACAGATGAACGAATGTGTCAAATTATTTATTGTATGCTACATAAATATAGGGCATCGGAAAAGTACAGAGTATTTCCTTACCAACTGAATTTTCCGTGTGGCACACATTTGTAATGCGTTGGATGGTTTGTAGAAGTTGCCATAAATGCTTGCCCATTGCAGCAATTTGGAAAAGATATATTCAGCCCCGATATGATCTGCCCAAAAGACAATTCCCCCCCTGCAAGTCACAAGTCAAGGTCATTTCCTCTGAAGATCATGAACAGAGCCAGAACATCAAAATGCTACAAATTTACTAATCATAAAATCTAACTTGATCTCTATTGAATCAAATCAATGTTGCTAAAAATCTGCATCCATCTAGCTTTGCAACCAAATGACTGTCAATTCTTGGCCAATGTGGATTGGGCATGGGACTGCCAGTTTGAAGAGGAGGATTCTGTCTTTAACATCTGAGAATTACAAAGCCAAATAATTCTAATAAGAAATCCACGTTGGACATGAAACCAAACCAACTCTGACTGGCACCAGCTTGGATTCATTCAATGTTTTAGGGAATGAATAGGTCCGTCTTATCTTAATCAAGCATGTTATTACCCATTGCTTTTAGCCTTGCAATTGCATAATCTGCGATGCATATAAATGAGCTGGGCGTAAGGCTAAGCCATCGAGAGTAGTGTAAACAGAGATGAGGGTGAATGTTCTATGGAAAACATTAAAACAAGCCTCAAACGAGCCATCTGTGTTGTACCCGATCAGACTATTAGTTCGAGCTCATTCATTCTTGGACTTTCTAAGATTCAGATTTATTCATAACTCTGCTTTACATAGCGAAGACTATCCGGTCAAGTGTAACTAGAGAGGAAAGACGGTAGGAGAACCCTTTTTATATAAATCTATCTAAGCATATGCCTCTAGTACAAATGAACATATGATTCTCATCATACTTAAATTTCTACTGAAAGTTCTATGATTTTACTAAATAGTATCTGAACAATTTATTTCTGTAAGCTGGGCATTCCTCAGTTCTGTTATCAAGATCTTTGAATGCAATGTCACATCGTGACATGTTTAATTCCAATATTCCACAACGTTAATCAGTTGCTTAAGATAATCTTTGTATTCATTTGGCTGGCTGTCAGGTTGATAATGTTGTGCTCTTTTGCTTTTTCTTCTAGGATGAGTGAGGCTTGAGCAGCATAAACTGAACTCATTACATGAAGTGGAGAGGAAATAACAAATGTTACAAGAACTTGAGATGCAAAGAAACGTTTGTCAAAGTATCATTCCAAATTCAAAACATTATCTATGCAGAACACATCAATAAAACGCATATAGTTGGTGCACCCAAGCTACTATCACACTGTGTGGTCTAAGAGATATATAGAGCACAATTGAATATTGCCTGTATTGATCCACATGAACCTTTGTCATCAAAATTCGTCCATTCCATTATATATCTACAGACTAAGAATCCAGCTTGAGATGTGCCGGGTTTTGTCCCGAGGAAGTCTGATCATCTCCTTCCTGGACACCAGAAGATCTGCAAAATATGTAACACCAAGCCAAATATAAAGGACCATTTCAAGGGCAGTTTGCATCATTGTCCACGACCATCACAGTAAGCGGTACTTTAATGCTTACAATTTTCATTACAGTTGGTGCTGTGGTTGTATCAGGCATATATGATTACCGGGTCTGCTAGTACCTATGTTACAATGCCTTCTATCCAGACCCCAGGATCCCAAAACAAAATATTTTGGAGCCCGATTCGTGCAGGACCCTGCACAAGGACTGTGCATCCTTCCGGATACATCTGCAGGATCCTGGCCATATCCGGGCAGGATCCGCAGCCCAGGACTCTTTTTTTTTTTTTTTTAAATTGCTTTACAAAAAGTCCAATATGGACTAAAAAAAACAATTAAAAATAAAATATACTATAGGGGAAACCCTAAAAGTAACTTGCACACTCATTTCATCAAAAGAAAACAACACCCCCACCACATTTACCTTTCATTGCACATTTGCTCTCACTTTCGTTTTTTCAATTGCTTAGGACTGAAACTCCTTCCTTTTGCTAATCCTATGCCATTAAAACTACCCATTTGGCGCCAAGGAGTTTAAAGAGCTTGCAATGAAAAGGATTGTTGATTTAAGGTGAGCTTTGTGGTTTTTTTTTAAGTTACCAACTTAAAAACATTTGTAACTAGTTTTCACTTTTTTTTGTTATTGTTTTAAGCATTCTTTCAACAAATGCCAAATGCCTTAAATTTTAATAGCATGATGATTATTTTTTAACTAGGAGCTATAAAGATTTGCTAGAATGTCTCGCTCTGCAAGTGCTAGTTCAGTGGACCAAGAGGCACCTTCAAAACCAATCCTTTCTCACTCATTTGGAAGTATGTGGCAATGTTAGAATAAGTACCAGGGGGAGGGTGCTACATTTGGGTTTGCTTAGAATGTAAAATTCAATATAAGAGTTTGTATAATCTAGTGAAAGCCCAGTTGTGTGCAATATCTGGCCTTGGAATCAAAGCTTGTGGCGGACCAAACATAAATGGAAATCCAGGAAAGGGCTTGCCACTTGCAAAGATCCTTCCATGCATTAGAAAGAAAAAACAATAACTGTATTTGTTGTCCTAAGATCAATGCACCCTTTGAGAAAGAAAGGATATATATCTACTGAGCCACTTATTGTTCCATCTCATGCTAATGTTGTGACCCCATCACACCCATTTCTTTCGGCATCCGTCGCCGCTGTGGAGGAAGAGAATTCACCTCTTAGTCACAAGAGAACAAAAGATGCAAAATCCCATTGGAAATAGCATTCTAGAATGAATCCAAGGATGTGTAATATCCCCTTTAGGGCATATTATGCAAATCTAGAAATTAACCGGAAACCCTAACACCAACAATAGAAATTTTTGATTTTCTGTTAAACTTAGCCCAAAAATTCAGATTTCTGGAAATATAGATCTAGGGCACAAATTGCCATAATTTATTATTAAATATTTGCCAAATTCTTCAAAAGAATTACAACTCACAAAAACACCGTCAAATCTGATTTTTACAAGCAAATATAGGTCCTAAAAATCACAATAAATATCAACTGTAGAATTGACTAAAAATATATCAAAAACAACCAACAATCTGCCCAAAAACTGCAGATTTTCTCCTCAAGGTGGGTCGCCACCCTAGGAATGACCCTTCCTATGGGCCGCTGGTCTAAAAATGCCTTGCAAGGCAGCTCGCCACCCTCCAAAGGATCTCTACCAGCCACGCCACACTCTTGGAACCCTGCAAACTGCTGTGCTCCTCCAATTCGAGCCCTAGAAATCATCAACTGCTCAAATATGTCTTTTGCAACCTCTAAAGTGAAGCTACCCAAATGAAGTTAAGGGCTTCCATTCTTAACTTCAGGTTTCCAGTGAAGGTTGACGTCTTCAAAGGAGATAAGCCAAGTGTTTCGTGCTCAAATTCAAAATTCAAAATTCAATTCATCAAACATAATAACCAAAATGAACCTCCTTTCTTTCTATTATATCCTTTCTCTCCAAAAATTAATTTCATTACTTTCTAAATTAAGGGCTAACTTACATCAAATTAGAGGAGTCCCCTTCTTACAAATCAATTTAGAAAGAAGTTGCCGACATGTTACTTTTTGGTAACTAAGACTATTATTTTACTTTAAGTATTTAAAAATACTTTTTATTTTAATAATATTATTCTAATTTCAAAAAAAGAGACATTATAATCCGCCCTTCCCAAATGTTCTTGCCCTCAAGCAAATGCAAGCTCCATTCTGCACTCCTTGTACCATTCCATAAATACCAGGATTCCAAATCAACCTTAAGGATTCTTCAGAGTGTGGACAAACTTCAGCAACCTCTTCCACCCTTGTTGCAACAACATACTCTTCATCATTTGCTTGGGTTGAAAACAAACTCAGCTGCTCCCACTCATGCTTGTCATGTGCCATGATCATTGTACTTTCCTTGGACATGTGCAAACTATGCACTCTTTGACTCATAAGAGTCTCTTTATCAACACTCATATGCACATGGAACAAACATGTCAATGAAATCAAGAGGTCCATGTACCACTCCAACCACTTCATCATGCCTCAGAGGCATGTTGTTCAACTCTCCTCCAATGTTATGAAAATCAGTCAATGGCTCATTCTTAGGAAGTTGGAAAGATGGTGAATGCTCCTCCACTTTGAGGTCTTCGTATTCAACAAGTGAAGCCTTGTCCGCCTTGGTTCCATCCATATTTTGTTGACACATGCATGGAGCATTTTTCTAGTACTTGTCAGGGTCACGAACATCATCAACTAGCTTCTTATTGATTGTTGTTCTGGAAATTCTAGCAAGCTGAACATCAACATTACTATCCAACAATTAGACTTTAACCACAAAATTCTCTTCCCAATCTTGCAATTCTGACTTTCCTTTTCCTTGGGCTCCTTTTTAGGGTTTTGGAATTTAGACCTTGACTTTTCCCTTTTTTTCCTCTACCCAAACATTTTGTACATTTGAATCCATATCTTTCCCTTTGGAGGGCTTTTCGTTTTTAATTAGCATGATGGATTCCTCTATGGGCAACTTGATCATTTGTGATGATGAAGTACTTATCACTTTTGCTGGTCCGTTTCCTTCTTCTAAGGGAGAATCTAGAGGTCTAGGGCTTAACCCTACAAACTTCATTCACGCCTTGGGACCCATTGCCCCTAGTTCCCTCTGAGATTCTTGCACAACTTGCAGCATCTTTTCCATGGCTTCCAGTGTTGTCTTCATCTTTCTATCACTATTTGGCATGAAGCCAACTCAAACCTAAAAACACAAAAAAACTTGAAACTTTGACTAAAACCCTGACTGTAAAAGGTACAACTGCTGATTTGGAGCTGTAGGGACTAGAATCTACCCCATCCGATGGGGTACAACTATCGTACGGATTTGTACGGATATGGAAAAATAATAATAATAATAATTCCTCCACAGGTTGCCAAAATCGTGGCTTTGATACCCCAGTAATATCCCCCTTTAGGGCATATTATGCAAATCTGGAAATTAACCACACCCTAACACCAACAATAGAAATTTCTGATTTTTTTGTTATACCCTAGCCCAAACATTCAAATTTCTGGAAATATAAATCTAGGGCACAAATTGCCATGATTTATTATTAAATATTTGCCAAAAAATTCAGAATAATTACAGCTCACAAAAACACCTTAAAATCTGATTTTTACAAACAAATATAGGTCTGAAAAATCACAATAAATACCAGCTGCATAATTGACTGAAAATATATCAAAAAACATCCAACAATCTGCCCAAAAACTGTAGATTTTCTCCTCAAGGTGGGTCGCCACCCTAGGAATGACCCTTCCAGTGGGTCATTGGCCCAAAAATGCTTTGCAAGGCAACTCGCCATCATCCAAAGGGTCTCTACCAACCACACCAACTCTTGGAACCCTACAAACTGCTGCACTCCCCCAATTGGAGCCCTAGATATCATCAACTGGTCAAATCTACCCTTTGCAACCTCTGAAGTGAAGCTACCCAAATGAGATTGAAGGTTTCCGTCTTTAACTTCAGGTTTCCAATTCAGATTGACGTCTTCAATGGAGATAAGCCAAGCATTTCATGCTCAAACTCAATTCAATTCATCAAACATGGTAACCAAAATGAACCTCCTTTCTTTCTTTTATATTCTTTCTCTTCAAAAGTCAATTCCACTACTTTCTAAATAAATCAAATTAGAAGTCCCCTTCTTTATTACAAATCAATTTAGAAAGAAGTTGCCGACATGTTACTTTTGGGTAACTAGGACATAATATTATTTTACTTCAAATATTTAAAAATGCTTTTTATTTTAATAATAATATTATTCTAATTTCGAAAAAGGGGCCATTACAACATGACAAAACAGAACATTGTGCATTGTGTTTACACGTGAGCTTTCATTTAATGTTGTTTGATCACGCCATACTGGTGAGATATGGTAAAATCTATCAATGAAGCCCATAAAGGGTTCAGCGGCCCAAGTTATGAAAAAGTGCGCACCACCTTGTTGGCAAAAAAAAAAAACATATTAAAGATGCATTGCAGCCTATCAAGTATTTATGGATTGAAACAGAGGTGCCCATCATTTCCAATGGATGGAAAGATATGGCAAATAAGCCATTGATTAATATGGTTGTCATTTGCCTTAAAGTGGCAATTATTTTTAGGGCCATTGATTGTGATGGACAAGTGAAGGATGCACAAGTCATTGTCGACATCCTGATAGAGTCCATTAAGGCAAGGGGGCCTTAAAACATTGTCCAAGTTAAAATGGACAATGCAAAAAATTGCAAAGTTGCAGGCATGTTGATTGAGGCAAGATATTTGCACATATTTTGGACACCTTGTGTCGTTCATTCTCTCAACTTTATTTTACAAAAATTGGGCACCAAAATTGACTAGATCAAACAAGTCTATGAGAAGGCGAGCAAGATCTAAATGTTCATAAGCAACCATCACATGTCCCAAGGCATCTTTAGGGCCTTCTCAAAGTTGCAATTGTTAAACGCAACTTTTTTTAATCATTCATAAATTATGAATAATTTTAATTTAATTTTTGCAAGATTGTAATTTGTAAGATTTTTATTTTTGAACATTTTGATTGAGGCTAAGTATTTGCACATATTTTGGACACTTTGTGTCGTTCATTCTCTCAACTTTATTTTACAAAAATTGGGCACCAAAATTGACTGGATCAAACAAGTCTATGAAAAGGCGAGCAAGATCTAAATGTTTATAAGCAACCATCACATGTCCAAAGGCATCTTTAGAGCCTTCTCAAAGTTGCAATTGTTAAACTTAACTTTGTTTAATCATTCATAAATTATGAATAATTTTAATTTAATTTTTGCAAGATTGTAATTTGTAAGATTTTTATTTTTGAACATTGTGATTGAGGCAAGGTATTTGCACATATTTTGGACACCTTGTGTCGTTCATTATCTCAACTTTATGTTACAAAAATTGGGCACCAAAATTCACTGGATCAAACAAGTCTATGAGAAGGCAAGCAAGATCTAAATGTTCATAAGCAACCATCACATGTCCCAAGGCATCTTTAGGGCCTTCTCAAAGTTGCAATTGTTAAACGTATCTTTTTTTAATCATTCATTAATTATGAATAATTTTAATTTAATTTTTGCAAGTTTGTAATTTGTAAGATTTTTATTTTTGAACATTTTTCTTTAATTTTATTTGTTTTAATTTTGCATTAGGTTGTTAAGACTCGGTTTGTCTCACACACACTCGTCTTGAGACGACTTGTCAAGGTGCATAAGGGATTGAGCAACATGGTTATCAACCACCTTTAGGGCGTATGGAGGCAATCAAAAACTAAGAGGGCCACAAAGGTGAATGGGTTGATTCTTAATGATGTGTGGTGGGAAAGTGTGAAGTATTTGCTCAGATGGTAAAGTGTGAAGTGTGGCAATCAAACACTAAGCCCATCATAAACATGTTGACATTTTTATATATGAATCATCCATGTTTGGGTGAGATTTATGATGGAATCAATTCAATGATTGAGATGATTAAGTCTATCATAAATGCCAAAGAACAAAATCTTACGGAGAGGTTCTTCAAGGAAATGCAATTGTATCTCGTTGAAAGGTGGAACAAAATGACCACCCCATTGCATCTTCTTGCTTTTGCCTTGACTTCCAAATACTACAATGCAAAGATCATTTCTTTGCCCAAAAAGTCCCACCATATAGGGATGTTGAGGTTAGTGAGGAAGATAAGGCGGTAGTTTCTAGACTTTTGCCTAATCCAAAAGTAGAAGACACACAAGAGAGTTTGGGCATTTCATAACCTCCAAGAGTCACTCCCTTGGTGCTTTTTGTGACAAGTCCTTATGACACTCATATGTGGTGATATCTCTATGGGCAAGCAAGCCATTTGCATTAAAAATTATATCACGAGTCAAATGTTATTTTTTCTTAATTCTCTACCCTTCTTTTCAACATTTTTTTTTTAACTATTTGACTTTTGTAAATTTTTTCCACTCAATTACTCGAAACAAGTTGGCAGCGAAAAAAGTTGAAAGATTTTGTGTATATGAATTTCAACCTGTGTTCTCACACACAAGCAAAATGAGTACAAGCAAAAGGCAACAAAGTATTGGGATGTCGACCCAAAGACTACTAACTAGGATGCCTCCATTGCCTACCTTTCATTGCTCGACACAGAGCTAGTGGGTGCTTCACACGACGTGCATCGCAAAGCTAGTGGGGGTGGCATTGCTACTACTTGTGGTTCTAATGAACCACATGATGTTTTCAATGAAGTCATTGAACACCATTTTAAATATAATGAATAATGAATATGTTGATTTGTCTTTATTTTTGTCCATACACACATTTGCACTATGTACTTGTTTTAAGACTAATTTAAGTTCTATCATTGAATACCATAACATTTGAAATTGAATTATCAGTATGTTTTGTGGTTATTTAACTTATTTTGTTTCCTCTATGCATATTATGTGGTTAATTTTGCTTATATGGCTATATTTTTAATATTTTATATATATATTTTTGTATGGCTGTATCCAAAAATGTATCCACGCCCCAAAAAAAATTCCATATCCACGTACCCGAATCTCATGTCTATATCCATACCAGTACCAAGTTCGGCTACTTAGGCTAGTACAGTATGTGCTTTGTTTTACTTTTCATATTGTGGCACAAGCACAAGAGGATTGATGATTAGCCTTGCCACATTAGATAAGTTTGACAAAGGATCACACACAGGCAGCAATTTATTACCAATTTTTTTCTAAACATCTTAGATGCTAGGAATGGGTAGAGATCGCTTACCAACAGGCATGCCTTTTTAGTTTTCATTTTATTTTCCTCTATGGTTCTCATCTTGTTACATACTAATATAGATAGCATGCACGCTTTTATAATCTCTTGAGTGGCTTCTTTTCTTCTGTTATTTAATTTTCTTTTGGAGATGCTTTGAGCACTGCCATGTCTTAATTAAGCCATGTATACAAATTAGAGTCACATTAATCTTTTTTACTGGTTACTGGAGGACATCAATAAATATTTCAGGTCATTCGATTAATTTATCCATACTGTTAATTATTACACCCATGATATGAAATTAACCAAAAACATAGCTAACTCAGATTGCTTCTGTGAATTGCAGAACTATGCAACCATATCTGATGCCAAAGAAGTTGCTAAGAGATTATAGGGCACCTGTTACCAATGAATAACCACGGTCCATAAATTAAGTCGGCATCTTAGCTAATGCCCTAACCCTCAGGGGAACATTTTCCACCCAGGAGTTGTATACCTTTCAGGTTATGGATTAGAGGGGGAGAACAGAAAAATAACTACACACCAATATATTGTTGACCAGGCTATCAATTCTCAGGCCATTATGTCCTTGTACATTTAATTGATGACAACCCAGACATTAAATCAATTGGCATCAAATTACAGTAAGTTAATAAATGGTCCAAGCTCCAAGGAATATTCTTTAAGGAAATATAAAGCAGCTGTATCATAAAATCACTGGGTATGAAATACCTGTAGGCTGGGAAGGCCATCCCTAAGACTGAAGCAATGTCAAGATCCGAGCTGCTGATTACAACTCTTTCTTCGAGAACACGGCTTGCCTCATTAATTACAGGAAAAAAGATCATCTCCATGATTTCTTGGTCTGTGATATTTGTGACCTGCCATGAAAATATATCCAGACTTTTTATTTTTAATTAAGAAAAATATAGCTGTGAAAGATTTCATTAATATAATCTTGGAAAATGCAAGGAAATTTTTCATTATCTATAGTTATTATCTGAAAACAAAGCAAAGGAAACAAGTGTACCTTGTCAGTGGGTGAAAGCCCAGCAAGCTTGCGAGATTGTTCAAGATACTTCTTTAATTCTGGTGCAGGCTTCTCCGTACGTCTGCCCTGATAATTATAGTATCCTTTCCCAGCAATCTCACCTGTGAATATATCTCTTCTTATGTGGCATTTGAAATTTCACCTACTTTATTAAATAGAGACTCAACCTGAAGTTGAAACGTTAAATCCAAAGCAGTACCATCAAAAAAAAATAATTATAAGGGCTATCTGTGCCCTCATCAATTATGATTTCTAGAGCTATCTGCCCCTTGATCATAGGCTTTGATTAATAACCTATATCTCAATTACTACTTAGCAAATCCACATCACAAAGCCTGATATGAGTAAAATAACCCTACAAATTCTTCAATCTGGTAAACATACAATACTTTATGCATGCTTTGGAATTATATAGACACACATAATGAAGCCTACCAGAACCATCATTACCGAATAATAGTCCAACATAAAAAACAATTCTACCTCTTTATCTAAAGAATTGGTAATTAATCCCTCTATCTATGATTTGATTATAGGTTCCATGGATTCTTGAAATTTGAAACCATTGTATGATAGAATGAGAGAGAATGAATTAATCTTGGCTTGGTACAATATCAAAACGATAGAGAGATTAATTACCACATAATCGTATTTTTTCAAGAATTCAATGTCCAATGTAAATTGATTAAAGTTTAAATAGAAAGTTTGCACTACTGCTATCATGGCTGTTGTTTCGTGCATTCTTAAGACCCTGCTTCAGTCTCCTATTCACTTTTCAAATCCTTGAAAGGTTCACTGTGCCAGCTGACAACCCAAAGGGGAGAATAATCAGGTCATGTAAATGATCCAATTCTCTTTTATTCAAGCAGATATTAAGTCTGGCTGAAATTCTAAGTAAACAGAAAGAGACAAGTGACTGTGGACGTAAATGAAATGTTTGGAGCTTAGCCTCCACCCTTTATTAATTTAAAACTTTCTAATAATAGAATTATATTCAGTTTACAAATATAGAACCGTCTTAGCCTCTCTCCTTTTTTAAGCATGCAGATCAGTAGAGTTTAGTTCCGTCCCATCAAAATAAAGACTACTACTATGTCTAGAGGACAAAACAGGGAAAATTATGGTATCTCATACAGGAGAGGATATATACCATAGGAACGAGAATTTGAGCACTGAAGGGAACGTTCCCAAAATAGGATTGAGTTCTGGTTTTCAAGGATCCAACCAATAACATAATAAAACTCTACGAAGAACCAAAGAAAATGTCAAAGTTATTAATGTTATACCCGTTTAGGTACTGTGGATGTGGTTAACCCCTTAAAGCAAAACGTACTTACCCTTGCAAAATACTCACTCATTTCAGATCTCCTACTCCTGATTTTTGTACTTTTAAGTCTTTAAAGAAATTTCCAGAGTTTCAAATCAACTCTCGGACAGATCAGAAGATACATTTGATCCAAGGAAACTTTCACTGTTAGATTGCAAATTCTAAAGTAATAAGGGAACTTTTGTTAGTTACTCCATTTCCCTAAATGTTACTCATCTGCCAAATCCTCCTGCAAAATTGGCACGAGAAAATGCTTGAATGACTCAAGATAAAATGCAGTGCTGCCCCTATGGATGCCCTTACATTATAATTAGTAATCATCCTATTGAAGTTTCTTAGACCCTGAGCTGCCACTTACAGCAAGCAACTTGCACTAATGCAGAATTCAATTCAAATTCAGCACCGAAACATACCTAAACGATTATCGTTATAGAGTAAAGGCATCAGCGGTGAGGCATAAACACGATCGGGGTAAGCTTGTAACCATATTTTGTTAACTAGCGTGCCAGTCTGAAGACCAGCTAGGTCTGTCATCCTGAAAAAGATCATCGAAAATTGGTAAGTTCTTTAAAACTCAATTGGAAGGTCAATAAAAAGTGTTAATTTGTTCAAAATGACATTTATTTAACTTACCTAAATGGACCCATGGGCATTCCAAAGCCTTTGATTACTGAATCAATTCTGTAAGGGTCTACACCCAGATCGGCAAGAAAATGTGCACCCATTCCATAGGGAAAAAATACACGGTTAACTGCAAAACCAGGTGAGCTTTTCACCACTACTGGAACCTTCTGCAAAGATTTTGCAAGACCAAGCAAGTCTACTATGACTTGCAGAGATGTCTTATTACTGCGAACTATTTCGAGCAGCTGCATGATATGTGCTGGACTGAACACAGTGGCAAGAATCATTATCAATATTCCATTACATATACAAAATAGTGCACCAGCAATGTTCTAGTTTTGAAAAAAATGCTTGAAACAAAAACAAAACTACTTGACCAGAAGCCTTAGATAAAAACTTTGATACCTTAATATATACCAATCAAGCTAAATCCTTTCGAATATTTATTTCATTGCCAAATTTAGCTATTCTTCATGTAATTTATCTTTAAGCTATGGAAGAAAAAAGGCATACATACATACAACAGAAAATAGTATGTTGAATGACCAAGTATTTAGCAACTGAATCAAGTTGTTTGGCCTGGGTGGATCTTGTTGGTCAGGTAGTGTATTTATATTATTAATTTTTGTGGGAGTTTACTCGTGTGTGTTTGTCATCTCAAGATGATCTCGATGAGTGGTCATTACCCTAATGATATTTTTCCTCATGTAGTTTTGGTAATAATCACAAGGCAAGGGGACCCACAAAGTACACAAGCACAGTAAGCATTTGTTAGTGGAGGGAGAGAACAATGAATTCACCCTTTGGGCTTCTCACCCTCTTGGCAACACTTTTGGAGCATGCAATGCCTTGCAACTCACCATTGTCTCATAATTCTTACCAATGTGGGATCAACCTAATTACAAACCAACCATGTATATTTAAGTAATGGAAAGAATCCACAAGCAATTTTAATTACATTATTAACTCTTGTGGGAATTTACTCGTGTGTTTAAGTCATCTCAAGATGACCTCCATGAGTGGTCATTGCCCTAATAATATTTTTCCTCGTGAATTTTTGGTAATAATCACAAGGCACATGAGCACCCAGGGAGTGTAATGTTTTGCCAAACTGGGTTTACTAATTAGGACATGAGATATGTCAGAGAGAAAAAACTGTGCATCATGCTTTCTCAAATTGTATAGCAAGATCATTTTTGGAATTCCTTATGTCAGAATTTGGTCCCCTTGGAAAAATCAAAAAGGTGATGCCTAGAGACATGTGGATGATGTGGAAGAATGATATGAATATTCAGTTTGCTATTTAATTATCAGGCATTTTTTTCCTATGGCAATGCAGATGCACATGGAGAGCCATCAATCCTCCATTTGGAAATATCATTTACATTTGAATCGGATTTGGCAGATAATATTGTTGCGAGGATGGATGTATTCATGAAATATGATTAATCTTCTGTATAAAGCAACAAAATTTGATATGTTGGCTTTTCTCACCTATGTTGGGCATGGGTCCACTTCTGGCTGCTAAATCCAAACTGGTTGTATTCCATCATGTACTTATGTTGTTCTATATTTTAATGTAAGATGCATGCTTTCAGCAAAAAATTATGAAACTCCTTCAAACGATTCACATATGGATTTGCAGTAGTTGGTGCCAATAGTAACAACAACAGGAATGGGTTCAAAATCAGCCTTTACAAGAGAATTATATTTCACCGCAATGTAGAGAGTGAGAAAAGGATCATTAGAAGTGATGCCTAGGAAAAGAATGCTCAACTGTTTAACGAAGTTACTTATCACCTACTGGTGAATTTTCAAGTGATGAGTCAAGTCCAATTTTTGTATATAAAATTACAGATGAGCTTGGTTAAGATGATAAGGTTAAACAATATTATTAAATTTGAGGGTACGACTCATCAGTTTAAGGTGAAGGTTCAACTGAAGATTAACTACAATGGACTTCAACCAACTCCTTAAATTTCATTGACATGCACACGAAATAATTAGTTGGAATCTTTGAAGTTTTGATTCAATGGAAGAAAAGAAGATGTGAGACTGTACAAACTTCAATTGAAAAAAAAAGACTGAGCATCGTATTAGCCAAAAGAAGCTAGAAATCAGCTTGAGGCAGACAGAAAAGGGCATCCTTGACAACTGTATAAAGGCAGCCGGAAAAAGTCGAAGACATATACAAATAGTAGCTACAATAATGGATACTTTCTTGGCAATTATCAGTTGAAAGTAGGAAGGTAGGATTTAGAGGAGAAAGATAACACTCACAAGTTATATTTTCTTCCATGAGAGCCTAGTGCAAGTTCAACAGGAGATGTTATCAATTAAATGCAAACCAAACCAACAATGCCACAAGGCCAATCCACAATTGAAAGTAGTTAATGTGCCCAAATCATGCCATATAATTAAATATTCATTCAAAAATCCACAGAAATTAATTGAGGATAGCATAAAAATACAGAACTAAATAATAAGCTATGAGTTCATTGATCCTCAAACACAACCATATCCTCTTAAATTGTATTGTACTACATATTATGCCAAGCTCACACTTCTAATTGGCTTACGCATTTTTATGTACAAGAAACTCAACACCCTTATTTACTCGAAAGACGCAATAAGGTGCAATACACTATGTTACAAGCATTCACATTATGAACCTTAGCTTGTTCAATTGTGTCCAACTCCATTCATTGCCAAAATTTTCAATAAACATTTGCTTAACAAAATGCTCCATGCCTTAAAATAGCCATGACTTTGTCTTCTCAGCTGAACTTTCTATCTCTTAAATTATCCATTATGTTTAATTTGTTAACTTGTTCAGTAGCTTGACTCAACAATCTCTAATTATCATGTGATAGATGATAGTTTGTTCAGCAACATCAATCTACTGACAAAATGATGTTTTCTCTACCACTTTGCTGATCTCCATTCTACCATGGGCCCAACATTTTCCTTGCTAGATGACATCATTTAGTAAGTTTGGACAACCTTATTTTGTCGATCCAAGAAAAACACGTGCTTAGCTGAAAATCCTAACAAACAAATGTTGCTGAAGGTTCATATATTAATTATGGCAAAATCCCAATAACCAAGAGAATCAACATCAAGTAAATAAATATTGTGCAGAAACAGTTTATTATAACAAACAAAATTGGTGTACAACGTTTCCAATCTCTTTCTGCCCTATGAACTTCAATTCCTTTGAACATGCTTCTCACCATGCCAATAACTGCCCAATTCTGTGTAAATACTTGCCACTGTGGTCAAAATGCAGAAAAAATGTGGAAAAAACACAGATTTTTGTCCCTTTTAAGCATGCACACCCCCACACTTTCATCACACAACAAAACTCGCAATTTTTAATAGAGATTACTAGCTTTGCTGATTTTTTTTGGCGAGTACTCACCGAGTATGTATGCTATGTGGGATGTACATGTTCTACATGATGATAACAGGGCAGAAATTCCTCACATTCAGGATGATGAGACTGAATTGTCTCCAATTGTGGTTGCTGGAAAGTCTGACCAGCAGGTTGCTACTGTGAAAAATGGACCCAAGTGATACTATTCTACCATAAAAGGAGCCAAAGAAGGTGAGCGCTCTCAAGGCACTATAGGTGGAATACTTAAGAGGCAAAAAAACAAAATTCTAATCCTCTGAATTTTGATGGTAATTCAGCATTTTGTGGGAATTTTTAACCGTGACTTAGGTTGTCTCTTTGATGACCAATTTCCATTAGTAGTCATTTCTTCTATAGCTTTTCGCTTTTGTACATAAGTAATAATCACAAGGCAAGAGGACCTAGTAATCACACAAGCATCTTTAAGCTAGTAATAGAAAGAAAGAAAGAAATTATATTAGTGTCCACGAATGACCAAAAGTAGGTCAATGGGACTCAAGAATACATCTAATTACAATAAAAAGAAGATGGCTAACAAAAGCAGATCAATAGAAAGAAATAAATTATATTAATGTCCACAAATGCCCTGTTAATACAGAGAAGAAAGACGGCTGACACATCAACACAGGAACATTCACCCCAAATCCTGTTCCGGATTGGCAAACTTTTAGAATATGTAATGCCTAATAAGCCTGCCTTGCCTCAACTATTATCAATGTCAGATAATCACCACCCAATGCTTTTCACTTTTTGTTAATTAAGTGAAGATTCCACGGTCATTTCTAAATAGTTATTTTCAGTTTTGTGGAATTTTAACCATGTTTTGGAATTTTTATTGGAAGGGAAGAATGACTATAGATTTTTAGGTGGAGGGATCTTATGGGAGTTGTAGAAAGACAACTTGCTGAAGGAGAAGGACAAGGAGAGGTAGATGATCTTGAAGAAGATTGCTATGTTCAAAATAAAATTAGAGAGGCAATTAAGCTCTTGAAACTCTCCATGACACATCAAATATTGCCCAAAGTTTTAGAGTCAAAAGTTGTATCAGAATTCTGGAGTAGATTGAAATAAAAACTCAAGATTTTTGATAGAGGGAGATCCTTCTATTTACAAAACCCCTTATTCTCTTTTGAATTGGAAGAGCAGGATTTGCTTTAGCAACACGAGATGTCAAGGATCATTGTGCACCATTGTGTGATGTCCCCTTTTCATATAAATTTAATAATTAATAAAATTTCCCGAATAAATGATTTTAATCATTCAAAAATATAAGGCAATTAATTAATTATTAAAATAGCACTATCTTGGATAATTATTCAAATTACCGAGAAAGTGGTTTTAACTATTTGAAAAATTAAGGTAATTTTGATGATTATTCTAAAAGGCTTTATAATTAATAAATTGATTGAAAAGTGATTTTTAGCACTTTAATTATTAGAGAATTTTAGTTAATTATTTGAAGACCTAATTATTTAATTTGCCAAAAATAAATTTTAATTACTAATTTATTAAAGCAAGTTATTTAATTAATTTAAAAAGACCTAAACTGAAATTAAAAGGAATGTCAGCATGGAAGCTAAAGCAAAGAAAAAAAGGTGTTTTATCTTCTCAAGGCTACAATGGAGGATATGCTAAATTTTGATAAAATTGTTCTTTATGCTTGAAGAAAACTATTGGGATGCATGCTCAATAAAAGTTCGTTACCTTTGGTATTGATCAATCTAAAAAGGTGTCTTTTAACACCACTTTTGTTAAGGAGATCTTGTTCTTGCCCTAAAAGTAGAGCGATTTCTTTTGAAAAATTTGTGTGGATTTTTGTAAGGGTTTTGTGGTTCTTTTTTTGCATGTTAACATTGTTAAATATTTATCCTAATTTTGCAAGTGAATCAAACCACCTTGAAAGCTTGGATCTAGGGTTTGGAGACCTCTTTTGGTCTATTTTATGCAAATTAAATATTTTGATTTTATTTGCTAATTTTTTGCGTGTTGGTGTGAGGAATTAGAGGAGTTCGTGAAGGATTTGAAGTAGAAAATTAAATAATAATTTTCAGAATTATTATTCAATTATTTTGACAAGAAACTAAGGTTTTCATAATTTCGAAGCAATTTTTTATGACCTTCCCATGGAAGGAAAATTTCGAAATTATTTTTATTTGATAGTCATTATTTTTATGATCAATTTGAGCTCTTGTTTGCATCATAATTCCAAATATTGATGGAGTTATGAATTTTTAAAGTTTTCGGTTGTTCGTAAGAAATAATATTTGTGGAGGGCAGAGTTTTTACAAAAGTTTGAAGTGAAAAAACATTAAGAATAGTAGTTATGTGTTTGGAATTAAATCATATTTTTCAGCAATCATAAAGTGGCATTTGAGCTTCAAAAATTAAGCAAAAAGGTACTTGTTTTGTGCAATTTATTTTTTTATTATTTTCTATCAATTTTTATTTATTTTGGAGCAAGTTATTGGCTGGGATTCATCCATAAAACCCTACTATTTTAGCGTTTAGGGTTTCTAGAGCCTAACAAGGGTTTTGAAAGCTTATTTTGCAAACTAGGATTTGTTGATTGCATTTTTAGAATTGTGAATTTGAAGACATTACAATGGTATCAGAGCACCGATCTTGTCCACCTGTGAAGTTTGGTTGCAAGCATATAAAAAGCTTTGGTGTTATCATGGAAGAAAGTGAGAAAAAGACTATGGGGGACCAAGAGCCTCAAGGGTTCTCTTCAGAACAATTTAAGCTTATGCAAAGCTTTATCAAAGAAAGCCACAACGAAATTCGACAAACATTAAGTATACAAATTACAGCCATGTTGAAGGATGTTACTATTCCAAGGAAAAATAACCCCTTGAATGAAGAAGGAAGTTCGAATGACAATGAAAGGGTTTCTATCAACCCTCCTCATAAATTCTTCAAAGCTACATTTTTGCAAAGAGAACCAGTAGTGGAGATTGAGACATCAATGTGTGATTCACTTAATACACGTCAACAAGGGTATGCAGCCCTAAAATTTGACACACAAGCACTCTTGTCATTTCGTGATTATTGTGAGATGAAGGATGGAGTACCAAATAGGTAGCCCCGTAGACACTTGCATCAAAGGGAAAGGCAAGAAGAAGTCATCAAGGAAGAAAGGACCGAACTACATGGAGAGTTGAAGGAAAAAAAATGAAGGGACAGCGCTTCATTAGAGTTTTTATGAAGAGGCCAATAAAATAGAAAAATCAGATTGGAAAGAAGAAGGTGAGCTACAAAGAAATGACACTTTGAGGCAGCCCATAGGGATGCAAGTGGATGATAAAAGAGAAGAGGAAACCAAGGAACATGAAATAAAAGGAGTGCAAGGTAAGGATCTTTTATTGATTAGAGATGTCTATTTATTTTCTAATGATCGTATACATGACAATGAAGTCACCAAAAGTGATAAAATAAAAAATATGGTTTGCAAAATGAGGCATGAGGATTTCTTGATTCAAACTTCACAATTATTGGCACTAAGAGGTATGGGATCCCGATAATTTTTTGAGTTTTACAAAGGTTCTCAATCATGGTTTTAAATTCTTTATGACTAATTCTATGGGAATAAAGAAAGAATCAGAATCGTTTGGGTATGGAGAAATATAGGCATGCACAAGTCAACATTGGAACTAGAGTTTAAGGTGAGAGATTATGAGGATATTTTGCATGGTTTGAATGACACAAAGGCTCGTTTATCTTCATCAATCAACATAATAGAAGGATATTTTATGAGTATGAGGAAGAAGGGTGAAAGGAACAATGATAGGGCTGTTATGAGACATCATGGACAGCCATATGCTCGCAAAAGAGAGGACGATACAATACAATTGGTAAGTTTCCCTGGTTCTGATTTTTATCATGGATATGTTGAAAGAGATGGATTGAAGTCTGAATTTTATGACTCAGAAAATTCTGAGACATCTAGTCAATTCCATCCCCTACATGCAAGCATAATATTGCCCTCTCGGAATATGTTTTTGTTCACAAGGAGGAGTTTATGCATGGACAAATTCTGAAATCAATTGCTCCCAAAAATCTAAATTAACATGGCAAGTACAGCAGTATATAAAAAAGAATAAATACCAGTATTGGTGGGGTTTGTTTGATGATACATACATGTGTGAAGAAGCTAGCAAAGGGCAGCCAACTAAGAGATCAAAATTTGTTGTTGAAAAGTACGGAAACTTTACTCCCAAAAATTATGAGTTGAGCAACCTATGGCAACCACCTATCATGCATAAGAAATCTGATTTTGGGAGCATTCTAACACTTGTGACAAGGGAAAATGTTTCTAGGTGTAATTCTGATTTAATACAATCAAAAAACTCAGTTTCTACGTCACTATTACAGCCCTTTCACACAGACAATAAGTCTGATTTTGTTATATACTTTCAGCTGTCCATAAATTCTGGAAATATCAATAACCGGGGTCACGGTTTGCATAGAAAAAAAGAGAAGTGTAAGGACATGGAACAACAGTACTTTCAAATTCACTTTAAGCATCCCGCTGATATCCATTTGGTCACACATGGCAGCCATGATGAAAAGAAGAAATCTGATCCTTGTGGCACTTTCCAGCACTTGGTAGGAAGAGTAAAGCTCTTGGGACATGAGAGATATATACAATCAATTCTATATTTGCCCATATGAAAAATCACAAGTTTATTTGCATATACAGCCATGTCAACATGAAGGAAAAACTGATTTATTTCATACAAAACAGTTTGCACAAGATTCTGGAAATGTAATATTGTTGGCATCATGTGAAGGTGACATAAAGAACCTCCTCACCGGGAAGGTACAACCTGTTTGTGAGAATGTTGGGGAATTTTTCGGAAGTATGAAGAGAATCATATGCATGTTAGAGGTAAGTCATATGGGGCAGCCTCTTGTTGGGTGTAAATTTCACACTTGGATGTCCATACATGGTGGCGAGTGTGTCTTGGAGGCCTTTTCTCATAGACATTACAGTTCTAATTTTTATTTGCATATTTTGTGGGACATGGACCAGCGCATGAGGAAATTTTGCATACAGGGCGGCAAGGTGGTTTGGTTCTCTTGTGATTTGCATAACCACTTTGGGTCATAGGTAGAAGGGAAAGGAGCTTTCTCATCCACCATTTGGTATTGAAAGAGGTGTTTGATTGGAGAACATGTGGAGCCTTTGGAAAGCTATGAAGAAACATCTAGCACTTGGGGGCAGCCCCCAAAGTATAGATACAGCAGGTTCATGGCTTCGTTGAGGGCTACCACTTCTTGGAAAGCAAAGACAGATTTTGTTTGCATTATGGGATGTGTTGGCAAGGTGGAATGGCATTCAGTATCCATTTGGGGTATGTCAAATTATGTTTATTGGCAAAAGTTATTCCACTTAACAGGTACAAGACAAGGCTTTTTGAGCACTCCAACAAGTTTTACCATTTGGACATGGTAATTGAGCATATGAGCTTACATTTGCTTGAGGGCAAACAAATTTGGGAAGAGAGGATTGTGATGTCCCTTTTTCATATAAATTTAATAATTAATAAAATTGCCCAAATAAGTGATTTTAATCATTCAAAAATATAAGGCAATTAATTAACTATTAAAATAGCACTATCTTGGATAATTATTCGAATTACCGAAAAAGTGGTTTTACCCATTTGAAAAATTAAGATAAGTTTAAAGATTATTCTAAAAGGCTTTATAATTAATAAATTGCTTGAAAAGTGATTTTTATCACTTTAATTATTAGAACAATTTAATTAATTATTTCAGTGAGGACCTAATTATTAATTTGCCAAAAAGTAATTTTAATTACTAATTTATTAAGTCAAGTTATTTAATTAATTCAAAAAGGCATGAAATGAAATTAAAAAGAATATCAGCATAAAATCTAAAACAAAAAAAAAGAAAGGTGTTTTATCTTCCCAAAGTGGTTCACCCTCTTTGGAAGTTATAAATACATGGCGAAGGCTACAATGGAGGATATGCTGAATTTTGATAAAATTGTTCTTCATGCTTAAAGAAAACTATTGGGATGCATGTCCAATAGAAGTTTGCTACCTTTGGTGTTGATCAATCTAAAAAGGTGTCTTTTGACACCACCTTTGCTAAGGAGATCTTTGTTTTTGCCCTAAAAGTGCAACGATTTGCTTTGGAGAGTTCATGTGGATTTTTGTGAGGGTTTTGTGATTTTTTTCTTGCATGTTAACATTGTTAAATATTTCCCTGATTTTCCAAGTGAAGCGAACCACCTTGGAAGCTTGGAGGCCTTTTTTAGTCTATTTTATGCAAATTAAATATTTTGATTTTATTTGTTAATTTTATGCGTGTTGGTGTGAAGAATTGGAGTTCATTAAGGGTTTGAAGTAGAAAATTAAATATAAATTTTCAAAATCATTATTTAATTATTTTGACAAAAAACTAGGATTTTCAGAATTTTGAAGCAATTTTTGATGACCTTCCCATAAAAGGAAAATTCCAAAATTATTTTTATTTGATAATCATTATTTTTATGATCAGTTGGAGCTCTTGTTTGCATCATAATTCCAAATATTGAGGGAGTTATGAATTATTGAAGTTTTTCGTTGTTCATAGGAAATAATATTTGTGGAGCATAGATTTTTGGTGAGAGTTTGAAGTAGAAAAATATTCAAAATAACAGCGGTGTTTTTGAAATTAAATCAAATTTTTCAGCCATCATAAGTGGCATTTGAGCTTCAAAAATTAGGCAAAAAGTTACTTGTTTTGTGCAATTTAATTTTTGATCATTTTCTATCAATTTTCAGTTATTTTAGAGCAAGTTATTGGCTAGAATTCATTCATAAAACCCTACTATTTTGGCGTGTTTCTAGAGCCTAACAAGGGTTTTGAGAACTTATTTTGCAAATGAGAGTTTGTTGATTGCATTTTCAGAATTGTGGATTTAAGGGATAACCCCTTTTATGTGAAATCGTCCCATTTGGGAGCATTATACATTGATAGAAAGAAAGAACAAGAACTAATTATGATCACTCTTAGAAGCCTTTCTCCTTCCTTTGAAAAATTTGTTGAGACTTTTAATCAAACTTCTGATGCCAATAATATCACATTTGATAAGTTGTAAAACACGCTGCTACAGAGATATGTGGGTGAAACAATTTGGAAAGAATGTCAAGTGTCTTTGCTAACAAGGTCAAACGGGAAAGAGAAAATACAATTGCAGTCTCAAAAAGGGAAATGAACAGTTAAGGCATCTACCTACAAATAGGCAAGATGTTACTTCTATGGTAAGATAGGTCAACTAAAGAAAGACTCCATGAAAAGAATATTGCTGGAAAATAAGAAGAAAAAATCCAAGACTAATAATAATCAAACCAATAATGTTGAACATGAGGATAAACATGATGAAAATGCATTGCTTGTTTATTGACATCAGAAGAATATTGAACGGTAACTATGATTCCAGTGCCAATATACACAACTGGAAGAAAGGATTGGTAGTTTGTATCCTTTATTGCAAATATTATTTAGTCCAAAAAATGTCATTCTCGGTGATGGCAAAAGACATTATGTAGAGGGTTGTGGAAACGTTCAGATAAAACTGGAAGGGGAAAAGATAATCACATGTCAACATGTTTGTCTATTCCTAGCTTGAGCAAGAATCTAATTTCTATCAGTCAAATAACTAGGCAAGGATATTTAAGAGTAATATCCTGAGTAAATCAATGTTTTGTAAAGGATAAAAGGTGTAATAAGGTTACAAATTTCGGTGTTATAGAATATAATATCTACTGCTTGTATATAGAAGCCCATTGGGTGTAAATGGGTAGCTAAGATGAAGTACAAGGCTAATGGATCCTTAAAACAAGTACAAGCCAAGGTTGGAGGTAAAAGGGCTTGCCCAACAGGAGGGTATAAAATATGAGGAGACCTTTGATCCAACAATAAAGATGATGACAATCAAGTTGGTTCTAGCCATTGCATATTTGGCAAGAAAATCTACCAAATGGACATGACGAGCACATTCCTCAATGGAGATTTAGAGTAGCAAGTGTACATAAATCATCCACAAGGGTTCGAAGCTGCAAGTAAAGAACATCTTGTGTGTGAGTTGTGAGAAGCTATATACAGTAAAAGAAGGCTCCACAAACTTGATATGACAAAATTGATATCCATCTTATTAGATCTTGATTCAAAAGAGGCCCTACTGATCCAAATCTATATGTCAATAATTCAGATGATCTAGTTACTTGCCTTGCCTATGTGGATGACTTAATCGTCACAAGCAAAAATACCAGCACAAATGAGCATGTAAAATCACTTTTGTGCTCTACTTTTAACATAACACGGTGACAGATTTAGGTTTCTTCCATTATTACCCAAGAGTCGAGTTTTAGAAAACTAATAATGGAATTTTTATTTCTCAAATAAAGTATGCAAAAAAACTCTAGAAATTCCATATAGATGATAGTGAGCAGGTATCTAGTCCTGTGAATGCTGGTCCAACAAATCAGCCAATAAAGACTCAGAGAAGACCAATGAGTTACTTTGTCGGAAGTTGGTGGGCAGCTTCATTTATCTTAAAGACACAAAGACACAATCTAAATTTTGTTTAAGGGCTATATTTCTAGGTTCATGAGTGAAACAAAGATGGACAACTTACAATAGAGTTAGGCATTTGGTATGTTTGTGTTAGCAAAAGAATGAAGAGAAATGGAAGACATACGGCACATTTACACACTTGTGTGTCTGTGTTTTTATTAAACTAAAAGTGATTACATTTAATTGAGAAGGTTGATAACCAACCTTTAGTTAATGCCTAACTAATAGCTAGTTAATAACTTTACACCCTCCCTTAGT
This sequence comes from Torreya grandis, assembly GCA_037957365.1. Taxonomy (NCBI): domain Eukaryota; kingdom Viridiplantae; phylum Streptophyta; class Pinopsida; order Cupressales; family Taxaceae; genus Torreya; species Torreya grandis. The sequence goes on along the minus strand of JARHVA010000001.1, from coordinate 15,241,451 downwards.
GACTAAACCGGTGACTAATCCAAGTTTGTCCCAAAATTTTACAAACACTATGGGACCAAAGAGTTTAGTCATTGCATTCACAGACTGTCTTAAAGATATCAACATGAAATTTGTAGTCCTCTAACATTTTGCTGTTGTCCAATGCAAGAACTTCGGTGTAGACAAAAGCCAAAAAGGATAGCCAACAGCGAAACAAAGTTCCATCCTTGTGGATATCAGAGATGTATCAAGCTGTCCACAAATTCATTATCGAGTGATTCATTGCCCGGTGATGAATCATCACTGTCTCATAACTTAGGCCTAACCTCCATAGTTTTGAATCTAGAATCTTGGAGATGCTACTCAAATGAATTATTCCAAGCTCGTGGAGCCTGCTTAAGTCCATACAAGGACTTAATTATCCTGCAAACCAAATGATTGCGAACAACCCAAAAACCTTCACACTGCACCATGTAGACCTCCTTGTCCAAATTTATGCTCAAGAAACCAAATTAAGTTGTTGTGGAAAGAAGCAACCAAAATGTTACCATCTGCGCAGGAGTAAAAACCAACTCCTTGGTAATAGTGGGAATAAAAACCAACCCTACAGTAGTAGTGGGAGTAAAAACTAACTCTGCAAATAGAGAAGAAACCATCTCCTCATCTATTCCATCATGTTCGAAAAATCCTTTCGCAACAAGATGAGCCTTGTACTTGTCCAAAGTACAAACATTGTCCACCCAATTGCAACTAATGGGTTGTGTAACCGGATGTTCAGGTACCATACAAAGGTCAAAAGCAAGAGCAAAATAACCATGCTCTGTTGAAGTAACAACCTTGCTTCTAGTCTTTCGAGCCAGTGCCTTTGACTAAGGTATATCATCCTCCTGCACATCCTTTATTGTGAATATTCCCTTTCGACTGAGCAACTAATACACTCTCTTTTTGTCCAACACGAGGCTCATTTTGTGTTCGTTTGCATTCCTCTTGCATCAAATAGAAACTACCCTGATCAAATGTCAAGTTTTGGCTTTCTGCCATCAAATATACAACCTCCACAAAAGATTCATAGGAGGTGTCAAATTGTTCAAAACCAATGCCACCATATCATCATCCACCTTTTTATTAATGGCGCCTAGCTAGTCTCAGAGATCTTTCATCCAAAGAAGGTGTTCTAACAAAGACTAATCCTGCAACATCTTTGTGCAAAATAACAGATTTTTTAGGTACAAACTCTAACTTTTCTCCAAAGTTTGGTATGTATTCTTCAAACTAGTTCAAAGCACACTCACCTCAGTGGCATTCAGGGCCTCAAGAATCATGTCATCTGACGCAGATTACTTAATAAAAACAAGGCCTCCTTATGACATTTGTCATTATCAACATAATATATAATAAGTCTCTTTTCAGTGTCGAGAATGATTTTGTCACAATCAAGATATTCTGCGATTGTTAAAATTTTATGACTCCAAACATTATAATTATCGCCAATTAACTTCTACACTTCTCACAGAACTAGATTTTGGATATTGGCCATTGTATACACAATTTTTGACTTTGAACAGAAAAAGTACAATTTTTTAATCTTTGACTAGAAAATAAACAATTATGACCCGAAAAAAAGTGCAACAAGAAAAAGTATAGTTTTCTAAATTTGCTTATAAAGCAACTTCAAAAATTTGTTGACAACACAAGTGGTATCTGAATTTCCATGAATATCAAAATTACTTACAATCTAAAAATTTGTTCAACTATGGCCTAACTCCACAATATTATCTAAAAAAATCATGCCCTAATAATAGCAATTTTTGCTTCACATTCAAGAGGAACGTACAATAGTCATGCGATTATCTATTCCTTGTGCCCTAGCTAGCATAAGGAGAAATCGTCAAGAACCGTCCTTGAACTATTTGTGCCTCACAAATTGCCTACAAGAAGAACCAAATGCAGTCATCGTAGAAAATCACGAGAAGTTCGCATAAAGTCAAAGCAAAATGCTTAGACAAGGCAAAAACGATGCAGTTCAGCATCACGCAAGCAAACAGGTCTTTTTGTTCTGCATCTGCAAATCCTATCGATTTTCCACAACATAACGAGTCGTTTCTTTCTTCCCGCATTCAAAACTTCTCTATCGTGCCCTAGCATGACATTGAACTGTGTCATTTCTACCTTGCTCGAGCATCCTGGTCCGATTTTCTTTTGTGAACTATCCATGATTTTTTATCACGATTGCCTTTGATTCTTCCTACGAGCAATTTGTGAACTGTGACATGAGCTTTGATTCAAGGCACAACTTTTGGTCACATCCTCACCGAGTCTATTCATCTGTCACACTCTTCTTATGTCGTCCCTAGTTCTTTTTGTCCTTGTGTTCTTCTGTAGAATCCTCACGACTCCCTCAAATTGTTCATACTCTTCTCCTAGGGCTTCCTTGAATAGTGTATTCCATTTGTACTCGACTAGGACTTTCCCAAACGATTGGCTCTATACCAATGTTAGAAAAAGAATGCTGGAAGAATGAAGAGAAATGGAAGGCATACGACACATTTACACACTTGTCTCCAACTTTTTATTAAGATAAAAGTGGTTACATTTAGTTGGGAAGGTTGATAACCAGCCTTTAGTTAATGCCTAATTGATAGCTAGATAATAACTTTAAAAATTTGAGGTGATCATTTTGAGCTTGTTGGTTTCACTGATGTTGATTAGCAGGTTCAACAAATGATAGGAAATCTCCAACGGGATATGTTTTCAACATAGGAACAAGAGTTGTTTCATGGGCTAACAAAAAAAAAACATTAGCACTTTGCTCTATTTTAGTAGAGCATAAAGTTGTTCTTGCAGCTGGTGAAGTAGTTTGGTTGAGGAGGTTGCTTGCTGATTTACATGTGATTCAAATGGGACAGTCAGAGTGCAATTAAAATAACAAAGAATAGTGCTCTTACATGCACATACAAAGCATATTGAGGTACATTTTTATTATATCCGGCAACTCACCTACACAAGAGAGAGAGAGTTTCTTTACAGTGCAACTTAAGAACAAAAAGCTGATATCTTCACAAAACCACTTGGACAAGATAGTCAAGTTTAGAGATAGCTCTATCTTGTACCATGCATGGCCATTGAGATAGGTTATTAGAATATATGTAAAAATCTAACATTAGTTGCAGGTTAGTTGGTAGTCGTGGGTGTTGTAGGTTAGTTGGTAGTCATGGATTGGTTGGTAGTTATGAGTTAGATGGGAGTTACCATTTAGTCGACAGTTGGGAGGTAGTTGAAAGTTTCAAAATCAGTTGACAAGGAACACTTTAAATGTAATGCACACCTGAAAATTAATGCATGAAATATTGTTCCCTCCTCTCTATATTCTCTTCTCATCTATTTTATTCTTCCTTTATTAGGGCATCCTTCTGGAAGGCATATTCACCTGAAATATTCATATTTTCTGCAGGCAAGGTCCTCTGGTCAAATATAACCACTAAAGGGCCCCATACCATTTGGATGTGTTACCTAGACCATACAACACATTGAAAGGAACTAGTAGTACAATATTTGTACTGTAGCATGAGTTTGAAACCCCCTTGCAGTACGACCTTTGTGCCATACCATGAGTTCATGGAACCTGTAATACTGTCCTAGGAATGTGGTTGAACCCTAGTTATTTGCCTTGAAATGAGAATTCTCATATTTTTCAAGCCTTTTGGCATCCTCTTATTTTTAACATAGTGACACTCTACTTCTGAATCAACCGATCTCTTCTATTCCTGAGCTAGGTGGTTGTTTAGCTCCCATTTGTCTTGAAAATTGTCTGCTTTCATTTTAGTGGTTCAGATTTCAATCTTCTCTTCACTGTTTAGGCCCTTTGGGCTTGAGAGCTCTCCTGTGTGAGATTCTTACGGTGATTTTTGGATCGGGTTAGTGGTCTAAACATCTGATCTACCATTGTTTCAATTTTTGGCTGGGATTTTGTTTGCTTTACAAATTTTTGTAGGGTTGGTGAGCCCCTCACCAAGGAAGATCCTTTCAGCTCTGTAGTCCATTTTCAGACCTGAAAACCCTCATTCTATTACTTTATTAACTTTCTTCCCTGTGGATGTGCTGCTGGAGGAGAAACTTCAGTGGATTGTTCTTACATTTCTATACTGTGAATCCCTCTTTTTGTTGTTGTGCAATCATTTCCTATTTGTACTCTGTTGTTCAGCAGCCAGCCTATTCTCAGTCTGCTATACACTCTAGGAATCAGGTTGTTAGCCAAAAATCAACCACAATGATTTTCTGAGAACCTCAAACAGCTGATACACATTCAACCATTGATTTGGAACCTTTTCCACTCCAAATTCAGAATCTAAGTAGTAAAAGGATAGGTTTATCTTCCAGTTGTTGTAGTAGTAGTAACTCTCACAAAGAGATAATGTGAAGAATGAAACAGGCTAGAGTAGGCTTTTACTTCTGTTTCGTGCATTCCTACACACACAGAGCGACCCTGATGCCACTCCCTTCCAAAAAGTTGATGAGTGTGCCCAACGTACACTCTCGGTGATCTGGGAACTCTAAACATGTTCTAGAACACTTGAAACAAATTTGAAACTATTGTCAAAAAACAAACAGCAATCCTATTGTGTCCTAAACCTTTCTAGTCTCAAAGGCTAAACCTAGCTGTTCTGGAAATTTAAAGTCCGTTTCTCTCTGTCCAGTTGTAAAAACTGTGCAATCCAGCCCTTAGGAACCAATGCTAAGGAGGCCACCCCTCATTAACCTTACAACTTTGAAACCTCGATTGTATGATCTCGGGTGTGCTTGTTGCATCCTTTTGGGTGTGATCTAGTGCACTTATCCCTTCCTTTCTCTACAATCAAAACTTCATTAGAAACTCAACATTCTATCTCTTCTTCGAAGCTATGAATAGTGACAAAATATATGGCTAATACCGAAATTTTGATGTCAGAGCATCAAAATGTGACAATTTTCAATCTTCATGTGAAATAACCATCATCAAGAAAGTGATCAAACTATAGTCAGACGGATAGCGTTTCCACAGTCCAAGAAGTTAAATGAAGATTTCTGGTTAAACCATGTACAAATAATTTTTCAGAAAACTTCATTTTACTTCAAACTATAGTTGTTTTTAAAAATGCCATCAATTTTACCTAGTTATGATAGAGATCAATTAACCCACGAAACACCATTGATTCTAGTTAAAACAAATGTTGAAAACACTTGATCAATCCTTGCGTCTACTATTCTTATTTGGCAATACCTTAAGGAGAAGAAACAAAAATAGTTTGGTAGAAATATTATGCAATGGTTTAACCAAGACTTATAAAATTACAACTCTTTTTTCTATTGAATTACTTGTAGATCCTGGTTTTGCAACAAGCCATATGTATATGATACTACAGCAGCACAGCTTGTTTGATTGTGATGGCATCCATGTGTTTGCGGTTGTAACTTGTAGAAAGTGGAATCGTGATATAATCCAAAAACATGATGTCAAGCTTTTAGAAAATGCAACTCCATCCTTGGGCATGCTACCCATAATTTTATATTTTGCAAAACAATGCCCATTTCTAGTTGCAGCAGAAGATAACATGTCAAAGTAAAAAAGTGGGAATCCATTGAACTTTAAATTTTCTTGTGGAAATTCAACTCACAAGATAGATTCATTCTTTATGTATATACTTCAAATGATTAATTCTAGCTAAAACAAATGTTGAAAACACTTGATCAATCCTTGCGTCTACTATTCTTATTTGGCTATACCTTAAGGAGAAGAAACAAAAATAGTTTTATGCAATGGTTTAACCAAGACTTTAAAATTACAACTCTTTTTTCTATTAAATTACTTGTAGATCCTGGTTTTGCAGCAAGTAAAAGATAAGCAACAAGCCATATGTATATGATACCACAGCAGCACAGCTTGTTTGATTGTGATGGCATCCATGTGTTTGCGGTTGTAACTTGTAGAAAGTGGAATCGTGATATAATCCAAAAACATGATGTCAAGCTTTTAGAAAATGCAACTCCATCCTTGGGCATGGTACCCATAATTTTATATTGTGCAAAACAATGCCCGTTTCTAGTTGCAGCAGAAGATAACATGTCAAAGTAAAAAAGTGGGAATCCATTGAATTTTAAATTTTCTTGTGGAAATTCAACTCACAACATAGATCCATTCTTTATGTATATACTTCAAATGATTAATACATGGTAAAATAGTAAAATATTTGATGCAATCGGAGAAAGAAACAATAGGCTTGTTTATTACCTAAAGAAATGAGCACCAAATAAACGATCCTAAGATTTAATGTTTGCACCAACTACTTCCAGGTCAATTGATGATGTATTTGTAGACTATCATTATAAATAAATGCAACTGTTTTGTAGCCAACATTGTTATGTTAATCTCTTGTCAACATTAGGTAGAGTTGTAACGACTTTATCTTCAGTTGTTAGCACTTATGGCAACTGACAACCCTTGCCTGGACTATTTCTAGATGCCGCATATTTTCTTGTGGTATAACTCACAAAATACTCATTCTTAACGTGTATATAATATACTTTAAATGATTAATACATGGTAAAATAGTAAGAGATTTGATGCAATTGGAGAAAAACCAATAGGGTTGTTTATTACCTGAAGAAATGAGCCCCAATTAAACGATCCTGGGATTTAATGCTTGCACCAACTATTTCAAGGCCAATTGATGATGTATTTGTAGCTAAGATACAGTGAGAGGGGCATGCATGCTCCAAATCATTAAATATCTTTTGCTTCAAAGGTATATTTTCAGTTGCAGCCTGGAAATTCATACCAAAACTACTAATTCAAATCTGCACTGTGAGGAGTATACATGACTAACTACATAAATAACATAAGATGCAGACCGCCAATCACAGACTATTGAACAAATATCATATAAATGACTAACTACATAAATAACATAATATGCAGACCACCAATCACAGACTATTGAACAAATATCATATACGTATACATCAGATTAAATATGTTTATAATTTTATTTATATTATTTCCACTCTAAAATATGGCATACCTCAATTGCAATATCTACATTGTAGAACTCCTTATAGTCTAGAACACCCTTTACAAGTGTCATAGCATGCTTTGCTTTCTCCTCCGTAATTTTCCCACTTGAAGCCCGACTCTTTAAGTTTGCTTTTGCGTAAAAAAAATTGAAAAAAAGAGTTAGGTAATATAGGAAGGTTGAGTTCATATTCACTATAGTCCAGCAGGAAAAATCACAACCACTAATTAATAACAATCACAGATCTTGTACATTTGAAGAAAGTGATATGAAAAGAAAAAAGAAAATTTACATTCACTAAAACCTGTAGAGTTGAAGACAACACAAAATTAAGAAAGCAGTCTAGTTTCACTAAAATACTAAGTAGCCAATTTGTTTTGGGTACGAGTACAGGTTGAGAGAATCGGTACACTGGTACAGCAATTTTTTTTGCCCTGGATACGTTTTTGGATACGGCCATACAAAAATATATATAAAATATTAAAAATATAGCCAAATAAGCAAAATTAAGCACATTTGCAAGAGTAAACAAAATAAATTAAATAACCACAAAACTTAATAATAATTCAATGCCAAATGTCATGTTAATTCAATCCTCTTCACTGCAACCTCCTTAAACTCCTTAGCACCAAATGGGTAGTTGTAATGGCATAGGATTAACAAAAGGAAGAAGTTTCAGCCCTAAGCAATTGAAAAAATGAAGCTGAGAGAGCAAATATGCAATGAAGGGTAAAAATGTACTGAGAGGTAAACCGTAAATGTATTGTTGGTATTTTTTTTTTTTGATAAAATGAGTGTGAAAGTTGCTTTTAAGGTTTTCCCTATACTTTATTTTATTTTTAATTGTTTTTTGAAGTCCATATTTGACTTTTTGTATAGTGAAAACAAAAAAAAAATAAACGTTTTTGGGCTAAGACCAAGACACCTGTCAGATTTGGGCAGGATACCTCTGGGCACCTATGGATACAGCCGTCTTCCAAGACAAACCCATCTATATCCGTATATGCCCAGACACATCCTTCCCGAATCCCCCACTGAATTGTGCCAGTAGCCATAGTCTGGGCGAACCGTACTGGTACCTGCACGCTCGAGTAGCAGTATCCCATAATGTAACTAAAATATATAGTGATAGTCTAGTTCACATCATATGGAGATCTTGAATCAAGGATTTTTTATAATCAGCTCCCCTAGAATGATCTGTACTGGCAATCTCTCACATTTGGAATATATATGCTTGTAAACAAGGAAATACAAAAGTGCATGTTGTCCATCTTCAAATTCATTTTTATCGCATGATTACACATTTGATTTTATTTTTATGGAAATAGTTGCACGTATTCTATCCCCCTATGGCGTTTTACAAAAAGTCCAGTTTTTAGATTCCATATAACAGGCTGTGCAAACTAGTTAATATTTTAAGAAAGTTTATTTTACCTCTCCAGTTAATTGCTCAATCCACGTCTAATAGTGTTGGGCCCATCATTCTCTATAGCAACCCATTCTGCATTTGTCCAGGAGCGACTCAAGAAACTCTAGAGCTTAAATAGCTTTCTTTTTTGGTTTGTATCTTTGTGCTGGTTGATTTAGTAGGAAGTCAAAATTCCTCAATTTAGCTAGCAACTTTAAAATATGCTTTGCCCATGTTCTATTCACTTATGATCAAGTATTCTTGTGGATATTATCACTGATATTTTTCTTTTCCATCTCAGATATTGTTATTTTGTAGCAGGAGATTCTATAAGTTGAAATTATTTTTCTTAACAGCACCATGTCAAGGTCCATTAGTATGGGACATGGGATTGTATGTCAAGAACCTTATCTTTAAATTTTTTTAATTTGCTTGGTTCAAAAAACTTTCTTTTCATATACTACCATCTTACAATTCATAACCGTATAGTATAACTGGCATGGCCAATATTTCAAACAGCTCTTTCTTCTTTTCCTGTACTCGAAACTAATGCAGTCCAAGATTTAGATTACATTCTTAAGTAAGTTTTCCTTTCTCTGTTACTACATTTTATATATAAGTTTGTTCAGAAGACATTTTCTAGGTCAAACGATTGAACTTTTCTCATGAGCCCCCATCATTCGTCACATCTTGGTATTTAGCCTTTTGACCAGATAGTCATAATTGTCATTTTGACTCTGATCCCAGATAGTCTCAAGTTTCAATCACAGTTAGAGAGGGCCATAAATTTTGTATTCATGTCTTCCATAATGTGGACTAGTAGGTCATGTCATCTGCATAGAGGAACTGTATAATTGTTAGGTTTGCACAAGATATCCCCAAGCACTCTGCTGCTTCTAAACATTTGCTATACAATGCAGAGACAAAGACCATATAGTAGTTGGAAATTAAGACATTCAAAAATTCATATCAAGTTATTCAAGATGAAACAAAATTTAACCATATTCGTCATTAAATTTAGTTCTAATAAAGATGTCCAATTATGGAACGAATTACAAACATTCTCTTAAAAGACGATCATGTACTTAGAGATGGTAAGGAATGCACAGAGAACATGCTGAGAGGCTTCCAAAAATAAAATAAAAAATTAAAACATTGTGATCTCTAGCCAGTTGTGGCCATTATTTTGATCTTCAAATATGGAAGAATCCTTTTCTGACAAGATAATTAGAAAGCGGCCAGACTGGCTCTTGTGGATTTGTCCCGATGATATGCCAAGCCAGGCCACAGAAATGTTTGAAATATATGAAATCAAGAAGAGGACAAGTGGAAATATTACCCACATATTAAATCTTTCTTAGAGACATGACTACCATGGAAATGCTATACGATTGCACATCGATGCTCACTGAGACTCTGAAAAGATGCATAGAAAGAAATGAATTATATTAATGTCCACAAATGACTAAAGTGGGTCAATGGGACTCACAGTATGATCAGTTACAAGAGAAAAGTACTATGGTAAATGGGCTCTATGCTATGAAAAATAACTAAACTTTAAGAGCTGAAGCGATAAAATCAAATCTAAAGTGATTAAACCCCAAACCATAAGGCCTAAGTACAAGAACAAATAGCCATGTGAAGGAAGGAGCCCTTAAAAAAGCAAAAAGTTGATGAAGATTAAAGCTAGAGACCGCGACTGGTAACCAATGATGTCATATGTTTGCAGCAAGGCTCAGTCCAAAAGAACCAACAACATCGTCATCAACCACCATGAAGGGGTGAATGCAAGATTTGATAATGTCTACAAAACAATGTCCATGCTAAGGGGGCTAGATTGGGAAATCTTAAGAGGCATTAAAAATTTCCCCTAGAACCTTTTCCAACACAAAGTTGATGAACCTCTAGTGGCAAAGAAGAAACTAGTAATGTGCATCTGTCCCATGACCTGGGCTGCAGATCAAGGAATACTACAATGAATCAAATCCACATTGCCTATAATGTGAGAGACAACCAAGGTGCCCTTGTAGTTGTACACAAAGACGAGTGTTGTTTAAACAATCTACCTACCTCTGTAAGAGCTTGTAATGTCCCCTTTAGGGCTGAATGAGAAATATTTGGGTTTTCCAACAAACCCTAGAAATAACACCACAACCACAAACCCTAACACAACTTATGCAAATTCTGAATTTTAAAATCTCAAACCCTAGCCATAAATTACAGAATTCTGCAAATGAACATCTAAGACACAAATATCAATATTTCTAATCAAATATTCATCAAAATGCCAGAATTATTACAGCCCACAATAGAACAATCAAATCTGAATTTTAACATGCAAATATAGGCTGAAAAATTCACAAGTAAATACCAATCATTTGTTTGATGAATCAAAGTATCAAATATCAGAAATCTGTCCCCAAAAACAAAGTAGATTAATCTCCCAAGGTGGGTCGCCACAATTGGAAAAGCCCTCCATGTGGGTCGCTGACCTACAAGGGCTGTCAAGATTATTCGCCACCCTAAAAATGTCTTAAAACAGCGACGCTTCACCCAAATAATCTCTGTGCAGTTCCACAAATGATGCCCTGGGAATCCACAAACTGCTCAAATCTGCCCACTATGACCTCTAAAGTGAGGCCACCCAGCTGAAGATGAGGGTTTTCATCCCCAAATTCTAATTACTGAAGAAGAGTTTCGTCTTCGAAGGTAGAAAATTAAGCAAGCACGCTCAAACTCATAAATTTTATTCAAAAACATGGTAACCAAAATGAACCTCCTTTCCTTCTTTTATATCCTTTCTCTCCAAAAATCAATTCCATTGCTTTCTAAATTAAGAGCCGACTTACATCGGAGTCCCCTTCTTTATTACAAATTAATTTAGAAAGAAGTTGTCAACATGTTACTTTTTGGCAACTAAGACAAAAAATTATTTTCCTTTTAAGTATTTGAAAATACTTTTTATTTTAATAATAATATTCTAATTTCGGAAAAGGGGGCATTACAGAGCTAAAGCAAGGAGAGAAAACCTAAGTGGTTAAACCCCAAACCATAAGACCCAAGTGCAAGAACAAATAGCCATGTAAGGCTAAATGAAGCAAAGTGTTGATGAAGATCAAAGCTAGAGACCATGACTGGAAACCAGTGATGTCATAGGTTTGTAGCAAAACCTGGTCCAAAAAAACCAGCAGCATTGTCATCAACCACCACGAAGGAGCGAATGCAAGATTTGATAATGTCTATGAAATAATGTCCACAGCTAAGGGGGCTAGGTTAGAAAAGCTTAGGAGGCAGTAAATAATTACCCTATAACCTTTTTCAACACACAAAGTTGATGAACCTCTGGGGGCAAAGAAGAAACTAGTAATGTGCATCTGTCTCATGCCCTGGGCTTGAGGCCAAGGAATGTGAAAATGAATCAAATCCACAATGCCTACAATGTGAGAGAGATGACCAAGGTGCCCCTGTAGTTGTACACAAAGATGAGCGTCATTTCAATGATCTACCTACCTCTGTATGAGTCGACAACAGCCAAAAAGTGCTTAACACCCGAACATTTGTGATAGGCTGAAAGGAAGGGGTAAGCCTAGTGGCTATAGGATCCCATGAATGACCAACATCTGAAAGTGACAACCTCTCGAAGAAAAAGGGCCAGACATCATTTATCAGGGTATTTGAATAAATTTCATAGAGAACCACCTAAGTGTCTATACAAACAATGATACCTTCCTTGGATCTCATTGTAGATATGACACCTGAAAATGAAGAGCAAAGTCTCTGTTTCTTGGGGAGAACGGAGATGGCAAATACATTCAATACATGAAATGTGATGATTGAATCTCAAACCATAATTCGAGTGAGGACAACCTCACTTTTCCAAGTGATATCTTCAAACCATGTGACCAATCATATTGGAAAAGGTCACGGCAAACGATGGTGCCATCAACATTTTGTAGGAAATGCTAGACAAAGAAAGCTAGCTTGGGGATGATATTGGAAAAATGGGCCATTACATCTGAAGATACAAAGGCACCAATATATTACATTGAACCAATTTATTACATGGCAGCCAGCCAGATCTAATCTGATTTGATGCTTAAGATGCATCATCTAGATATTATCTATAGATGTAGTGGATCTCTAGAGAACTCTATAACAGTAATATAAGAAAGTTCTAGATAGGAAGAGTCTAGAGAAGAGAAGAACATGCTAGAAGATTGATAGTTGACCACCTACCCCTTAGAAGTGTCCAGAAATATAAATGTCGTCAACACAATAAACATTATTTCCACCAAGATGCTATAGAGGAGAAGTACAAGTGAACTAAATGTACAACCGGTATATATCCTCTCCAACAACTCTATCAGCGCACTCCTTCAAGGAAAGAAGGCAAAGAGGGTCATCCAAGGAGTATCTAATTGAAGGAATCAGTTCAATAGAAACTATAATAGATTTAGGGATCCAAAGAGTCAATCTTCTCTAAAGAACAAAGTGCCAAACATGGGCACCTAGCACGACCTAAGGATTTCCTAGGGATCTGAGTCTATGAAAGACTAATAAATATTAAGCCTGAAGATACTCTCAGAGCAAAGGTGTTGGGAAGCATACTCAACTTGGAGAATGCACTAGAAGACGGTCTAGTTGCAACACACCATATACTGAAAAATTACAATTTAAACCCTCTCAATACAAGCCCCATCAGTAGATCCCAGATTGGGGCCCAAGACCTCTAATCAATAAAGAATTGTGGGTTTAGTGACTGTGTTGAAGAGGCATATCTTTGAAGGGATATCCTAAAAATATATAAGAGCATTGGCACTCTAAGATAGAAAGTGAGATACCGCTTACAAAGATCTAACTAAGAGGTGTGTTATAGGGTAGAAAACAGTCCAAAAAACTAAACGCCAGTCTCCCCTTTGTAGAAGAATTAAAATCTGGAAAAAGCGTCCTTGGAGCTGTTCAAGATCATAACCTTTGTTTTACTAGTTTGACCACAAACTATGCTTACAAAAATGAGCGAGAGCATCAAGTTGTCTTTGTAGATCGTCAAGAGAGTGAGGGAGGACCACATCATTAGCAAAATGCAATATAGCAATCAGAACTTGATGTAGCATACAGCCATCATCAACATGAGTATGCTTTCAAAGGAAGTTTTCATCCTCGTCTATTTTGAAAACTGAAGAGGATCCGCAAGAGAGGGCATGCTCATTGACTCCAATGGAACTCTTAATAAAGTCTGAGAGACCATACGAAGTTCAAAATTTTCAAACAACCATCTCATAAAGCCTCATGATCTCACTAATGAAAGAACCTGAAACGCCAAGATCACACAGCTTCTAAAAACAAAGATGCCTCAAAACATAATCAAGTGACTTCTTATGGTCTACAAATCATAGTCAAAGGCCTTATGGTATACAAAACAACAAAATACCTTACAAGACCATTGGTGAGCCTCCTTGATGACATCCTGAAGAATAAAAAGGTTATCAATAGATAAGATATATTCCTACAGACATTGTAGTCAATACTCTAGAAATCTAACCTGAAGCCTACTTGCCCCTCGCATTAAGAATACTACCCTCCAAGTAATCAAAAAGCTTCATATCCAACACCACTGCATAAATTTTGGCAAATGTATGCCCAAACATAATAGTCTTGAAGCTATTTGGGTCAAACTATCCCCCAACTTGTGAAAAGGATGGACACTATGTTGCGATCAAGAAGGGGGAAACCCCAAAGTCAAACAAACAAGCTCATAAAATAGCTCTGCCATAGGGAAGGCAAGTGAATCCTTGAAAAACTCTACCTGAAGTCCTTACATTATGTTGCATCTCTAATGGCATGCTACTCAATAATATCATAAAGAGAACAAGGATAGGAAACCCAAGCTTGAGGGTCAACATTTGAATTGGGGTTATTTCTCAAGAGGATAATTCAAAAGGTATTTGAAGAATAAAGGCAGGCATTAGGACAACCACTCAAGAGAAACCTTAACAATGTTCAAAATTCTAATAAATACATAGAGAAATTGAAGACCTCATTATACCTTGATAAAAGTGATGAGGATGCCTCAGATACATAGGGTACCTAGGTTTCTGTTATAACTTATATCCTATAGTTTGTATTTTATCCTATGTTTTAAATTTATGTAATAATGTCATACTTAATCCTCCTAGATTTACCACTAGTTATGAGGTGGTTAGCTTAAGATTAGCAAAGGATGAGATTTATATGCACATCCTATTCTTTAGGGATGCATTTGCCCCTATTAGTTATGGATCAGATTATGGTTATACCTCCTACGTTGGTTGCACCCAACAAATTAGAAGTTATCCAACAAAGAAATTGGTTAGACCTCCTTAATTCTAGGGCTTAATTAGTCTATATAATGTTTATAACATTTCAATCAAGATTAATAAAGATTGGTTGTCTTTTCTTGCAGAGATTGTTTATCACAATTTGTGTAGACTCTCTAGCAACTCCTGCTTCATTTTTGTGGCTTTTGTAACCATATCACTAGTATCATAGCACTTTCTGATCTGTTTGGCTGAGTTTCTGATCTTTTACAGATTAGGGTACTCAAGGCTCTTTTCGTGACTTTCTATTAGGAGCATGTTGGGCAATATTTGACATCACATCTGAAGCACTCGATTTAGTAGGGATAGACATTTGCACTAGAAACAAACAACCAAGGCCCGATAAATCAGATCTTGAAGTCTCCCAAGTTCCCTATATGTGCAGCTTGCAGATTTTAGAAGAAAAATGATTTGGGGACCAACATGCATGCAACCCACCACCAAGCCTTATGGCCTTGCACCACTAACAGCTTCCACTATCACCCACAACCACCCTCACATGGGCGTACATTTCCCCACCGCACATTGTTGCTGCAACAACTCCCATGCATATTTCTGCTTCGTACCGTCGCCTACTACACATGGTACACCGCAATTTAAAGTATATATATGGTATAAAGTTTATTGAATGGTATAATGTTTATTAAAATTTATATAATGTTTATTAAAGTCAACGGTTGCACACAAATTTTATTCTTTCCTTCCACCAGTCAAAGCATATCCCCTTAAAACAAGTTTTTATAAATGTTTTGATTTTATAAAAGTTATTTAACATTCTTTGTAGCTTCTACAAAGCCTTATATTATGAAGTTTTGTGATTAAAGTTGTTAGAACTTATTAACAACTTTGATATAAAGTTTTCACAACTATTTTTATTATGAATTTTAAATTATAATAATAACAATTTAAACAAAAACTAAAACAAAAGGGGGCATATCATATATGCTAGTAGGATATTAGCAGAAGGGGCCCATAATTCAGCCTAATTGTACCCTGGATCATTCCAATGTTGGGAGGACATACAACTTTAAAGCACAGCTAGCAAATACCCACACAATGGTGAATGCCACAATTGCCAACAAAATAGGCAAGCTTCCCTCTATGGTTTCCAGCTTGACAGAAAAAGTTAATGACACCTTTGTCTTGAACCCTGCCACCCATACAACGACATGTGTGAAATCAAGACCTACAAATGGCTCTCGTGACCCCGAGGACCTAGCATGTTGGATCCTTGACATGGAGACCTCGTTCTCCTACAACATCACCAAAGATGACAAAGTTCGTTTTGTGAAACTCAAGCTTTCAAGTGTCACAAAGCTATTGGTCACCGACCGTTAGGTTGCTCAAAACCATGTCAACACTTGAGCAAAGCTTGTCACAACTCTTAAGGAAACTTTTTGCCCATCTAATTATGAGTAGGACATGGGTATCAAGTGGCTTCGATTGCGTCAAGGAAGTCACATGTCCATTAAGGACTACATTTTCCAATTCAACCACTTGTGCAACATACTCAAGGTTAAAAATGACGCAATTGTTCTTATTCTCAAATTCAAGAGTTTAGACCATTGAAATAAACTCTCACAACACTTGATGCAACATTTAACCAAGCACAACTAGAATAGGAAAAGCATGTTGCTCAATACATATTGTCTCGGTCTTTGTCTTCAGCTTTGACTAGGGATTCCATACCATCAACTGCATCAAAAGACAAATACAAGACTTGTTGTCCAAAGGTTTCATCAAACCAAGTACTTCTCCTTGTGCTTCTCGAATTTTGCTTGTGCTCAAGAAGGATGGAACTTGGCGTCTTTGTATATATTTTCAAGCATTAAACAAGATCGTGATCAAGAATTGGTATCCACCTCACATTGATGACGTACTAGATCAGCTTCGGGGAGCAAAGTTTTACTCCAACATTGATCTAAAAGGTGATTATCATTAGGTCCACGTTCAATCTTAGGTTAGATGGAAGACAACTTTCAAGACCAAAATGGGTCTGTTTTAATGGCTAGTGGTGTCTTTTGGGCTCGCTAATGCACCAACCACATTCATGCATTTGATGAATGATGTTTTCAAATATTTTCTGGACCAATTTTTTATCATCTATTTAGATGATATTCTAGTCTTCAACGTTTGGAGCAAGTTCTTCGCACACTACAACAAAAATAGTTTTATACCAATCTCTCAAGTGTTCTTTTGGTCAGACATCAACCTCATATCTTGGATTCATCGTTGATGCCCACGAAATTCAAGTGGATCCTACAAAAGTTGAAGTTCTTCACAAGTGGCCAACTCCTTCAACTATCATATAGTTGCAGAGTATTCTCGGTCTTGCAAACTTCTATCACAGGTTCATCTTTGACAATTCAACTATTGCCTCATCGTTGCATCAACTGACGAAAACCAATGCATTGTTTTAGTGGACAAAAGACATTGCTTGTGCCTTAACATGATGAAGAAGAAATTGTGGTCTTCCCCTGTTCTAGTATTGCCCAAACTCTCACAACTTTTCGAGATCGATACAGATGCTTCATAGTTCACACTTGGTGCCATTCTGAAGCAGAATGGCCAACCAATGGCCTATTATTCAAAAAAAATCTCTACAACAAAAAGGAAATACTCACCATATCTCAAATTTATATGCATTGGTTCATGCCAGCAAGTACTAGAGACACTATCTTCTCATTAAAGAAACAATTGTCCATATGGATCACTTGCCTCTAGTTTCTTCAATTTCAGAACAAAATTGAAGAAGCCAAGCATATGAAGTGGACTTCATATTTACTGCAGTTTCATTTGGTGATCAAATACAAGGGGACAACCAACAGTGTTGCAAATAGTTTAAGTTGTCCTCCTATAGCTCACACCTTGATTGTTGTCACCACTTCGTATTTGGGATTTCAGACTTTGGGTTCTTAGAATGCTAGTGGTCCAAACTTCAAGAAGCTCTCCAACAATATCCAACATCCAACTTTTCCAATCTAGTACCTTTTTAGGATTATCACATTAAGGAAGGGTGGTTGTATAATTTTGATAAGCATTGTGTGCCTCGTGATCACTATACTTCTCTAAAGGAGGCACACTTTACTATCTATGGTGGTCACTTCGAGAAGCATAAAACACTCCATTTGCAATGGTTCTTCTATTGGGCCTCACATGCAACATGATGGTCTTCGCTTTTTGAGGCATTGTGCAGTTTGTTATCACTCCAAACCAACGAACCACAAGCTTGCCCTGTGTGTTCCTTTGCCTACTCCTCATCCTCAAGAAAGCATTTCCATGGACTTGGTTAGTGGTTTTCCAATGACTATTCGACACCACGATTGTGTTTTTTTGGTTGTCAACGCATTCAACAAAATGGTTGTTGTCAACCCATTCAACAAAATGGCTAAGTTCATTCCTTGTCACATAACCAGTTCTGTGAGTGACTGAGCTTAATTGTTCTTTAACACAGTTTGACAATCTTTTAGTCTTCCTACCAACATTGTTTCTGACTGTGACTCGCATTTTGTGGACCATTTCTAGTCTTCATTGTGGAAAAGAATGAGAGATTTCCATAACTTCACAACTTTTCATCTGCAATCGGGTGGTCAAACCAAAGTTTTCAACCGCGCTCTTGTGCAAAGTGTGAGAATTTACCACCATATCTCTCCTGTCGAGTGGAATTTGAGCCTAAGCCACATTGAGCATGCATAGAATCGAGCAGTTCATTCTTCCACAAATCATTCACCATTTGAGATTTGTCTTGGTTTTTAGCCTTTGGATCATTCACCTTTTCCCTGAAGCATTTGCAGTCTCTTCAGTCCAAAATTGCACATATTCTTCAAAAGACTCAAGAGAAGCAGAAGCAGCGCATGGATCACCACCGTGTCCCTCATCATTTTCAAGCTGGGGACAAGTATGGTTGCACTTAAACAAACGCCATTTCGAGTAAAAGACACATAGTAAGATCAAGCCTCTTCACTATAGACCTTATACTATTCTTCGATAGGTGTCCGAGAATGCTTTTCGCCTTGATCATCCAACACATTTGGGCATTCACGATCTTGTTCATGTTGATGTCCTCAAACACTACCATGAAATGACAATGGAGTCCGAGCTTCCTACCAGCCATCCTACAGATGTTGTTCCTGATTTTCAGCTTTTGTTGGATGTCAATAGAGTTTTCAACAAGAAGACTCACCAAACCCAACAGAGATCGTCTACTTCATACCCTATTGCAAAACAAGGTCAACGTCCACATCAAGTCCAATGGATTTCTCAACACCAAATTTCTAAGTTGATTCCTTCTCTAGTGAGAACATTGGAGTCCGATGCTTCTATTGTTGGGAGGAATGATGAGGATTCCTCATATGCATAGGGTACTTAGGTTTGTTTTATACCCTATAGTTTGTATTCTACCCTATGTGTTCACTTAATGTAATAATGTGAGCTTTAATCACTCCTAGATTTACCACTAGTTGTTAGGTGGTTAGCTTAAGATTAGCATAGGATGATATTTATATGCATACCCTATTCTTCAGGGATGTATTTGCCATTTTAGTTGGGGACTGCACCCAAAATAATAGGAATCATACAACAAAGAGTTTAGTTAGACCAAGTTAATTCTAGGACTTAGTCTATATACTGTTTGTAACATTTCAATCAAGATTAATGAAGATATTGGTAGCATTTTCTTGTAGAGATTGTGCATCTCTAGCAGCTCCCGCTTCATTTTGTGTGGCTTTTGTAACCATATCGAAAAGTCACGTCACAAAAAACTGGTTCCAAATCTCCGATCATGATGACTCTTTCTTGGTGGAAACCCTATGTTTTCACTTAATGTAATAATGTGAGCTTTAATCACTCCTAGATTTACCACTAGTTGTTAGGTGGTTAGCTTAAGATTAGCATAGAATGATATTTATATGCACACCCTATTCTTCAGGGATGTATTTGCCATTTTAGTTGGGGACTGCACCCAGCATAATTGGAATCATCCAACAAAGAGTTTAGTTAGACCAAGTTAATTCTAGGACTTAGTCTATATACTGTTTGTAACATTTCAATCAAGATTAATGAAGATATTGGTAGCATTTTCTTGCAGAGATTGTTCATCTCTAGCAGCTCCCGCTTCATTTTGTGTGGCTTTTGTAACCATATCGAAAAGTCACGTCACAAAAAACTGGTTCCAAATCTCCGATCATGATGACTCTTTCTTGGTGGAAATCCTGTTGGCTGGACCGAATACTGGTGCTAGGTATCATTATTTGTGTATGTTAAATTATAAATGGATAAGGGTACTCAAGGAGACAAAGTGGGCCCCATAAAAGCTGTGTGTGAAGCCTTAAGTATTGAGAGCTAGACCAAGATTTAGGTGTAATATGTGGGTGCTCATTAAAGAAATGCTAGAGATTTAGGATATTTTAGCATGTCGTTGTTTTGTCTTCAGGCAAGCATTGGTAATTCGGTGCACAGCTCTCTTCAGACATTGACAGATTCAAAAGAGTTCATCACAAACCTAAACAAGACAAAAGATTTTATTTAGACTTTGGGCTGCCTTCTAGAGGTATAATGAGTTGCATGAGGATAATGATTATTCTGTTTGAAATTTCAAAAGAACAATCATATAAATCAACATTTCCTTAAGAAATTAAATTTCCCCTTATATATATATATGCAAAAGGTAATATTAAGAAAGAACACAATGATATTCATAAAAACAAAAATCCAAAAATGTATAATAGATACTGAATCATGTTAAACGGTCAATATGTATCTCTACAAAATGTAAGTTCCCACTCAAGTATGAAAGACCAACAATATGGAAATGCTAATACATTTTTCAAGCTAAATTGGTTCCTAGTTCATCAGCTTAAAGAAAGTACTCCATGATCTAACTCTCTCAGATATGAGTTTGATAATGATCCTTATTACTAGAAAAAAATGTGTAAGTTGTGACCAATATATACCAACCATGTATTCTGTGGACCGCAGCATCTAATTGCTTTGTATCAATTTCCTTTACAAGAACAGGAATATTACTCAAAGCCAAAGCAGTTGCTATTCCTGACCCCATGAGAGCACCTCCAATTACAGCTGCCTTTCTAATAGGGTGGGGGATCAATCCTTGATCTGTAATTCCTGGGATCTACAAATAAAAATTTCACTTAATTAAGAAACAACATATAATATATAAAATTGAAGGTCAAACAAGTCCCTAACAATTGCACCCTACCTTGGAAGAAGAGCGTTCAGCAAAGAAATTATGCATAAGGGCTTTTGCCTCAGGAGTTTTGATCAAATCTTGGCATACTTTCCCTTCCTGCAAAATACAACTGTTAAATAATACGCATAAAGTTGGCATTGGCATTAAAGAATATTTTTTCAATGAAATAGCAAATCCTGTGCACTAATATCGTATGCAGAAATTTCTGAGTTCAAAATGGTGATTGCCCTGCAATTCGTCTCCAGCAAGTTCATTTAACAAGATGACCATTCAAGAAACAAACGATATATTCAAACTTAAAATAGAATTAGTTCAGACCTATCATCACTATCGATGTTTTTTTTGTTGTGGGAATCTTGCCTCTGGAACACCTGGACACCTTAAGTGGCCAATATGTGACCTCAAAGGGTCCTCCATTAGGGTTTGTTACAGTTACTGTTTCAGGAGTAAGCCTAAGTCTTCCAATTACCTGACGAGGGTTTACCCTAACATTATCAGTTAATATCTGTGGCATCTCAGCACTTGTATCATCTCGTATTGTGAATTATTAAGCTTAATGAATAATTCAGTACTTGGTACCGCATTATAACCTGCATCTCCTTTATTCGTATTGCTGCATTGAGCTTTATTTGTTTCAACCATATGCTTCTAAACCTCTTGCATCACATAAAGGACAAACATTCAATTTCCAGATTGTAACTCATGACTTACTACACTTCTGACTGTAGCAAGATTAGGCATTATATTTTTGTGGGATTTTCAACCTAGTGTATTAAGTAATTTCCCTGATCCCCAATTTCCATGACTATTGCAAGAATTTTAGACTGGATATTTCTACATGATCTTAATAGTAAGACTATGCTGAACAACTTTACAAGGAGAATCCGTTCGAACCTACTATTACTTAAAAGCTAAAAAACAAATGTCCAATTTCACTCATACAAGGAGAGATAAATAAAACAAATATGCATGAACTAGAAAACTAAGGAAGCTATATAAGAGGAGCTTGAGAAAGAAAAACCTTTTCCACTCCTTGAACAGCACCATTAACTATTCCTTCCTCAATCACATCCAACAATATGAAGGGGTATGCAACATTCGCATACATCCGGTTTACGTTAGCTCTGGCATTCCTCAAAATATCCAATGCCTCTGGTATTGATGCTAACCTGTCTACTCTATGGAGAGATCGATGCCAAGGACGTCGACTTTCATATATATCTAGTGCCCACTTCCGAGCTGCTAGAAGCAGATCTTCATAAGCCACAACATCATCTACAAGTCCAATTTTATGTGCCTCTTCAGAATTCAATGTCTTTGATGCCTGTTACCAAAAATTATGTATTAGTTATCATCAGTTAAGCTCTTAATAAGCAAGATGAAAATATTTGAAACAACAATAAATTAGATATACCAGTAGCATGTCAATTGCCTTTTGAAGTCCAACCAACCGAGGCAATCGCTGTGTACCTGCACTCATAAAAATACAAGCACAGGCTACTTTACTAAATAATGGTCCTGATAGTCCAGAAAGGATCTAACAATCACTAGCAACTGGACCATGCCATGACACCTTTTAGAGTAGATTTTAGTTTGATCAAACTGCTTTTATGATCATACAACTATGGTGCAACATGCATTAGTGCAAAATATGATAAACAAGTATACTAGATATGGCATCTCATGAGCCTGCAGGTGCAGTGCTCCATACCATTCACATACGGGAAAATACCATCATTAATATAAAAATGAAGACAGTTATATTGAATGGCGAATGTGTGACAACCTTTTCATTGAAATCAAGCATCTTATATTATACCATCAGGAGAAAAAAAGTTACATAGGGGTGGTCACATTTGAAAGGCCATCTACCCATAAAGACAAGGACAGCCAATATCTCCGCTCTTGAAGCACTTGCAAAGAGTCAATTTCAATTGGGGCCAATTCATTAATCAATTAAGTGAAATTGAGTTACATTTAGAATTAGACAATGAGGTACCCATCCTTTGCAGCCTTTTTGCTAAGAGAACCTAATGTGGCACAAAAATGGTGTTTCTGATTCAGCTGCCACGTCTGCCACTAGAACATAAACATACCGTTTATTTGTGGTGGGCCACAGGGAAGCATACAAATATGTTGTTCTTTGAAATGGGACCCACTGTCAAATAATTATGAATAAATAATAATATTCTCGCTAGACTATGTGAAACAACAGCAGCCTATGTAAGCACCTTAAGTAGAGTAACAATAGTAATTTAAATCCAATGTCTGACCAATTATGGAATACAAAAATTCATGACAATTTTCAAGGAAAATATCTCTTTTCTCCTCATTATCTATAAAAAAAGGTTCATTATACACCAAAATAACTTATTCTTAACATAACTTGTACCATGGTCCATATCTCATCTAACTCATTGAAGTAAACATGATCCCAATGAAAGGCTAACCTATACGAAAAAAAATTAAATGACAAAGTTACAGCAATGGCTCACTAGAGACAAAAGGGTTACATTTTTCAAACAACTGCAAGAAGTGCCCGACTGTCCAACCTGCAACACTAATAATTGCAGCCAAGGAAAACAAAGATGTGCACTGATGCATGACACCAAAATATAAATCATGAATTATTGGCACTTTTCCAGCAAATTACATTGTAAAACCAAACATGTCATTTTCTGAGAATATAAAACTGAAATAAAACCATGGCCCAGGTACGTATATGGATCCTTCTATGAAAAACCGCGCAGCCCAGATTGCTAAGGCACTCTCTCAACACAACCATAGGTAATATCTCCCAAAGAATACCAACTCCAAGCTGGGGCAAAAATGTGTGATCTGGGTAACAATTCAGGCGACAATTTAAGTGACGGATCCACTCCAATTGATGACGGAACTTCCGGGAGCCATAATTTTTGCACCGTAGCTCCAATTGACTCGCCGTTTGAACTGTTGGAAAGCTAAGAATGAAGAGAATGCGGTGAGATGACATGGAGCTCCGCTCAATAAAGTTTGACCCCCGAAAACCCAATGGAAGTGCCCCAAATTTCAATTTTAGTAGTGCAATCTAAAAATAGTAAGTTTCTAAAAATAGTAATTCCTCAAATTCTGTATTGTTGTAAACCGTGGTCGAACCAATTCATCTCCCTCGAGATTGGTGACCTTCCACATCCTCCCCTACTTTCAAAACATGTATAAATGAAGATGTAACCCAAAATAGAAATCAAACATCTATCTTCAGAGATAGGCATATGTTTGGGTCTGCAAATTTGATCAATAAAACATCTCTTCTCAGAGATGGCATTATTTGAATTGTCTTGTTCTTGTTTCTTGAATTATCTTTCAACCAAAACTTTAGAGTTTTGGATCAGTGGTATCAAAGCGGTTTGTCTTTAGAGTGTATGATCCCGAGGACGAAGTCAGATTACAGGGAGCTTGGGTGGAAAATAAAACCAACAAACTATCCACCTATTCACTCCAAATGACTTCAAATGGCTGACAACACTGAGACATCCGATCCTTTCAAGGAAATGGTGAATGAAGCCCTCCAACAGCAGCAAGCACAAATGCTACAACAATTCGCTCAAATTCTCCAACAAATCTCTATGAGAAATTCTAGCTCCTCATCCGCATCCCCACATCCTTTCAATGCCCCAACACCTTTCAAGGTTCAGGTGAATTTTGATATCCCTACATTTGAAGGTAAAATCAATGTTGATGCAGTAAAAAATTGGTTGGATCAATTGTCATCTTATTTTTCTGTGAAGAAGATCACTTTTGCTCTTTTGAAAGCATCATTCCCTGTCAAAAATTGGTGGGAAGTGTATAAAAAGAGATTCAGTGCAGATGATATTGACCTTGAGACAGAACCTACCTGGGATGATTTCATAGAAGCTGTAAAGGAAGAATACTACCCCATTGGAGCATATGACGATCTATATATAGAGTGACAACAACTTCGCCAAGGTAAGGAACAGTCTGTTCAAGATTACACTGACATTTTTCATTCTCTATCTGCGAGATTGGGCATCCAAGAAAGTGAGAAACACAAGGTTCTCAAATGTCATGGCGGACTACAATGGTACATACGGGGAGAAATGGAACTCTTCAATTTGGAAACCATCGGTGAGGCGTACAAGTTCACAATGAAGATTGAGCAGAAGCATGAAAGAATGAATACGAAGAGTCAGCCTTCAAAATGGAAAAGTGACAAAGAAGGTCAAACACGAGGCCAAAATTGGAAGCAAAAGGAAAGAAAGACTGGGAAGTGGTGTGATTATCACAAATCTGGGACTCACTCCAAAAAAGAATGTCGAGCCATCAAGTCCCTGCTTTCTGGATCACAATCCTCAACATCCACTGCTCTACCTCATACAGACCCTACAGTCGAAGAGGTTGAAAAAGAGATTATAGATGCTGAGCCCGAAGCCATTGTTGCTTCATCACAGACCCACAAGGAGAGGCTAGATGACAAGGAAAAGTTGTTTCACTCTAAGTTATGGGTGAAAGGTAAGCCTCTGCATTTCATTCTTGATAGTGGAAGTCAAAAAAATTTAATCTTTGCTAATATTGTGAAAAGCCTAAATTTGTCCATGAAGCCTCACCCAAATCCAAACAGTATTGGATGGTTGAGTCCAGGGAGAAACCTCCGTGTCACCCACCAATGTCTTCTCTCATATGCAATAAAACCTTTCCAAGATGAAGTATTATGTGATGTGGTCAATCTAGATGTTTGTGATGTACTCTTTGGTCAGCCATTCATGTATGATCAACATGGCATCTATGAATCAAAAACTCGAAGAATTACTCTCACTCTTGGAACACGACGCTACAAGGTACCAGAGGTATCACCTTCTACATCTGTCTCTCTGATTAGTGCCAAGAAATTTGTTCCCATGGTGGTCAAGCCACAAGAATCCAAAAGGGCCGATGTTGTAGCCCTGACTACACAAACAACACAACAACAGAATCAAATAGATACCAAGCTAAAGAAGCTCATGGCCTTCCATCCACAGACTGATGGTCAAACAGAAATGGTGAACAATCGATCCCTGCACAGTTCCATAAATCACAGTGCATTCCAAGTATGCATCAGGAATCAAATTGAAGTACAACTGCCACACTTGATGACAAATCTTAATGCAATGGGGACCATTGCTTCTCAAGGAGGGAGGAATGATTCGGATAACAATTCAGGCGACAATTCAGGGGACGGGTCCACTCCAATTGATAACGAAACTTCCGAGAGCCATAACTTTTGCACCGTAGCTTCAATTGACTCATCGTTTGAACCGTTGAAAAACTAAGAATGAGGAGAACGTGGTGAAATGGCATAGAGCTCCACTCGATGAAGTTTGACCCCCTGAAAACCCAATGGAAGTGCCCCAAATTTCAATTTTAGTAGTGTAGTCTAAAAATAGTAAGTTTCTAAAAATAGTTAATCTTTGAATTCTGTATTGTTGTAAATCGTGGAAGTCGAACCAATTCATCTCCCTCGAGATTGGTGACCTTCCACATCCTCCCCTACCTTCAAAACATGTATAAATGAAGATGTAACCCGAAATAGAAATCAAACATCTCTTCTCAAAGATAGGCATATGTTTGGGTCTGCAAATTTGATCAATAAAACATCTCTTCTCAGAGATGGCATTATTTGAATTGTCTTGTTCTTGTTTCTTGAATTATCTTTCAACCAAAGCTTTCGAGTTTTGGATCAATGTGACACAGGGATCATAAGCTATATAGTAGATCTCTCACACAGCACCTATTCCAAACAGAACCATCACACAAAAGAAAATCTCACTAGATATTTTCAAGAAGAACTTCGCTAACACCAATCACACCCAGATCCCAACCGGAAATCTAGCTGAACGATCAGCCCAAGAGTCCACAAAAGTAAATATTATTTGCAATTAATCTTAACCTTGTTGACACCAAAAAGTCCAAGGCCTCTTGCTGGCACCTACCAGACCAAGAGGAGAATCTCACTCATGAGACTTTTATATCCAAATTTCGCTTTCCTTCACAAAAACTCATTCTCACCCAAAACATGCAGTCCAATGTCATGTTGCTGCCTAGAGAATAACAATGAAACATCAGCCAAGAATTCACTGATGAGCTCCAAAAAGTCAGAAAGCTTCTACCGTGTCTCCAATGTGCTACACGCATAAAGTGGATGGGTAAATTAATGCACGTGCATGGTTCAAATATGGTGACCAGACCTAAGGTAAAGTGCTCATGCATGGCTTCACTCTCTGAGAATTCATTGTCTTGGGTAAGTGTCCCCTTTACTCGTGTAGCTTTCTCATACCAATCCATGCTTTACTGAATATCATATCAAAGCCCAAAGCACTATGGCCCTCCTAATCTAATCTATGTCCATTTACATCTTATATATTTCCCTAGACTAAATCCAACTAACATAATAGGCCATTTTAAGGCACATGGCATAAGTAAACAATTTGTTTATTATTCATCCCACTTGAGGTGGTCCCATTTTGCAATTAGGCAAACACTTTGGGAGAGAAATTACCTTTTCTAGATTCTGACTCCAATAATCATGTGCATTGAGCCACAAGAATTGGCCCCTTCAAAGCAATGTATAATTTTGAACCCTTGAGACCAGTAAGGTTAGACCTTCATAAATTGAGGAGAAAAAACAAAGTATAACATCAAATGCTACAAAAATTGAATGAATGTGAGAGAAACATAGAAAGATCTAAACTAAACATGACTCTCTTGATAAAAAGTAGCCTATACATTAGAATTACTGCCTCGCTTACCATTCACCCAGTATTCCATGTTAGCTCCATGGAAACAAATTATTCAATGTCCACATGAGACTGAGCCCTATGAAAATACCATAGCATCCTTCCTTCCTATCATCCTATGTCAATAAGAAAGAAGTAGAACAGCAAGTCCACAACCCTAGATAATATTAGAATATAGAACAAGAAAACTAGGAAACGGGAAATCAAAGGATACTTAATTGAATGGTCAAAGAAACTATAGAAGAAGCAACTAGAGAGTGTTCCACTTTTTAAGTAGTTGGGTTCATCCGTGGAAAGTAGTCTTTAAAGGGGCATGTTGTTAGGACCCCTAGTAGACCTTCAGTTCATAGAGCAATTAACCATATACTTGAACTACTAAAGAATACTGTAAGACAAGACAAACAGCAAAAGATAAAGAGGAAGCCAGGAGGATGGCATCATCAACTACTAATTATGATACGATATAACATCATCTTCTCATTTACTATGAAGTTTCCAAAATTATTAAAATGAACATCCATAGTTATCTCTCTTGGCCAACTTGCCATTTAATGCCAGAATTAAATGTGACCTAAGGCTGAATTTTGTGACATATTAGAGCAATAAAATCTTATTTAAACATAATAACTATCATTAGTAGCCCCTCAAATGCATCACTCATCCTCTCTCTTTAACCTACAATGACCTAGGAAGCATAATGAGGGGTTTTCCAAGTACATTCTGTCCAGATGGCATCATCGTTGACTTCAGAAAGTAAGACCTACTACTTGGAACTTATAAGCCTGCATTGACCCTCGTTGACCATCAAATCTGCTGTGT
The DNA here is from genome assembly GCA_037957365.1 of Torreya grandis. Classification (NCBI taxonomy): domain Eukaryota; kingdom Viridiplantae; phylum Streptophyta; class Pinopsida; order Cupressales; family Taxaceae; genus Torreya; species Torreya grandis. The sequence continues at coordinate 15,212,865 of JARHVA010000001.1, read as the reverse complement.
TGACCAAAAAAGATTGCTGTGTTGATTGACTTTATTGTTATACCAGCGGTGTTGACTATTTGAGAGAAGAAACCTGCTGTATTGACTGGAATATTTTGGTATTGACTAAATTAGATTGTTGTTGATTGAGAATTTCTGACTACTTCTAAATATATTAATGAGCATTTAATTTGTATTTGCAAAAAACAATGGTGAATTCGATTGTTATACAAGAATTATGGTGTCATAAATATTGCTGTACTGTCATGAATGAATTGTTATCTTATCAATCCCAAAGGGAAACCCAGACCTAGTATATTCCATGTCTTGAGATGGGGTCCACCAGTAGTAGTATTCCATTATCACTAAAGCGGGCCTAGTTCTGTTTGTATTGTTTGTCCTGAGATGGGTCCCGGTTCTAGTATGTTCCATCTCAATAGAGGCATATTTCCAGTAGTACTGTGTCCCGACATGGGACCCAATTCTGGAATATTCTGTATCCCAAGAGAGGGACCTAGATTTGACAGTACTCCATGTCTCAATGGGACTCGGTTCTATTATGTTCCGTGTCCCAAAAGGTACCCTAGCCTCAGTGTATTATTCCATGTTTTAAGAGGGACCAAGAACTGGTTATGCTTCCTTGTTTGAGATGGACCCGCTTCTCCTGAGATGGTGTATAGGATTAGTTATGTTGTCCTTGTCCAGGATAAACACTGCTCTGGTATTATAATCCTTGTCCAACATGGATTGAGTTCTATTCAATTACCAATTTGTTAAAAGTGTAGATTGTCATACTTTATTTTGAGGCTCGATTGTTTAGTTTAGATTGTTCTCAAATTACTGATGTCTTACAACAATCAGTACTTTTAGAGACGCCTGTCTTCATTATGTTTTCAGGACAGTCTTCCTCCACCCTATGACCTATTAGGTTTCATTATTATCCTAAGTGGCATGTGCAGGTGCTATAACAGACAAAGAAATGTTACCTATTTTGATGCTAACTGTGCGGGTATCCCATGGGACAATCCATAATTATGTAGTAGGATGTGGCTGTATATGGAATGCAATCTAGGTGTGGAATGTCTGCAGATATTTAAGGGATCCTTTGGTACCAGGTGCAGATGTTGGGGTGAGATTTGAGTTTAAGTTCAACGAGGATAAAGTCTGGCTTAAGATTGCCAGTGGGTAAAGTTCAAAATCAAAGGTCTTTAAATAAAATTCGAAAAAAAAGGTCTTTAAGTTCAAACAAAAGAATTTTTTATCATTCTTAATTTCAAAAAAAAATGCATAAATGTCAGAGGGACAAAGTGGAGAGAACTTTCCATCTTCTGCTTCCAGTCGATATATGTATATATACACATTTATAAAATAATGCAAAAGCATGTCAAAAACTTCCCATGTAAAAATAATGAATAATGTTCACATTCAAGTTTGACGAGGATAAAGTTTGACGAAGTTTGAACTTTTTTGAAAAAGTTCAGGGTACCTTGTGGCATAGCTTTGGGGTGATTGAGTGTTGGGGTGATTAACCATTCATAGGGATGGTTAATTAGTGTTTTAGTGAATTATTCAAAAAGTATTCTAGGAGTAAGGAATATGAAGAGTTGATAGTTACATAGGTGATATATGCATAGCATAGGGAATTTTGAAGATCAAGAGGCATTTATTCATTCTAATTATTCTTGATTTCACATGACACAAGCTCATTAACTCGGATGAACATATCTCTTTTGTGATTGTATTTTGTTATGCTTATGTTTCTAATGCTTCTGCGCATGCTCTGCTTCCTAAAAGCTAAGAGAGTATACATATTTGATATTAATAACATAGGATTTACCAATGAAGTAATCAGTTCGATTGTGACAAATCCATTCCCTAATTTATCATATTTCAATACACTAAACAAGATTGTCTTAAGTCTTTGAGGTAATAGCGTATAAACCAACTTAGATCTCTAAAAGATAAATTTCAGACAAAACAAGACACCTCATTTGATTATTGTGGCTATAAATCCTGACTCGTCAACTGAAAATAACATATGGATCACTTTGCCCAAACAAAAGAGTGCTATATAGAACATAAATTTATAACAATGTCAATAAATAGGGAAGTTTAACATGTACAAGGAGAAAAGCATAGATGAACCTACCCCCGAGTCCAGGGATGATGCCAAGTTGAAGTTCGACAAGACCAAGTTGAACTTTAGGCACAGTGATGCGTGCATTACAAGCCTGTAATGTGAATTCCATCAGAAAGTATTCTAGAAACTGATATCTTAAAAATTCCTAATGACAAACAAATACTATAAAAATAAAGTTACAGATGGATACAGGGTCTAAAATTATATGAGCAGAACAGAAGCCTTGATTCTTAATGTTCCCACTTGTCCAATTAACACCGAGAGGATTTGAAAGGTGCAGGTCATCCAATGTGATGATGAACAGTAATTTGTTTCTAAATACAGCAGTGGTTCTTCTACTGGTTCACTAAACATGGAAAAGTTCTCTACCAAACTAAACGCACAACACAGCACAGCAACTCACCGAAGCACTACTGAACTAAAGCGTCGAACAATTGAAGGTCGTCAGGTATATCAAGGAATTGAATGTTTAATTACTCAGCCAATTAAGGAGTTAAAGGACTACTGACCTAAAGCACTAGAGAACTGACCAGCATTAGTGATCCTTACAGCACTAAATTCACAGAAGTAGTACTGAACTCAGGTTTTTGGCACTAGCCAGCACTGAACCAGCACTAGGAAGAAGGCGTTTATACCCCCCCTCCTCAGCCTATCAGCCGAATGCTCTCCCATTGATCGAGCCCTTTATCAGGATAAGGAAAACCTTGACCAACGGGGGCAGGGCTCGACCAACAGGAGAGAATTTGATCAATAGATTGCGGGTCCAAAAGACACCCAGATCGAGGGCATCATGCTGTTTGAGCCTGTTTGGAAGCAAAGTTTGCCATAAAAGTCATGTCCTTCTGATTTGAGAATCTTTGCTGGGAATCCAGATTCCTTCCAAATAACTCCCCAGAGTCTCTAAGGATGTTCACCATTGTCACCAGCATTTGTAGGATACAAACACTATATGTTTTTGAGCTGAAAACCTTTAAAGCGACCCTTTTTTTAATTTGTAGCTTTGTCTTGATTGCCACATCAAAGTCACAAGTTTGCAAGCGCATTAGGATTGTTCAAATATTATTGTTTATTTATTTTAAATAGACTAATGATCAAACAATGATTGTTATTCAGGCCATAAAACCTTTTTCAGAGGATTGCAAATACCACTATGAAAAAAATCTAAATGGGATAATCTGTGATAGACTGCTCTGAAATTTTGATAAAGCAATTGTACAATCTTCATAGAACATCTCAATAGGAGGAATGTTGCTTGCATTGTACTTGCTTCTCGTTGGATACTTTGTGAGATGGCACCTAAATTCCTGATGGTCCAGTAGTAAGAACTCCATGTTTTATTAAACCCTTTCTTCTACTCACGCAATAGATTTGTTTCACAAGAATTTTTCATGGGGCTAGATTGCATCTCCTTAATGTTCAATCTGATAACATTCCTTTCGCTAATGACACAAAAATTTGTCAATAAGTAAAACAAACAGAATAGAACCATATCATGATGTATCCCAACAATAAGGATAATAGATTGAAAATCCTATACTATGGGATACCATTGCCAACTCCAAGCCTCCGCCAAGGGCAAAACCTTCAATTGCAGCAACTACAGGCTTTGGTCCTCCTGTTAAATAAGAAAGAAAGAAAGAAATACATTAGTATCCACTAGTGACCAAACTAGGTCAATGGGACTCGAGTGTACAAACAATTACCATAGAAAAGTACTAGGATAGGGACCCTGGGATCAGGACCAAGAGAATTGAACATGGGTGAAGAAAAATAGGAACAAATGAACATATTTCTGTAAGCAAACGAATTTGAATTTTTTTATTATCGATTCAATCTTTTAACACAATGTTAATGTTGAGTTGGATTTCAATGCATACCTTCAATGATATCATTGACAAGGGTAAATCCAGGTACAAGTAATGTTTCACCAGCAGAGCCTATCAGCAATGAGCAAAATTTGCTGTAAGAATGCATTTTCAAAGAAAAAAAATCACATTCACTATGCAATTTTATTGAAAAAATGTGAAAACCATAAATGTCCCTGTTCTGTGCATTCACCTTATACTATTTTGAACATTCTAGTCTCATACAAGAAATGTCTGGAAAGTATAGTTTAGAATTCCTTAAAGGCTCTACACAATACGTAAATTAAGCAATGTATGTGCCATCAAATAAAAAACATGTATGCATGTCAATTCTAGTCTATCATATGAATTTTAACAACAAACAAGATGTTTACAGGAAAAAAAAATTAATTCATCCCAAGAAGAGAGAAAAAGTTTCAAAGCTATCTGTATAGGTCAGAACTTATTTTTCTGTATATGATTACCTTTATAACATACGACAAACTCCGTGAATTTATTTGCATAAGAAAATGTAATTAATACCTTCTAGCTTCAAGTCCCAATTTTATCAGACTTTTGGTAGTGTTAAGAAGCAAAATATTGACAACACGCTTTTAAGAATTTGTTAATGAATTGTAATAAGATTTGATCCCAGACCATTAAAGTTTTCAACATATAATATAATGGCACAGCAAAATTATGTTCCAAAAATAAGTTACTTCAACCCAGATATGCCTAGACTAGATTTTGCTGCTGAACTGTAATGGTCTGCTAGACTCTGATAGATAACAGGCCAGCAAGAATATGCAGTTTCAAAAAAATTCAGAAGAAATCTTACTTTCTATTTCAAATCTTGCAGTTTGGAAGTTGACATCCAATGTTAAAAATGTTATGTTTCTTGTTCCTGTTTGAAAGGAGCCATGCAAAGACAAAACTCTCTACAGATTTTCATTTTCCCAGTTTTGGTACCACAACCACCAACAATTTTTAAAATTACCTAAATTCAACATGACAATTCCATATTTTCTCTGACCATTTGTCCTGGCTATGAGTGCAATGACCCAGATGCACTAGCATTGAAGACTTGGAAGTTAGAACAATGTTATAACCAATAATAACAACTGGCTTCAACTCCAAATACTGTCCAAAAAATATTATATATTCTTACTAACTTGAAAGCATTCTCAAGTTGAAAAACAAGATTCCAAATTGCAGCTCCTTTCTTACCTTTATCTTGAAGCTTTTGAAATCCCCTAATATCACCTCCGCCACAAAATTTTCCATTCGCTCCTAAAACAGAATAACACAGCTAACCAACCAGATTAAAAGAAGAATCAACAAATGCAACCTCAAAATCCCTTTTGTATTTCACTTACAAAATTAAACTGCCAAGAGATCCAAGGCACTAAAAGTTGTCCCTATGCCATGAACAAGCATACCAGAAATACCTATGTGTGCAATAAGAAAGAAACTGATGGTTTCACCAAGAAATAAAAATAGAAAGGATCCATATTAATATCTATGAATGACCAACAAGTATTTCAGTTTTAACTGTTAGTGTTAAATATACCTCAAGAGCATTTCAAATTTTAAAGCATTTGAACTACTACAAAGGATTTAAATTATATATATACAAGCAACTGCTGTTTGGTTGAAGATGTCACAGGGATAATGGCTGTCAATCTTCATCTCCCCCATCTATTTTTATTAAAAGAACCTTTCAATCCTCTTAAAAAAATCTAGTAACATTACTAAATTATTAAAAACACACTAGTCACAAGTCCCTTTTTTTAATAGATGGCAAATAGAGGATGAAGAGAGAATAAGCAGATTTCCTAAAATAATCATACACAATGATCTGATTCTTCATACAAAAGGCGTGTTGCCTTACAAGAAACTCCCCTCAGAAAATCTGCTTAAATGGATTGAACCCAATTCCCTTGGAGTATGTGTTTCATATTTGCTGGTCTATTTATCGACTCTAGAGGCTCACTACCTACAATTAATTGTTGGGTGCCCCCTATTGCCATGCCTGCAATATCTCTAAAGTTAGAAAAACTAAATCACAGAGATCTGGGGTCTGAATCCCCATGACAGAATATAAAAAAACAAGACTGGACGCTTATCTACAGTTCAATGTGAAAATGGAACAACTCCAAGGGAATCACACCCCACTCACCAACCCGAGACAATGATTATGGCAAAGAAGTGTGATCATAGGATGAGATGGTAGACTCAATTCCTTTGCATTTAAATTTTATATCAGACTTCATGCACATTCTCCAAACCTAATGCTCCAAATACAGATGATCAAAGATAGCTCTATGATCTGAATTTGCTGGTAAAGTCCAATGACAGAATGCTAGTTCCAAAACTCCCATTGATAAGAAGTGTCGATCAATCAGTTATGGAAACTTTGCATGTAGATAAATAAAATTTCTCATTTTTCAGTAGTCCTGGTATAGATAGATTGGCAAGGTCTGGTTTATACCCAAGCTTGGTCATGGGGTCACAACCCAAAGGGTAAAAAATCTGATTAATATATATAGGGTTAAGTGAAAAAAATCTTGTTGTTCCCACAACGGGAATCTCATACACTTAGGAGGTGTGTTGGCTAGGCTGTGACCTTGAAAATGACCTTACATGTTGAAATAGTATTCTGCAATTGTAGTCAGTATTCCTCAGTTCTAACACAATTCATGGATGGTTGATTTTATTCACAATGTAAAAAGCTACAGAAGTTTCATGAATACAAATGGGGAGATCTGAAGTTCTCGTGAAGTCTGTTGTTAATTTTGATACGTACTTCAAGACTTGCAAACGAAAAAATTCATTAATCCTTTAAACTGTCCTTGGTTCACAAGAGATTCTCCAATGCTGTAACTTTCATTTACTGTTTAAATAGTTTATTATTGCATTTCCCACTCCTTGAGTTAGATGATGCTGTTAATACTGACCCTTACAAACATGGGCTAACTTCTGTGCAGTTTCATCTTTCCCTTAAAAAAACCTGGTGATGTGCTTTAAGAAATGGCCAGAAAGAATTATAAATTACTTGGGAGATTTAAAAGCAAAGAAAACCTACAAAAGACAATATTTCATACAATTTTATCATCTGTAACTAGAAACAACCTTTAAACACAGGGCAGCACAAAGTGCTAGTCCTGGTGTATATGAAATGGCAAGGTTCGGTTTACTCCCAAGCTTGGTCATGGGGTCAAAACCTAGGAGTAAGACTCTTGAATAATATATAAGGTAAATAGAAAGAAATCGCCTTCTGGACTTCCAAGGTGCAATCTCATTTGCCAGATTGGCATCTAGCTAGACCATGACCAAGAAAAAAACATCTTCCTTTACTCGGAAGCAGCATGTAGTCACAAGCACTGAGCAGTCATTTCCAACTAACTTAAAGCTACGAAAAAGAATGACACTGATCTAAAATCTAACAGCCATACCTCTCAGCACGATAGCTTTAACTTCTTGATCGGCATGCAGCTGAGTGAAGGTCCTGTACAGGCCATTCTGAACTGCAAAATTTAACAAAAAAACAACAATTTTTTTTAGCAGTCTGAGAAACATCAGGAAATATAAACATTAACAAACATAAGATGAGGTGATCTTTACTGTTACTAATGCCAAAATGATCTCTAGGACATAATACACACCGTCCAAATGTGCTTATACAAGTGTTTAGTTTTAAAGAAAATCTCCCGAGCCTTATTTGATTGTTTTGACATAAGATTAGGTTCTGAGTGCAAGAACTAAAGAATGAAAATAATAAGCATATAATGTGAGATTTAGTTTTATTTGACCTTCATTGCCGATAGCGTTAACAGGAGGGTAATCGACTGTTACAACTACAACGCCATCTGCTCCTTTCTCTACTGTCACTTTTGCTATGGCCATTTCTCAGAGAATCAAACCCTGAATCAAGTCAGCTAGAAAAAAGTTTCGAGAAAATTACTTGACTCGAAACAATCTAAAACAATAGATTTGCTCGGTTTGCAACTACCTCTGCATGCGTATTTATAGAGCCGCACAAGTCCCCCCAATTCAGTCGTATTGTCGCGATAAAAATCAATCCTGGTCAAGTCCACGTATAATGTTTTCATGTTCATAAAAATAGGGACAATAAATATTAGGGAGTGGTTTAATGGAGGAGTTTATTAATCCTTGTAAGTATTATAGGTTTTCATTCTTTCAATTAATTTAATTACATTATTTAATATATTATATTTAAAATTATTAAAATATTTTTTTAAATGATATTAGAAAAATATTTAATTTTCATATTAATGATTGGATTATAAAAAATTATATAACTTTTAAAAAATATATTTTCTAAATTATATGAAGAGTTTATTACCACCATTTATTTTTAATATTGTTTATTACTTAACTTTATATTTATTTTTTCTCATTTTTTATTTATTTTTAATTAAGAATATTCTCTCATTTCACCAAGCTATCAAATGTAAAAATACAACACAATTTTATTTTATTTTTTTAAACTTTCAATGAATAAAATTAAGGGAAGAAAAATACTAAAGAATTATTATAAATAATAATGACTACACCACAACTTGGCTCCCATAATTAATTATGTTTATACTTATATACATTATCAAGGAAGGGATACTTAATCCAAAGTCTATAAATACAGTGTTATATTTTTTCTCATGTGTATGAAGTTATTTGTTTATATATTTTTAATAATAATTATGAGTGAAGGAGATCTATTTAACACACAAATAAATTAAACATTTATTATTAAAAGAGGAACAATGAATTTTAATTAATTATTTTTAATAAATCTAAAATATTTTTAATTTAGATTTAGACAAATACACATAATAAATATATATGATCAAACAAATTTGAAATCAATATCTCATATCATATTATTATATTTTTAAATACATATTAATTATATAAAACAAAAGCCACATAATGGTGCACCCCCTGTGAGTAGTGGTATATTTGTACCAAAAATAGACCAGAACAAGCAATGTTAATGGTAAAAAAAGAAAAACAAGTATGTTTTGGTTTCTCCCTTCAAAAAAATAATAGCACTAAACTAATTCATATACTTTGTTTTGTCTTGCCTTCAATTATAAATGCATTAACAATGTATTACATTGTCCATAGTTATTTTTATTTTTACTTATTTTTATACTCGGCTATCAAAAATTGCATCTCCATATTCTAACTCTTATATGAATTTTATTTACGTCGTATTTTCTTTTAAATTTATAAAATTTATTATTATACAGAGTGGTATAGCTACAACACTACTTTTTTATATCTACTACTAATAAGTGTCCCTTCCTAATATGCAATCTTTCTCCCTAAAATTAATTTAACATAAATCACATTACAATTTTTAATGCAATTGATGCATAAAATATATATAAAATAAAAAAATTATAAAAACTAAATAAATTTAATAAATTAATTATTTATTTATTTTTTTAAATTAAAAAAAAATTAAAATTAAAATTTATTTATATCTATTCTTATTTTGTATTAAGTTGTAATTAAGTTGTCCAAAATTAATAATATTTAACCTTAACTTTTTTCACATTTATATCGCCTAAACTTAAGAAGATTATATATACATAAAATTATTTTTAAATATAGTGATCAACGGTGGTGAAAATTTAAATTTTTTTAAGTTTTTTGCACTTTTGAAAAGCAACATGTTTAACATGGACATGGACCATTAATAACACGAGTCTTTCTTTATGTGAGTGTTACCACTATTTTATAGTGTATGTCTGAACATAAATTTATGCCTTTCAATAAATATTTGATTTCCTCAAAATATTTATGAGTACTTAACAATTTAATTATAAAATGCTCAATTAAATATATTTTTTAATAAATAATTTAAAATATCTATATATAAAAACAATTAAATTTAAATCATGATTAACAATGAAAAACAAATTTCGAGGGCCGCTAAAAATCCATGGACGTGCACTAAATTAAATTTCGAATACAAGAAATATATAAAGATGATGTCACATCATTGACAAAGGCTGCCGAAAATGATGGGCGATATATTCGCTAATCTATTTCACTACCAACAAATGGCCTTCTCTTTCACTCTCATTGGAGGGTAATTTAGCCTTGTGGATCTCGTGCTTCCGCTTCCGCTTCCGCTTCCACGTTGCATTGACTTGGACTTTGACTAGCAACTTCCACAAATTGAATTATGGGGACCGAAATTTTAGTGCTTGTTGTTAGACTGAATCAGCTTGACTATTATGGAATATACTACGCCATTAGCAATAAGCAATTGTCTCACGTGAAAAATGGGTCAATAAAACCCACCTTATAAAATAACGTATATGTCCACTCTATTTGTGAATAATATAGTCTTAAAAAAAGAGGAAATTTATTTTATAAATTTATGCTTTTATCAAAAAAGAGGGATTTCATTTGGAAGTGTATGCCTTCTCTTCAATTGTCTCGGATAAGATGGTGGCATTATTTCACTCGTAAGAAAAGTTTTAGTGCTTGGCATACTCAAACACATTTTATTATTGCTACGATTTGTTATAATTGTTGGTGAATAGGGTTATAGGTTCTTCTTGTCAAGATGGACAGGGTGGTTAAAAATGGGAGTTCTCTCTAATCTGTGCTTTACTTTTTTTCAAAAAATTGTAATGTACACTTCAAAGCTTCCAAGTGGTAACAAATTGGACTAGGATGAGGAGCTAGTGGTTCTTGAGCCTCTCTTGTTCTTATTCGCTAAGAAGTACAAGATGGATTTTCACGAATGGATTAGAGAGTGGAGTTGGAAAAATATTTTTTGGGCCCTTACTGTTGGGATATGAAACACCAGAAGCACACAATTGATTACTAAAATACAAGCAACTTAATATGCAGAAATAATCAGAATCAACAAGTAATTAGAATCCAAAAATAACACAAGATATGAGAGACAATACACAACTTGTAATAATACTCATACAGAAAATAATACAATAAAGAAGATGCCACTTCTTCTCCACCACCTCTTCAGAGGCTTCCCACACCTCAAGTGGACAGTAACTCTCTCCTCAAAGCTCTCTCTCTTAGGTCCCAACACCCAACTCAAACACTGAGTTGGTGTTCACCTTATACATGTGCTCCACGCACACCACAAGTGCTCCACGCACTCCACAAGTACACAAACGTACTTCAAGTAGATCTCCCCTAAACCTGCAACAACCTGCACCTCAATAGACCTTACTTATGGAAGGATCTTCTTTGCCTTCCTCTATGCTCTGAGTACACACATGTACTCCAAGTAGATCCTGCCTGATTCTGCTCCCTGTTGTGTTGTTGTCCTATCTGATCTTGCACACCTGCAAATCAACTTGGTTCTGCACACCTGTGAACCTTGACCTTGCACACACATACACCTGCATATCAATGATCTTACTTACCATGTAGATCTCCTATAGAAGCCATGCTCACCTGATGACCAAGATCATACACTCCTGAAGAACCCTGTTGATTCTCCAATCCAGCACCCACCTTGGTACTGTGGCACTAGGAGGAACACACTATGCTCACCTCACACACAGAAGGAGCTTATAATAATGCTCTCTTACTCTCTAGCACAAGTTTACAATACAACCATGAGTCTATTATATAGATCTCATCCAAACAATAATTAGACACCTAATACAATAATTAGATCCGCAGCTCTCAGTCTATAATTAGCTCTAAACATGCAAACACTTGGTTCGTCAACCAACCGCCTGTAATATACTCGCAGTCGAACCACACAGGCGATCGACGTCGGTCCCTGTCTGCCTGGGGGTCACCGACGCCAGCCAATTTCTGACCGACGTCGATTGCCTTCTATCTCCTTCCTACCAACGTCGGTTGGCCTGACCGACGCCGGTGTCTGTGACACTCTAGCAACTCCTCCAATGGCCTTCTCCATGTCTGCATCAATCAAGCTTTTAGCTCCACAACCTAACAATCTCCCACTTAGAGATAAACAGCTGCACTGTACCTGTACCTATACCCCATCTAATCTGTTTCCTGGCTTGTATCCCTCTTCAAGCTCAATCTTGAAGACAACCCACCACACAACCTGTGATGTACCTCCTGTCATCCGAGTACCCTGCCGCATCTGAACCTACAAAACCATGTAGTGAAGTCCTGACCCTCCATAGCATGAATCCCTACTGTTGGTCCCTCTCAAATCCCTGAGAACTCACTTCTTTGAATTGGCTCCTAACTCTCTGACAACTCCCACTGCTTGGGAAAACTCAGGTCTATACTAGACCTTATGTGATTTCAGACACTTAACTGTCCAGCCCTTAGTGTGCTCCAGCTCTGCATCCTGAACCTCGCCAACACCTGATTCACATCAGCGCCCACTGGAGACAAAATCAACCTGTGATCTCCCATGTCCCCCATGCCAAAGAATTTCGCTGCTCTAAATTCTTCATAGCAAACCACTGAACTAATCTTACCCTTAGCTCAGCAAAACCCTGTATGTACAAACCTGGTGGCAAACATACCATCCACATACAGCAACAGAATGATGTCATGATTCATCATCCACCTGGTAAGACAAACCACAGTAGTTATCTGACATTGACTGAAGCCATGCTTCATCCTCCACCTGTCAAAACCTGTACCACTGTCCTGCAGCTCCTCAAGACCATATGCCTGGCCTTCCGTCTCACGTGTCCGTTCTCTCTATTCTTCAACTAAGGTATCCATTCGTCTCTGTGCTTTCATACCTGTTGGCAACCCTACCAAGTCTCCCGCTTGGTTTTGCAACATATACCTGCCACGCTCCCACTGTTTCCTGGATCCTTCCTGCTCTGCAGTCAGCAACTAGTATAAAGAAGAGGAACAAAGAATTTGAGGCCTACTTACATCTTCAGTCCTCCGTATGGGTGTTTGAGACTCCTTGACAGCTTGTTGTCCACCCAAAATTTGTTACAATGACCGACCTCGATCACCACACAGTCTGCATCTGACCGACGTCGGTTCCATGCGCCTGTCCCTGACTACCAACATGTCAACGTCGGTCCTCGTGACCGACGTCGATCTTATCTACTACTGACGTCGGTTTTCCTACCGACGTCGGTACCTGTGTTTCCTGTGAGTGATGAATTTTTACCCGCGAGCTCCTTTGAATCAAGTCCCATGTCCAAACTGCCCTGCTCAGAAGTATCCAGCCCCATCCACTGGTCTCTGTCCGCCATTTCCTCTAAGAACACCAAGGCTTTCAAGTTCTTAAGCCTGTCAAAAATATCTGTCTTCTGCTTAAGAACATGCATCTCCTTCCTACTCATGTGACCAAGCCTACAAAGCCACGTCTCCACAATAAAAAAAGAATCAGTAATATAAACAAGTAGATAAAGAGTACCTATTTTCTTACCACTCGCTAATTCAAGTGCATCCGCTGTGAGAGTTCTCGTGCATCTCTCATCACCCAACCTTTCTGAAGAAATTAGCCACATCTCCAAACCTGGGACCTGCATGACCTCCTTCAACACCCATGTGTTGGCCGCCTGCAATTTTAGCTTCACTTCCCCTTTGCCAATTCTTTAGCAAGGCTCACCAGCTCCTTTATTTGGGGCTGCATGGAAAGAGGCAACCGAATCTATAAGACAATATTCTACTTTATCCAAGAAACCTCCCAGAGCATCTTGTGCCACATCCCCTGCAACATCTGCTTCTTCAGTTCCTTCTTGTTGATCTTCCACAAACCAACAATCTTCTTTTACCTGCTCTTTCTTTCTATCAGACCGTAAGTGACCATCTGTGCTTTTCAACTCCTCCATCCTTAGCTCACTTTGATCTGCCATTGCTCTACTCCCACTCAATCAGAAACCCCTGAGAGTGACCTCTAACCAAACACAAAACCGCTTCCTGCAACCTTAGCTCTGATACCACGTGTTGGTATCAAGCTCAAGAACCTACAACCAGGCTCTGATACCACGTGTTGAGATATGAAACACCGAAAGCACACAATTGATTACTAAAATACAAGCAACTTAATATGCAGAAATAACCAGAATCAACAAGTAACTAAAATCCAGAAATAACACAAGATATGAGAGACAATACACAACTTGTATTAATACTCATACAGAAAAGAATACAATAAAGAAGATGCCACTTCTTCTCCACCACCTCTTCAGAGGCTTCCCACGCCTCAAGTGAATAGTAACTCTCTCCTCAAAGCTCTCTCTCTTAGGTCCCAACACCCAACTCAAACACTGAGTTGGTGTTCACCTTATACCTGTGCTCCACGCACTCCACAAGTACACAAATGTACTTCAAGTAGATCTCCCCTGAACCTGCAACAACCTGCACCTCAATAGACCTTACTTATGGAAGGATCTTCCTTGCCTTCCTCTATGCTCTGAGTACACACCTGTACTCCAAGTAGATCATGCCTGATTCTGCTCTCTGTTGTGTTGTTGTCCTATCTGATCTTGCACACCTGCAAATCAACCTGGTTCTGCACACCTGTGAACCTTGACCTTGCACACACATACACCTACATATCAATGATCTTACTTACCATGTAGATCTCCTATAGAAGCCATGCTCACCTGATGACCAAGATCATACACTCCTGAAGAACCCTGCTGATTCTCCAATCCAGCACCCACCTTGGTACTGTGGCACTAGGAGGAACACACCATGCTCACCTCACACACAAAAAGAGCTTATAATAATGCTCTCTTACTCTCTAGCACAAGTTTACAATACAACCACGAGTCTATTATATAGATCTCATCCAAACAATAATTAGACACCTAATACAATAATTATATCCGCAGCTCTCAGTCTATAATTAGCTCTAAACATGCAAACACTCAGTTCGTCAACCAACTGCCCGTAATATACTCGCAGTCGAACCACACAGGCGACCGACGTCGCTCCCTGTCTGCCTGGGGGTCGCCGACGCTGGCCGATTTCTGACCGACGTTAGTTGCCTTCTGTCTCCTTCCTGTCGACGTCGGTTGGCCTGACCGACGCCGGTGTCTGTGACACTCCAGCAACTCCTCCAATGGCTTTCTCCATGTCTGCATCAGTGAAGCTTTTAGCTCCACAACCTAACACTTACATGGTAAATCTCACAAGCCATATGGACCGTTTGGTCCCTGCCTATTCTCAATTAAGCACTCGTACTAAAGTCAATTCAAATGTCACTTTTGTTTTTGCGAGCAACACCCTACAAGCTTTAAGAGATAAACAAACTTCTCAACAAATTATGGAAAAGTTTGTCCACCCTAATTTTCACATTAGGCTTTTTCAAGCATTTGAGATAGTGGATTTGGCAATTCCTCCTTCCTTGATCTTTTTTGGGATCCAACATAATGGGCTAATTCCCATATGCACTTTTCAGGAGCTAGAGGAATGTTTCATGGTTCTGATCAACTATATGGAGCAATTACAAACTTTCTACAATGACAACAGCTTGCTACAAGGGAAGGTTTTTCCTCATTTCAACATGCAGCATCTCTAAACTCCATTGTCTTCACTCAATAGAGTGTTTTCAAATCATCTGACTGTCAAGGTGGTGGCTACAACTATATTCTTAGGATGCATATGTGATGAAGGAGGGCAGCACTCAAGCCTCGTGCCTACAAAGGCTACAAGCTCTTCCAAGAATGTGAGAATTGTTCGAGCACATGACTCCAGGCTGCTTCAATCCACATGTGTAGAAGGTTGGGTGAGGCTTTGGCAACACTGAGACTTAGTGGATATTTAAAAAAGAAGAAAAGGAATATGGTTACCCCTCTACGAGTCGCAAGAAAAATGTGATAGTGTTGTAAAAATTAATGTATCCCTTTGGAGGTAAAAAGGTCAAGGGTAGTAATAGACATTAATGGGAACCAGATGGTGTAAGGATGGTTTTTGGTCAATCGAACTATGAGCTACTATGTGGGGAGTTGCACAATGATGATAAGTGGAGTAATAGGTTGAGGTGTTGGCCCGTACAATAGTGAGTTGAGTGGTGGTGATGGTTCAACTAGTGGTAGTCTACATGGCTCATTGGGGACATGAAATGCTTGGTTTGGATGGTTTAAAGGACCTATGGGATCCTTATTTGCCTAGACCCAACAGGGGAATTTTGTTTCCGATTTTGTTATATTGATGAATTAATACATGACTATATAAATTGGTTTTGGTTTTTTGTTTATGGGATTTGTCCCCCATTCATGTTTTTCTTGTTAAAACTTTGGGCTTGTTCAGTTGTAACAATTGCTTATTATGGGGATATCCAATAATGCAATCAATTTTTCGTATTTATTTTCTATATAATGAATGGGTAAGGGACCCCCCAAGCCTTAATTACCTATAAAAAAAGAAGTCTATTATATGAATATCATGTAATCATTGTAGTCTAAAAGATAATAGTGTTAAGTAATTTTTTAAATAATTTTAATTCGAAGGCAATACAAATGATTCTAGATGTTACATAATTGATAATGAGGGTGTTTATAAGCTAATTAAACAATAAATTTTATTATTTTTTAGGGCCCTTTGTTATAACTAATAGGTTAAGGCTCTCATAGCTCACAGATCATAGGCCCTTAAGCTCATGGTCTAAGACCAAGAGTATGCACCCAACATCCTTTTCTCTTTAACAAATGAACCCCCATCTGACACTAGGGGATGCTCCTCACCAATGCTTAGCTCGCCTCACTCATACACCATTATCATGTGTGTGTGTGTGTGTATGCATGTGTGTGTTCGTGTGTGCATGTGCATTTGTGTGTGCATGCAAATGTGCACATATATGTATGTGCATGTGTGCCCTAAGTATATGGGCGCATGTGTACGTGTATTGTGTGTGTGCATGCAGATGTGTGTGTGCAAATGCATGTGTACATGTGTGTGTGTGTGTGTGCACACATGCATGTGTACATGTGTGTGTGTGTACACATGCATGTGTACGACTGTATGTGTGTATGTGGGCGGCGGGGGCGGGGGGCGGGGTTGCGGGGGGTTTGTGTACATGTATGTGTGCACATGTGTATGTGTGTGTGAGTGTGTGGGCATGTGCATGTGCATGTGTGCATATATGTGTGGGTGCACGTGTGTGTGCATGTGTGTTCATATGTGCGTGTGTATGTGTGTGTGTACATGCACACATGTGTGTGCATGTATGTGCACGTGTATGTGCATATGTGTGCATGTGTATGTGCATATTTGTGCACATAAGCGTGCATGTGTGTGCACATAAGCGTGCATGTGTGTGCACATGAGCGTACATGTGTGTGTGTGCACATGAGTGTACATGTGTGTGCGCACATGTGTGCATGTGTGTACATGTGGGTGTATGTGTGTGTGTATTTGTGCATGTGAATGTGTGTGTGTAATGATCCAGATTTTAAGATGATTGGAGGACAACACTCTAGATGAAGTTGTGTGTGTGTGGGAAAACAATTTTTAAATAAGATGAGAATAAAAAAGTATTAGAACTGAAATAATAATTGCATTATTTATTTATATATTTTGTACATAGCATACTCTTGAGAAATATGTATAATTGTTTACTTTTATATTATCTCTCTCGTTAGCTAATATTACAAATGTGTATACATGAATTATAATGATGCAAAGGCTATAAAACCATCATGGAAGTTGAATCTTTTAGTCTTCCATGTGTGAATTTTCAGCTTTTGGTGGTTTATGTGGCTTAACTAATAGGTGTGCAAGATGTTGATAGATGTTGTGGCACAATGTAGGCCCTAAAAGTGCCACTTGATGTAGCACATTGTGGCATAGATTGTCCACATGGCTGACATGTAATATATAGGTCTTGTGCAACAACTAAGTTGTGTGTTATGTCTAAAGAGGTTGCACCATTGGTCAATATTGTGCAGAGGTTATGTAAATGATAAGAAGTAGTGTAGTCTTGTGTAGGTTGCATAGGGTGCATAGAGGTTATGTTGCATAAAATGTGAAGTTACACCAAATGGAATTCCAAATGAATATCTACATTGTTTGATAGGGTCTTGCCTCATGAAATGGGGCATTACCCCACAACCGCACACCAGTTAAACCTTTAAAACTTACACATTTTATGCCTATCAGGGGAAGTGCATGGTGTTATCTTCTTAGTTACACTCATAAAATGTTTTATTTTATATGTAATTTTCTCATTATTTAGACCATGTGTACTAACAAAAAATGACATGCTCTGTCATGCAATTCTAAACAAAAGCTTTTCAGTAAATATGGCATAAAATAGTTACTACATGAGCCTTGTTATATATGAGTGATATGTTTGACCTCACAACTTATAGATAATTAGGAGTTTTTTTTATTGGTTTTTGCCTCTTAATGTGAAGCCTAATTATGAGTCACATATTTGTAAGTTGGGACATGCCTCACTCTCTATTGTAGAAAACCAATACTTTCAATTTCATACTCATAACATCCCTCCATAGAAAGAAGTGCATGTTTGGCACATTTATTATAGCCATATTTTCTTATAAGTACACAACCAAGGTGTCAATGGGGGCATAAATCAACAAAGGTTGGGTAGCGATAGATCCTGCCATAATGGTTGAAAAGTATTTTTGTGAATTGCATGAACTAGCATGATATTTATTGTCAATACAAACTATTTAAAGAACAAAAATACAAGATAGAATAAAACAATGAACGAGAGCATCTTAGTAATTTAAACAAAAAATTGAGGGTTTTAAGAGAAGCGTAATAAGATAGAGCATAAGCAAAATAAAAAGTTTAAAGGCTAATTTAGATGTAAGTTTTAATCAAAATAAGTTATCGGTGTTGTAAAGTGCTAAACTATTTAGTTAAAAAGAATTGTCTGAAAATGAGTTGAGTATGTAGATCAATGTTATAGTTCATAATGGTTATATTGTTTTGATTACCTTTGTTGAAATGATATTATATTAGATAGTTAAGATGTTTTTGTTGGTATAGGCTTTTTCCCACTCTTGGTTTTACCTACACAATTGTTAGTCAACTTGCTTAGGGTTGTTAAGGTCATCAGGGGAAATACACTTAACGTGTTTTCTAATTATGAGTTGTGTTGTTACCATTATGGTGACCTAATATCTCGTTATATAATTTACCTCATTTTTACTTTTTGATTAATCAATTAATGAATTTTTTAATGCAACTTTTGTTGTAGTAATCTTGCTCTTACCTAATCATAGGGTTTTCATACAATCTATGATGTTTAAAGATCTTAGAGTAACCTAACATAGTATCAGAGCTCTGATATAACGATTATTTTACCATTTCTAAAAATCCTTGGTGAGATGTTTTTTACATGCATCTTACAGGGTTTCTTGATTTTTTGGTTTTTCATAGCTTTGGTGGGATTTTGAGAAAATATGTGCAAACTATATAGCTTGAGTCTCAAATCATAAAATTAAGCGTGCCATAGATTTAGAAGGTGCAAAAACCCTAAGATTAATTGTAAACACAACCTAGTTTCGTGATAGTCAATTTTGGCCATTTTGAAGGGTTTTAGGTTTTTTCAATGATTTCGTGCAAATCCATATAGTTGAGGTCTCAAAAAAATTCCTGTTTCAAGTTTTTTGGAGATTTTTGAGATCTTTGGTGGATATTTTATGGATTTTCTATGAGGATTATAGATCTAGAGTTTCTAAGCTTGGTGAAAAATTCAGCGCTTACATGCACAAATCAAAGTTTTAAGCCTTTGTTACACATACGAGAAGTTTTGGGTGATGTCACCATCAAAACCCCTGGTATCAAAGTTTAGAGTTGAATTCATAGTCCATAATCCTGACATCAAGATTTATGACTACCCATGTAGCCTAAAACCCCAACGTCAAAACTTTTGACTACACACCTCGATGTGTCAGGACTTTTGACTACACTCATAGTCAATAAACCCAACACTTCTAGAACTCTAGGTGTTCCCAACAACTACAAAGGGGCCCACTACTTTCTCCCTCTAGAGTTTTGTTGCTAAAACCATCAAAACTTAAAATAATGTTAAAACTCTTAAATGTTTCGACAACTTTAAAAGGTCGTTGTAACCTCGACGTGCAACCCCAATGCAAATATCTACTACGAGAACTCTCAGCATCTTTGATACTTGTAGGAAACTTCAAAAACTCTAACGATAGTCTAGAGGACATCAAATTTAACCTTGTGAAGTGTGACACTATTCATTTGAAAATTTGGTGCATTTTTTGCATGATGTCACTCTGAGCACTCACAATAGGCCTTAGCCCCCAGGTCATATGTCATGGTCACATGAGGGGAGCACCCATTTTAGCCCTTAGCCCCTAGTTATATGGAAATTAATCCCTTTGTCACTTCCAACCCAAAATTTCTTGACTTTTGCTCTAAAGGACCTTAAGTTCTTTTTTGGGGGAAATTGATTCACAATTTTTTTCAAACTTTTGATCCAAGGGGTCTCAAGTTTTTTTTTGGAAGTTGATTAAAAAAAAATCCACCACTATTTTTTTGCCCAAAATTTTCATGCGAGCTAAGATTTTTAAATGTTTATAACTTTTGATAGGTAACTTAAATTTGAGTGTTGTCTTGTTTAAAAATACTTATTTTTCATGCTTTACGCATTGGTGACATTTTTGGGCTCCTTTAAACCCAAATATTATACACTCTTTGACACATTCTCAGTTGAGCTTGATGTCTCTTTAGTTCTTTGATACTTACATACAAATTGCTCAAGACACATTCTCAAATATGTCTAGTGCTTGTATTTGCAACTTTATGTTGAGTTATGGAGCTAAAAGCTTCACTAATGAGCTAATGAGGAGGTTGCTGGGCTTACACAGTAACCGACATCGGTCAGAACCAACCGACATCGGTTAGGGGTCGAGCGGCATCGGTTAGGGGTCGGCCGGCATCGGTCATCTTTAGACCGACACTGACTTCTGTGCATTTCCAGACATTTCCAGATTTTCTATTTTTAGGAGAATAGTTAGTTTGCATGTAAAGACTAAAATTAGTCTTGAGTCTGTTTTTCTAATTATTGTTTGCTTTCAATCCTATTTAAGAGACCCATGGGGCAGTATTGTAATTGGGGGAAACAACTCAGTAATTGAGTTTATTATAATTGATTGAGAGAGAGAGAGAGAGAGAGAACTCTTGAGGGAGAATTAGTGTACATCTGAAAGGTGTGAGGAGAGAGAAATTTCTTCATTGTATTTCCTTCTGAAAGAGTTTAATATAGATTGGTTGTTTCTTGTATCTCTTATTATTTGTTGTTTTTGATTTCTAGTTACTTATTACTTCTGGTTTCAATTTCGTGTTTAGTTGCTTATACAAAAGTAATCAATTGTATTCTAAGATTCTAACAACTGGTATCAGAGCTTTAAACACTAACAACTTGTATCAGAGCGTGTTAGTGTTTGTTGATTACAGAATTCACTCACAGGGGTTTCTGATTGAGTGGGAGCAAAGCAATGGCAGAAGAAAGCAAACTAAGAATGGAGAAATTCAATGGCAAGAATTATCAATTATGGAAGATGCAGATTGAAGATTATCTGTATCAAAAAGATCTGTATTTACCGTTGGGTGGGGTTTCAAGGAAGCCCACAGATATGGAAGATGAAGAATGGAATGTTCTTGATAGAAAGGCTCTTGGATCTATAAGGTTGAGCCTGGCAGCTTTTGTGTTTTCCAACTTATCACAGGCAAAGACAACGATAGAGTTAATGGATACTTTGGCAAATTTATATGAAAAACCCTCAGCTTCAAATAAGGTATATCTTATGAAGCAATTATTTAATTTGCAAATGCAGGAAGGTGGATCTATATCTAGTCATATTAATGATTTCCATACAATAGTAGATCAGTTAAATTCAATCAAAATAGTTTTTGATGATGAAATTAAGGCTCTCTTAATCTTATGCTCTTTACCTGAAAGTTGGCATAGTTTGGTAATGGCAGTTAGTAATACTGCATCTGCTTCAAATATCTTGAAAGTTGATGATGTTGTTAGTGTAATCTTGAATGAAGAAATTTGCAGGAAAAGCACAGGGAAAACATCAGGTAATGCTTTAAGTTTTGAAAGCAGGGGAAGGCAAAGAGAGAAGGGCAAGCAAGGGAAATCAAGGTCAAAGATGGGAAGTAGATCCAAATCCAGAAATGGAAGAATAACCTGTTGGAATTGTGAAAAGAAAGGGCATGCAAATAAAGATTGTTAGTTGAAGGATAACAAATAAAATCAGCATGAAGGTAATAAAGAAGTAAAAGTTATAGGTATTGTTGCACAAGATGCTCTTATATTTTCTTTGGATAATAAAGTAGAATAATGGGTTTTAGATTTTGGTGCCTCTTTCCATGCAACCCCAAATAGAGAATTTTTCAATGATTATGTCCATGGAGATTTTGGAAAAGTTTATTTAGGGGATGATGAGCCTTGTAAAATTGTTGGCAAAGGAAAAGTGCAGTTGAAATTGCAGAATGGCAACACATGGGTGTGGAAAGATGTCATGCATGTACCCATCCTGAAGAGGAATCTGATTTTTGCAAGAAAGTTGGGTGATGAGGGTTGCACAATAATTTTCACAATTGAATCTTAGAAAGTTTTCAAGGGTGCACTTGTATTAGCAAAAGGTAAGAGAGTAGGTACACTTTATCTATCTACTTGTATTACTGATTATTCTCCTTCTGTTTTATCTACTTCTGATGTAGATGAAAAGTTGTGGCACTGTAGGCTTGGTCACATGAGTGAGAAGGGAATGAATGTTCTTAAGTCAAAAGGTAAGCTTTTAGATTTGAAAAGCATAGATCTAGATTTTTGTGAGCATTGTATTTTTGGGAAATAGAAGAAAGTGAGGTTTCTCAAAATTGGGTCAACAAAGAAGAAGCACAAGTTGGAGTTTGTTCACACAAAAGTGTGGAGACCAGCTCAGGTAGCTTCTATTAGAGGATCACAGTATTATGTTTTTTTCATTGATGATGCTACAATAAAGGTATGGATTTATTGCATAAAGAGGAAATATGATGTTTTTGACACATTTAAGAAATGGAAAGCTTTGGTTGAGAATGAAACAGGTTTGAGATTGAAGTGCCTTAGATCTGACAATGGTGGTGAGTACTGCAGCAATATATTCAATAGTTACTGTTCTTTGAGTGGAATAAGCAAGAAAAGGATGGTTCCAAGGACACCTCAACAAAATGGAGTTGTTGAAAGGATGAATAGAACAATAATGGAGTGTGCACAGAGTATGAGGTTGCATGTTGGTTTGCCCTTATAATTTTGGGCAGAAGCTGTAGATAATGCAGTTTACCTAATTAATAGAGGACCTTCTACTGCACTAGATGGTGGAATTCCAGAAGAGGCTTGGACAGGTAAAAAGGTAGATCTTTCATTTCTTAGAGTTTTTGGTTCTAAAGCTTTTGTGCACATTGATAAAGAAAATAGAAAGAAGCTGGATGCTAAATCTATGCGATGCACTTTCATTGGTTATGGTTTTGGAGATTTCAGATTTCGGTTGTAGAATTTAAAAATTAACAAAATTATTAAAAGCCGTGATGTATTTTTCAATGAGAAGGTGATGTACAGTGATCAGCTCAAGAGGCTGAATAATTTTGAGCCGGGCAATCTTGATTTGAAAGAGGTTATGATCTAAAATGAGCTCACAGATAAAAATCATCACTCATAGAAAAACACAGAGACCGACATCGGTCAGGTGGAAATCGATGTCAATCAGGCAGAGACTGACATCGGTTAGATGAAACTAACATCGGTCAGGTGCAGACTGACATCGATCAGAGAAGATCGGGATCGGTCACTGTCAAAAAAAATTGGGCAGACAACAAGCTGTAAATGAGCCTCAAACGCCCATAAAGAGGTTTGAAAGGGTAAGTAAACCTCCAATTCGTTATTCCCCTTCTTTATACTACTTATTGCTCATTAATGGTGGAGAACCAAAAAGTTTTGATGAGGCAATGTAGGTAGAATCCAGAAAATAGTGGGAGCATGGCATGAATGAAGAAATTGATTCCTTGGAAGAGAACCATACGTGGGATTTGGTTGAGTTGCTAGCTAGAAAGAAAGCACTGAAAACTAAATGGGTATACAGGTTAAAGGAAGGAGAAAATGGACAAATGAGACATAAGGCCAGGTTGGTAGTAAAGGGATTTGCACAGAAACCAGGTATTGATTTTAGTAAAAAAATTCACCTGTAGTAAAGATGACTTCTATTCGGACTGTATTGTCTTTAGTTGTTATTGAGGATTTTCATCTTGAGCAGCTTGATGTTAAGACAACATTTTTTCATGGAGATTTGGATGAAGAGATATATATGGATCAGTCGGAAGGTTTTGAGGTCAAAGGTAAGGAGAAACTTGTGTGCAGGTTGAAGAAAAGCTTATATGGTCTTAAACAAGCTCCAAAACAATGGTATTTGAGGTTTGACAGGTTTATGACAGAGCATGGCTTTAATAAATGTCAATCGGACCATTGTGTTTATTTTGACAGATTGGATAATGGTAGTTATATTATCCTGTTACTGTATGTAGATGATATGCTTGTTGCAGGTTCACACATGCAGGAAATTACTGAGCTTAAGGTAAAATTAGCTCACACATTTGCCATGAAAGATTTAGGAGCAGCAAAGAAAATCCTTGGCATGAGTATTAAGAGAGACAAGAAAAATCACAATTTAATTTTGTCTCAAAAGGATTATGTGAACAAGGTGTTGGACAGGTTCAATATGCAGAATGCAAAATCGGTAAGCACACCTATGGCTGGACACTTCAAGTTGAGCAAAGAATAGTGTCCTAAATCACATGATGAGGTTGAGTACATAAGTAGAGTTCCATATGCTTCAGTAGTTAGGAGCTTGATGTATGCAATGGTATGTACTAGACTAGATATTGCCCAAGCAGTGGGAGTTGTCAGCAAGTTTATGGCCAATCTAAGAAAGGAACACTGAAAAGTAGATTAGTGGATTCTCAGATATCTGAGAGGGACCAACAGTAGGCATTTATGCTATGGAGGGTCAAACACTTCTCTACATGGGTATGTAGATTTGGATATGGCAGGTGACTTGGATGGTAGGAGAAGCACCACATGATATGTGTTCAGTGTTGGTGGAATGGTGGTTAGCTGGATTTTAAAGTTGCAAAAGGTTGTTGCCTTGTCTACTACAGAGGCAGAATATATTACAGTCACAGAGGCTAGCAAGGAAATGATTTGGATGACTCGATTCATGGAAGAGTTGGGAAAGGAGAAAGAGAGTTGCAGATTGTATAGTGATAGTCAAAGTGCAATTCATTTGGCAAAGAATTCAGCCTTTCATTCAAGAACCAAACATATACAGCTTAGGTACCATTTCATTAGACAGGTATTGGAGGATGGACAGTTGAAGCTAGAAAAGATCCATACGGATAAGAACCCTGCTGATATGTTAACAAAGCTGGTAACAAAAGAGATGTTGAATCTTCATTCAACTTTTGTTGGTCTTCAAGATTGAACTTGAAGAGGGAGAAATAAGCCAGAGATGTTTAGAAGATATTGTTGTATAGGTACAGGTGTAGTTGTTTATCTCCAAGTGGGAGATTATTGAGTTGTGGAGCTAAAAGTTTCACTAATGAGCCAATGTGGAGGTTGTTGGGCTTACACAGTAACCGACATCGGTTAGGGGTCAACCGACATCGATTAGGGGTCGACCGGCATCGGTCATCTTAACACCGACACTGACTTCTGTGCGTTTCCAGATTTTATATTTTTAGGAGAACAGTTAGTTTGCATGTAAAAACTAAAATTAGTCTTGAGTCTATTTTTCTAATTATTGTTTGCTTTCAATCCTATTTAAGAGACCCATGGGGCAGTATTGTAATTGGGGGAAACAACTCAGTAATTGAGTTGATTGTAATTGATTAAGAGAGAGAGAGAGAAAACTCTTGAGGGAGAATTACTGTACATCTGAAAGGTGCGAGGAGAGAGAAATTTCTTCATTGTATTTCCTTTTGAAAGAGTTTAATATAGATTGGTTATTTCTTGTATCTCTTATTATTTATTGTTTCTGATTTCTAGTTACTTATTACTTCTACTTTCAATTATGTGTTTAGTTGCTTATACAAAAGTAATCAATCGTACTCTAAGATCCTAACACTTTAAGGGGGGTCACACTGATAGTTCTAAGGGGGCACTGTGTGATGCTATGAATTTCCTTTTCTATATTTCTTATTTACTTTTTGCAATAAATTTTCCTTCTACGCTATGGATTCAAGTTCAATAAGTCTACTCATACTATTTAATTTCCACATATGGAATCCAGAATGGAAATCATTTTGCAATCCAAGGGTTACCATTAAATTATAATAGACACTAAGACCAAACCTTCAGCAACAGAAGTGAAAATCAAATGGTTCAACCATTGTGATAAAGTTTGTGGATTATTGTGTCTTCCAATCTCTCATGATCTACTCTTTCGCATAGAATATACCAAAATATCTACTCAAGTATGGACCACTATGGGAATGCTCTTTGGGAAGTAGGATGTGATGAGAGGCCATGAGTTGGAGAAAGATCTCATCATTTTGAATCCAGATGACTAGGACACCCTACAAGACTTTTTTTCCAAGTTTAGACTTACGAGGTTGTAGTTGAAAGAATGTAGAATTGATAAGAAATATGACCAACTTGTTTTGTCAATACTCTTTGAACTAGGTCCAAAGTATTTTGTATTTGTGTCCACTTTCCATGCCAGAAAAAGTGCTCTTACAGGTGTATGGAAGATTGCCTTATTTAGATACATTTGTTGTTGACTTGATTTGGGATCAAAATAAGTTGATACAGATGGGCATGGTGAAGTCCTCAAAATCTCATGCACTATTTGCTAAGAAAGATAAGGCTTCAAACAACAAAGAAAAGAAGCAAAACAAAAAGGATCATGATAAGTATATAAATCCTCCCACCTTAAAATCAAGCCATGAGACCTCTTCTTACAAACTTAAGCCTAAGAAAGAGATGAACAAATGTGGTTTTTGCTCAAAAAAGCATAATGAAATCAAGTATTCAAATAAGCAAATTGATGAACTAACTAAGATATTTGAGAAACATAATATTATTGTCCCTGATTATACCAATCATATTTCATCAATGCATGAATACTCTATGTAGACACCTAAAACTGGCAACTGATAATCTTCAATTAGGGTTTTGGCCAATTTACACCCAAAATGCATAATTTCACCTAAAACACTAAAACATGCAAAACGATGTGAAACTGACATATTCAAGTGCTAATTTTGGTTAAGGTATCACTAAATGGGGCAATGTAATTTATGGGCCAGCTAACTTTGATCAGTTCATTTTGAGTCAAAATACCAATTTTGCACCCACATGCTCTGGACTGTTCTTTCCTATCAAATCTTATACACAAGATGTGTGCCTTTGTTATTTATTGTTGGTAACATTCCAAATGGGAATACGCATCTAATGCATCAAACAGTGACTTCCAATTCCAATCCAGTCAAATTTATGACCAATAACAAGGCATTTTGATCAATTTGGGTAATTTGTGCACAATGTGCTTAATCATGCTTAAGAGCTAATTAACCCAAATCAAGGTCTAATCAAGAATTCCATGGAAACTTGTTGAATACTTTGTTTTGAAAATGAATATTGAATATTTGCATCATCAAGTGACCTCATTTCTTGGGAAGACATCCCTAGGCCATAAATGCCACAAATATCAAGACTCATGCCTCATCAATGCCTTCCATGATGCCCTCCTTGCCTCTTAATTGCCCCTTATTCCAATGTCATGATGAGGATAATTACAAACTTGATTCTAAAAATTGAATTAATCTTCAACCACACATCTCAATCTTGAGATGGATGGTTGAGGTTGATTTTGATTAAATCTAAAAATTTATCAATAAGAGGCCTCACAACATCATTTCTAAGCTTAATTTGTGCAATGTTATAATGTAGGATTGGTTCCAAAAGTTCCATACAACTAGTGTTACCATGCCAAATTGATACCAAGCCAAGCCAAGCCACAAGCCAAAGGTGCCAAGGAGAGATAGAGGTAGACAAGCTTCTATTGCTAAGGACTTCATGAGCATAAGCTGAGTAAGTCACTATTACAAAGGCATTTGGAGCATCCAAGGAAGGTGAGAGAACTCTCGTATTTGATCCCTTGCTTTTTAGTTGTGCTTATCATTTAATTTTGTTAACTAAGCTCTCCTTATTGTCTAGGTCTAGAGATGTTATGCTATTAGTGTGTTTATTTCACTTTATTTTTATTTTAGAACTAACACCATGCTAACCATCCTTTCTTGAGTCAAATTCCTAGATCCCATAATGGCACACCCGGTGGGACTAGAAGGATCCCACACATGAAAGAGATCCTTTTTCAACTCTAAAATATTTATTTGAGCCTTTAAAATTCTTGTAAATTGATTTTTTAACTTTATTTTATCATTTTTGGTTGCCACAGTTTTTACACAGTGACTGATGTTGGTAAAAATATCGATATTGGTTGCTTGATTTAACCGACATCAGTCAGTAGAACTGACATTGATTAGATCTCGATTAGTTGTAACTGATGTTGATGGTATTAACTGACGTTGATCATTGTGTTTTTTAAAAAACACAGACCTAAGAGCTACTTTTCCAAAGATTAGTGTTTCAAACTCAAAATAACTTCAAAACTAAAGGACATGCTAATAATTGTGTTGTAAGACCAAGTTTAAAATTTGCTCAAAATATGTTTAAATCACCTTTGCATGCTTAAAAATCGATTAGGAACCTTGTTTTGGTATCTAACAAATAATTTTTACATATTTTTGCTGAATGTTTTTCAAAGTTTGCAACTAAGACCAAGGAGTCAAGTGAAAACCACCAAATCTTTCATTTGGGTATAAAATTGAACACACTTGTCAATTTTTGTTTGCAATAGTTGTTTAATCAATTTTTTTTTGGAAAGAAGAAGAATTTTGCGTGTATATTCTTCCATTTTTCCCTTATAGGGAACCCTTGGAATCAAAAGCACCATTCCTATTGCAAATAGCCTAGTCCAAGGCTTAGAAAAAAAGTCATCTAAAGCACTCCCCAAAAACTCATCAAAGTTTGGGTAACTTTGAAAATGACCCTAAAGTCTTTCTACTTTCATGCTTTATTTTTTTTTATGCATCTTGGCTTACGAGGGGGACTTCATCACCTCTCAAAAGTTCTTTAAGGAAGCTTTGACTTGGGGTTTCATCTCCCGGCATTGACTTCATTTGGCTCTTTTAGAGTTACACACGAGACATAGTGGCACTTTGGACATCGCACTACACTGAGCAAATAGTAGGATGTAGTGGTTGCAAAAAAGACTAGACCTTTTTACAATAAGTCGAGTGATATGGACGCAAAATCCATGCTTTTCTTTTGCATTGTTTGGCATGAATGTCATTATGTAATTGATTCCCCTAGAATGATCGAAAACTTGCTAGTTTAGTCAACCCCATTTTTTCATACCCTTGCTAGGATTTGTATGGTTATACTTAGAGTTTTTTTTGTCATTTTCTCATTTGGTATGTTTTGAGACTAAAACTTGTTTGTTTGTTCATAAGCCATGCCAAAACCAATTTGTCTATACGTCACTCTTTTGTCTAAAGTGGCATTATGCTGGCCATTTTACACCACACTTGTGCCTTGAAATTTTGCTAAACTTGTTTGTGTGTGTGTGTCATTTGAGTTGCAGAGAGTAGTGTTATGCTACCCAAATCATGTCAAACTATTTTGAGCCTTTTTTGAAACATAACATTGACCACATCATTCGAGCATGCTTACACCATTAGGATGCTCAATTTGTTTCAAGACTTGTTTACCATTGTATCAAAACCATTTGTTTCAAACCATTTTGTGTATACCATTTAGACCTCTGTCTTGTGCCATCATGTTGTCCAATCTTATCTAGCTTGTTTGGTCTAATCCTAGTTTTCAATTAGCCTTATCAAGTTTGGATTCAAACATTGATTGATTTTTGTTTAGGCCTTAATTCATGGGGTTGATACATAGATATTTCTCTTTTGGGTTGCATAACTTTAGTTAATCGATTAACCAAATTTGAAAACTATTGATGGTTTGTTTGTTCAGTACCTATCCTCATCATTGTTCGTGCCTTTATTTGGGAAAACACAGTCTTTCTTCAAAGAGCCTTTTGTCTTCTGCCTTATGTTAACTGATCATGTTTATGATTGATTCCATGTGTTGGGTCTATGTCAAAGTTATTTCCAAATTTGTTAGATTAAATCAAATCACATCATGCCTGTTTGTTTGAGCCTAGTTTTTGACTTTGTGTTTGGATAAAAGACCTAGCAACTCAACTTCTCCCTTTCCTAGTTTAGACCTTGTTTGTATCACTTTGACCTAGACCTTTGACATGCCAATTTTTATTCAGATGCTTGACCTTTTGTGCATATGACATTTGACATTAGACATTTGATGTTAGATTGTTTTATGCCAAGTCTTAGCACAAACCATTTTGGAGATACAACTCCACTTTCAGACCATATTAGACATACAACTCCGCCCCTTCAACCAAGTTTGAACCATTGGTCCTTTGGACATAGTTTTTTAGAGTTTATAGAACTCTAAGTCTTTTTGTTTTTGAAGATTTCATCATTTACGTGGATATGTCTTGCTACACTTACAGTGGAGTCACTTACATTCCAACTTATGATAGAATGGCCTCACAAAATGACTTTTATGGCTTTTGTCAAAACCCTAATGATGCTAATATGGTTTATGAGATAGATTGCTATCCGTCTTATATTAATCATTCATGGGAACAAAGTTACAAAGTAACTTACGATCCAACTCAAGACTTTGATTGGTATGAAGAGGCTTGTGAAGAGGACTTTGAAGACCCAACTATAGATAAAGTTTCTTAGGATACAGATCCATGCCCTCTTTTCAATAATCAGTACATGGAACATAGTCAAGAACTAGCTTATGATCGAACTCATGACTGGGATAATATGGTTTATGAGGAAGACTTGGATGCTTTTGCTTGTGCAAGAAATCAAGTTCCACGATGTCCTTTTGTTATCCATTCATCGATTACCCCTAACCCTCCTTTAGATTATATGCGCTATTAAGATCTGTAATATCCAAAGGATACCATTATATACCATGACCTTGTCCTTTGGTTTGTGTGAGTAATCAATCTCTTCAATGCCCCTTCATCATTTTAGGACCTAGTCCTTTGGCTTATGCAAGCAGTCAATCCCCACAACGCCCTATCATTACCATCTTAGGACTTTGTCCTTTGGCTCGTGCAAGCAATCATGCTCCCCAAGGCCCTACCATTATCCAACCACAAGTCATTCCTCATCTAATACCAATCCCAATGAAACCTCAACCGATCCAATCATTCGAATACCAAGTTATGATCAAAACTAGTATTTTCCAACTCATTGGAAACTAAGGCCAAGAGAACCAACCAATCCAAGATGTTTCTATTGAATCAACCATTTGTGATAAGTCAACCTATGATAAATTGCCTATTAATCATATACCAATTTTCAAGGAGTCTCACTCTGACAAGCCAGTCTTTGTTGAGTCACTTCTTAATGATTATAACCACCTTTGGGCAAATCATTACCTTAACCATATGCTCATTTTTCAAGAGCCTCTTATTGACAAGCTAGTCTCTGAGGAGTTTTCTCTTGACCTTTTTCCCATCCTAGAGGAGTCCCACTCTGATAAACTAGTCTTTGTGGATCCCATCATGCCATTACAGGTTGCTACTTATTCAATACCAAACATTTAACAAGACATCATTGTAATAGAGTACCCATCATATGAATAACCATAATAGAGTCAAGTTCTATTTTTGAACCGACATAAGATTTAGCATCATAATAAGAATCAACATCAATCTCAATAATTGATTCAAATTCCCTTGAGTTAGAATGAGATTCAGAGGAAGAATATGTTCATGGTTGTTACAACATTGGTTACGCATGCCTCGCAGATCAATTTGAATACATTTGTGATCCTTCTACTATTTTTGAGGATGAGTACTTCACTTTGACACAAGCTATCCTAATATCTTCTATGAGGATTATGCAACCTCTCCCCATTTCATTACTACTCCATAGGCCATTACCATCAACCAAAATAGCCATATTATTGACATTCCATCTCTCACAAGTGTCGATTGGGACTGATAGAGTCACACTTTGTTGAACTACATCCATGGTGACATAGCAGTTGAAGAAGAGCAAGGAGGCCAAGACAACATTCATGTAGCAAAAGAACACTCTCCTAGTGAAACCTTTTCGAAGGTACTAAGGGACAATCCAAGTCAAAACTCAACATCTTTTAGTGACACTTTTTTGGAAGCACTAGAAGACAATCAAAGTCAAAAGTCAACATTCCTTAGTGAAACCTTCTTGAAGGTACTACGGGACAGTCAAGACAACTTCATTGGTGAAAACCTCATTGAGGCACCAATATCTGAGCATAAAAGTTCTTCACTACTTGATGAAGACAAAATCAAAGATAAAATCAAAATAGCTTCCTATCTATAGCCTAATCAGATGGTAGCTACTCTCAAGATCAAATAATAGAAAAATATGATGGTCCTATCAAGAGAACAAGTCTTCAGCCTTGTCACAACCAAAATTATGTCAAATCCAGCATCAATAACATTACATGTGACTAAAAGTCCTAATTTTCATTTATTTTCCCACTATTATACCTTCCATTATCATCTGCCATTCCATTTTACAATCAAACCCACCATCCATTATTTGTCTCTATTTACCATCCATGGTCACACTTTCCTTTATAGAGGCTACAAAGATACCTTGTCTCGATACATGAAAGAATCAGAATCAATAACCAATGAAAATCATGAAAGCATTCTCAGTAACCAAATCTGTAGGCCATTCTTAATAGAGCAGTTATTCAGATGAGGTGTGGGATAGAAATTAACATGATAAAGTATTTTGTTTATATCATTTGTTGATTAGGACGTGCATCTCCCCATCAGTAGGAACAATAAAATCAAAAACCACACCTAGGCCAAAAATATGTACCATATCATTGTTGTTGTTGTTACATATCCATTTCCCATTGTCAAAGTACCCAACCATTCACCCCATCACTTGGGGCCAATCCTCTTACCATTTTATTCAATCTATCAAAATCCATCATTATCCTTAGCAAGACCATACCATGCTATCATTCCATTCTTATTAGACCAAAGCCTATTTTTAGTCATCCTATCCAATCCTATTTTGATCTTTGTTACTTTCATTCTTCTTGAACTTTTTATGAGAAGATTATGATCAAGTTTCAACAATCAATCCAATCCATGTTTACAATAACAATCTATGAAAAAAGTGTGACAGTTGATCTGGCAAGATATCTTTCATCCTATCAAGTTTGTTTATGTGAACCTAATTATAACCACCTATGGGCAAATCAGTGTCTCGCTAGTCTTGTTACAAATTAGTATCATTGACCTATACCATTGTATCTTAGTTATAAACACCTATGGGCAAACTAGGGACAACATTTATTTATCATGCATTGTTGCATCACCTTCCCATCATTGTTTTTATTTGACTGGCCATTTGACAAATTTGAGAACTTGTTGAGACCTAGCTGGTTTTTCCTCACCTTTTGTGTGGATGGAATTACTATGACTTGAGGTCATTTCAGGACTATGTGGGTCATGCTCAATTCATGTTGAGGTCACCTCAGTCCCCCATTCTAAATGCTCTCATCATTTTGTGAGCAGGTATCTTGTCATTCTCTAACGAGTTAAGATACCTCAAAATTCAAAAAACATTTATAACATTTCAAAAAATCCAAAAATATTTGTCCTGTCTAAGCCTAGTCAGTTATCCTCGATCTACTTTACTGGGGCATTGTCATTGTCAGGATGCTTTCTTTTTCTTTTGTTTTCAGGATTTTTATTTGTTTGTTTATTTTAGATTGTTTGTTTGTTTATTTGATTGCATGTTTGTTTACTTTCAACACTATTGCCTTAACTCGATCTATATGTGTTCATTTGGTGATTCCTTGAGCACATTATTCTTGAGTCTATCTATATTCATACATCAACATTGTCATCATGGTTTTTATCATTGGTGCATTATTTTCAAGTGTTTGATTAGATCAAGAGTCAGTCCTTATGCATATTTTGGCCAAGTCTTCATGGTGTTCTATCATAAAGCCTACCATCACATGTT
Organism: Torreya grandis; assembly: GCA_037957365.1. Classification (NCBI taxonomy): domain Eukaryota; kingdom Viridiplantae; phylum Streptophyta; class Pinopsida; order Cupressales; family Taxaceae; genus Torreya; species Torreya grandis. The sequence goes on along the minus strand of JARHVA010000001.1, from coordinate 15,178,725 downwards.
ACAACAAAAATCAACTTCAAGAAGGTCTACAATCAATAGAGCTATAAAAGTTTCTCCTTGGCACCTTGGCAAATCCTCCCACCCACCTTGCTCAATGTAACTCAGTTAACCATTCTATTTGTATCATTGTTAATCAAGATGAGCATATCCTCATTAGCAGGTATAACTAAATCATTCACACTAATCAATCTTATTATTCTATTAATCTATTTCATCACTTTGCACCTGCTCATCTTTAATCTGTATTCCAAGTTATATCCTTGAGTTATGCTTGCTAATTAGCCCTAACTGGGGCACCATCAATTTTAGCTAATCCAAGTCCTCTTAATGATTATAACCACCTATGGGCAAATCATTATTTTGACTTTTATTCTTGATTATATCTACCTTTGAGCAAATCAACGTCCTTTTTACATCAATTCTTGCAAGCATTTTCCCATTTGGATTAATGTCAACGGTTAATTCTACATTCTTGTTTCTTTTTGATGGATCATTCATCAACAAATGTGATGGCCACTCCCTTGAGGGGGCATCATCATAGGCTTCCTAAACACCTTTTGCAGCTTTGTTATTCAACCACCATCTTCTTTTTGGCATACAGGCCATCTCTCATTCTTTGAGAAGATATTACTTTACCTATGGTTTGCAATATCTTTCTAAATAGGGGTAAACTGTAAACACTTAAAACTCGCCATCGATAACCTCTAATCAGGATTTTGGCCAATTTACACCCAAAATGCACAATTTAATCTAAAAACACTAAAACATGCAAAATGATGTGAAAATGTCATATTCAAGGGCTAATTTTGGCTAGGGTATCACTACATGAGGCCACGTAATTAATGGGCTAGCTAACTTTGATCAGTTCATTTTGAGTCAAAATACCAATTTTGCACCCACGTGCTCTAGACTGTTCTTTCCTATCAAATCTTATACACAAGATGTGTGCCGTTATTATTTATTGTTGGTAACATTCAAAATGGGAATACGCATCCAATGCATCAGACAGTGACTTCCAATTCCAATCCAGTCAAATTTAGGACCAATAACAAGGCATTTTGATCAATTTGGGTATTTTGTGCATAATGTGCTTAATCATGCTTAAGAGCTAATTAACCCAAATCAAGGCCTAATCAAGAATTCCATGAAAACTTGTTGAATACTTTATTTTGGAAATGAATATTGAATATCTACATCATCAAATGACCTCATTTATTGGGAAGACATCCATAGGCCATAAATGCCACAAATATCAAGATTCATGCCTCCCATGCCTCATCAATGCCTTCCATGATGCCCTCCATGCCTCTTAATTACCCCTTCTTCCAATGTCATGATGAGAATATTACAAACTTAATTCCAAAAATTGAATCAATCCTCAACCACACATCTCAATCTTGATATAGACGGTTGAGGTTGATTATGATCAAATCCTAAAATCTATAAATAGGAGGCCTCATAACATCATTTCTAAGCTTAATTTGTGCAAAGTTATAATGTAGGATTGGTTCCAAAAGCTTCATGCAACTAGTGTTACCATGCTAAATTGATTCCAAGCCAAGCCAAGCCACAAGCCAAAGGTGCCAAGGAGATATAGAGGTATCCAAGCTTCCATTACCAAGGACTTCACGAGCACAAGCCAAGCAAACCACTACTACATAGGCATTTGGAGCATCCAAAGAAGGTGAAGGAATTCTCGTGTTTGATTCCTTGCTTTTTAGTTGTGTTTATCATTTGCTTTTGTTAATTAAGCTCTCCCTAGTGTTTAGGCCTAGAGATGTTATGATATTAGTGTGTTTATTTCATTTTGCTTTCATTTTGGAACTAACATCATACTGACCATCCTCTCTCGAGTCAAATTCCTAGATCACAATTGTCACATTTTTTTAACAATTTTTGATGAACAATTTTCCTACTACCTATGAGAACAGGCAGTCCCAAGTAAAATTTAAATTTACAACAAAATATAAAAACTTTGGGATACAATTAGAAGTAATAACTGCATAAGAGGGCCATTTTCAATGAAGTTTCTACAATGCATTGTTTTGATCCCAATTTCGTACTTTTAGGATTTTCAATGAAGTTTCTACAATGCATTGTTTTGATCCCAATTTCGTACTTTTAGGATTTTCAAGTTAAGTTCACATGGTAATCTAGTTAAGGTGTAACTTCTTTTATAATAGGGAGACCAAGTGATGGATTCTCTTTTTATTTTTTATCTTAGAAGGGAGTAGGAAAGCCCTTGTGCTTCATTTGATAGGTGTAGATGGGTGGAATGGAAGGTTGATGAGATGGTAGATGGGTTGTAGGAACAAGTGTGGTATGTGTAGACACTCCTTTTTTGATACTTTTATGTCTAAAATGGGATTCAAATCAATTTATAGAAAATGACATAATTTAAGTCTAGAAATCACCTAAATTACCTAAATTCATCCTTGCATGGGATTTAATTGCTTAGAAACATGGAGAGGCTTGCTTGTTTAGGGTATTACCTTGTATGCATCAATTAGACCCCTTTAGCTAAAGTACACTAGAAGGTGACATTTATAATGTCTCAATTACAATGGAAGAAATTATCATTCAAATGGAAGACCTCATGCAAAATGTTGCAGATAGCATGTAAGTGCAATCTAATATAAACAAAGTGGGTCTAGTTTACTATTGAGGAATACATAGTAGATTCCTCTAAACAATACCACAAGTGGTTTGCAACAATAAAGGATAGGTGTGCTTGGTTCCCAAATGCAACAAACAACTTTCAATCCTCAACCAACTACTTCCTTAGGTGTGTAATAAGGGGCAACTAGCCAAAAAATACAAACCAACATACCACCTCAACAAGTGCTGAACACTACACTACCTCAATAGTTGGAAACTAATGTTCTACTAAAATAAGCACAAACTAATTAAACACAAACATCATAATTATTGCCTAATCCACAACATGTTTCTATTGGTAAAAAAAGAGTGTCAATTGGTCAACAACAATAAATGCCAAACCCTCCATAAGTTCCCAACTAATAACAGGTGTTTATTCAACAACATGATTCCAATGTGCAATAGGTACTGGGTACTAGGCAATAGTTGCCTTTCATCCAATAGGTATTGCACATACAACAGGATCCAAACTATAACACCTTCAACAATAGGATTTTATCCAACAATGTGTTCTATTTATACAAAAGGTTTCAATGAGTAAATAGCAAATTCCTACCCAAACTCAGTTTACCAACATATTCCACTTAGCCAAATGCCATTACCACAACTACAATTAGACAACCAAGGCTATGTAGCCAATCCTACCAAGAATGTTTTCTAGCAACAACGTATTCCATATCAATAATACAATACCAATACATAGATGTGTATACTTGGTCATTTGATGAATCAAACAAACATTTTGTAGTATGTCATTCTTTCATACTTCGGTCAAGGTAATCTACCTTTGACCATGAAAGCCAATAATAATAGGCCATGCCATCCAACTTTCTTGCGCAACATTTATAGTAAATGAAGGATGCAATTTAAGAGATTCAGACTGAAAAGCAAACAAAGATGTTCCAGCTAGATAAAATATGCTCGTATTCATTTAATATGGATTATCTTCAAATACCATTTCTTCTAGGTTATGAGCTACCCAAATTTAACAAATACAAGGGCAAAGGCAACCCCAAAGAGCATCTAAAAGAATTCTTTATTGCTTGCCAACTAGTGGCATATAGCGACATATATTTGGTCCTCCTCTTTCTAAGAAGTCTACCTAGACAAGCCTTGGAAGGGATTTTGAAATTACCAAAGAATTTTATACCAGACTTCAATGACCTTTCTGAGAATTTTGTACAGCATTTATTGTATAATCTCAAACATGAGAATATAGTTGTGGACTTGGGCCAAGTAAAATAGAAAAATGGTGAAAGCTTCACTGCTTACCTCTAACGATGGAGAACACTTACAAGCTGGTTCACTCATAATTTGCCAGATAAGCAGTTAGCCACAATATTTACTAGGAGCCTACACAATGAGATATCTTATCATCTTGAGCTACAATGTGTTGACATTTATGGAGAGGTTATTGAGAAAGGGATATAGTTTGAGTAGGCCCTTGTCAGTAAAGGGATCATCATGTTATCTTCTTCCAACCAGAACCAAAACTAACATCAAGGCCAATAGAAGAATTGGAACCAAACCCATTACCAAAACCAGAACCATTTAGATACCAGCTTTAATGCTAGCTTAGGCCAATAATAATGAAAGACCAAAGACCTAGAACTGTAACAAGAATGTTATTGGTAATGGGGTTACTAAATCGTGTCATGTACAAATGGTGCAATTACTAACTATCTATTTACCTACACCCATTCATGAACCACCACCTCCATTCATTCAACCAAGACCTCTACAAAATCAGCTACAAAATCAAACCCAATTGTAAGCACCACCTCCAAAGAGAAGATCGCCCATTGCCTAACAATTTAGTGACCTTGAGGAGCCTATTGAGTTTGTATTCCATAAATTGGTTCAGGTAAATATGATTAACTAGCCAGTAGCAAAGTCATTCCTTGAAGGAATTCCTTTTCTTGATTGGTACAAAAAACACAAATTTTGTGAGTGACGTTATGTCAAAGGACACTTTATACACCAATGTATATAGCTAAGGCATCTAATTGACAATATACTTGATAATGGGGAGATATAATGAGATATCCATGCTCCTACAACTAATCATAACTTGGGCATCTATTAGAATCTATTTTTAAAGAGCACATAAATGTCATTAGTTCTTTGTTAGTGAATCTCAATAAAATTCAATCATAACAATGCAATGAAACTAAACCACTCTTGCCTAAGTATTAGGAGAGCTTAACATAATGAACAAAACTAAAAATAAAAGATAAAAACATACAACAATTTGACCTCCCTTGTCAAAATTAGTGTTCACTTATTGGCACATAAATTGTTCTCACTTGGTCTATGGCATTATAGACTTTGATCAATGCATTATCCTTCTTGACAACATTTCTCTAAAGCCACATGTGGCTTTGATTTGCTTGGCTTGGTGTGAAGATTGATATCAATTTGTCATTATGACATTACTTTGATGGTTTCTTAGAAGCATTCTTGTAGAATAACCTTACACACAAAAGCTTATTTGGGTAGAGTGAGGGTACTTACATTTATAGGTCTCAAAACTGACTCTAATCTTTGGGAGATTAGGTTTAATTTTAATCTTGATTGAGTCTAAAAAATCCTAGGTTGAGTTAGGTTAATCTTGGGTTGGGTCAAAGCAATCATAAAGGCTTGAAAAATAGTTTATAGATAATTATGAGTCATGACAACTCACTTTAGATATTTATGAGATTGTGACTCACCTTTTCTTGAATATTAGAACTTAATAAATCACTTTATTAGCTCCCTTGACTTTGACTCCATATTTGTTGAAACATTCATTTTTAGATATATGAAATTCACTAATTCAACTTGGAATTTTACTTAGGTAAGTTAATTGAGATTCATTTTTTAAATAATATTTCTTAGTGATTTTTGGCTTTTATGAATTGTTTTCAAATATTTTGCATTAATGATCAACAGGACAAGAATACCAATTTTCTAGGTCATAGTTTGACTAGGGTTGAATCTAAGCTAGGTTATTAGTGCATACAAGGTAATACCCTAAATAAACAAGCTTTGCCATGTTTTTGAGCAATTAAATCCCATGCACATATGAATTTAGGTAATTTAGGTGATTTTAAGGCTTAAAATACGTCATTTACTATAAATTGATCTAAATCTTGGTTTAGACACGAAAGTGGCCAAAAAGGAATGCTTATAGTTTGCCCCTGCTTGAGAAGGCATTGTGAGACATAGGCATAGTAACATATTTTCAAATAATGAAAAAACCATTAATAATAAAAAGAAGATATTGATTGAGGAATGATGCTCTAACCAAAGTTTAGAAAGCCTATGATTCCCCCTTCAGGGAGTGGCCAACATATACGATTGATGGATGGTCCCTCATGATTCAGAGGTCAATTTAGAAAAGGTCCTATATTAGATTGAAACCTATACCATTGTGTATATCTTGTTGAGACCTTTCCAATGGTATATAGAATGCAAAAAATGGAGCTTATATGTTCCTTGTGTAGCCAGTCAAAGTTGTAGTCAAACTAGTCAAAGTTGGTCAAACTACATAAATTATCCAACATGCAATTATTTGATAATAATTCCAATACGTAGAAATCATCATGATATTTCTAACATAATTTAAGGTTCATGAAATAGAGTTCGTATGTGAAAGATATGGCCAGTTAAAGTTATGGTCAAACTTGGTCAACAAAGTGACATGGCAAATCTAGACCAGTAAGAACGTGACACATAACACGAGGTGTGAGAGAAATGTGTGTGTTTTTTATCATTTTTATTTGATAGATGAATATAGTCATCTTTGATAATTGGTTAAAAAAATTAGGGTTTGAACGAAACATCCAGTTGGATGTTGAGAAGTGGGGTGACAAGTGGCATGGTGAGAGGTTGTCAAGTGGCGAAAGGAGATTGGACCATGTGGTGGGTCCTCAATCCACCACGTGGCTTACCACCAAATTATTTTCCAATGTCCAATTTTATTCCCTAATGTTCCTAACAAACCATTTTCATGTAAAGTCCATGTGACACCATATTTCATGCCATATTCTAACTCACATATACCACGTTTAATGTCCACATGAAATCCCAACATCCACACGATACCACTCAATGCCCATGAAATTACAATGAGTCGACCCCAATCCCCACTAAATATATGCCAATGCCAATTACTTGGCATATTAAACTTTAAACTATGTGATATATCAATATTCAAAACAATTACCCACTTACCAATGTGGGATGAAAGGATATGCATTGGCCACTGGATGCATTAGATGGAGACTCGAACTCTTATTCTCAAAAGGATATGCATTGGCCATCAGATGCATTGGATGGAGACTCAAACTCTTATCCTCCCAGCCAAAAAGATAAGACCCAACCACTTGGGCTACGGGCATGAACAACTATATAAATCCGGAAACTTATAATTGTATAGCATTCGAAAAGCTAAGCAACATAGCTAAAGACTATAGCTTCAGAGCTTGTGTGGCCTGTAGAAGGAGTTTAGAGCATAATTGGGGAAAAGTTTGAAAAGGGACTAATATTATTTTTCTCCAAGGAATAATTTTTTAGTTGATTGTTTTTCATTTTAAGGACTTATGAAGAAATTGTAAAACCTCATAAGTAGTTCATTGTGCTAAGGCATAAGGACTTACTTCTACTCTTCCTCCAATTTGAGGCATCTAGAGTCATTTCTAGACTTTGAAGTAAACTAGTGAAATATTTTAGTATCCGAGATGGTTCCAGATATATGTTGAGTATCTAGATTTGAGGTCTTTTATTTCCATTTTTATGCTTGAAAGTGATAATTTTGGGTAAAAGACAAACGGAGGTGTGTTTTAGGAAGGTGAAGAATTTGTCCATGGATTCCAAGATTCTTCGAAGGTCCATAACACTTGGATTCATTTTGTTCCATAAGGATTGCCATTTACTTGTAGACATATTATAATGAATTGGTTTAGCTAGTTAGTGAACCCAGAGACATAGGCATTGTTGAACTCCGTAATCAACTCTTGTGCAGTGTGGTTAGTATTCTTGCATTGCTTTTCATTTAAGTTGATCATTTTGTGGATTAATATTTTTCCTATAAAGTATCCAAAGTAAATTTTGGCATGGAATTCAGTGCTAGTTTATGGATCATATTTGGTATCAGAGTGGTTAGTGTGTTGGGTTAACTTCTGTCAAGGCATTGTTCTGGTGCATCAAGTTTGATATCAAAACTAAATTTATGGGTAAATTTGTGATTTTGTTTTTATTATTTAACAATGGATCCAATGCTAGCCCATATTCAGTTGTTACTAAACTCCATTATCACTGTGATAATGCAATTCCTATGAGGCCAAGAGTAAAGTCAGCAAGTGACAAAGCAATGATAGGAGTAGCAAATTGAGAGGCTCCAATAGAGAATTGATGCACTGCAAGTAAAACTACAATAGGAATGTTGACGAAAGAAGAAAATGCATGGAGATTTAAAGATTTATAGACATTATGCATGATGAGGTCATATTATTGAGTAATGCTAGATACTACATCCCAATCTAGCTCCTTTATGGTTCAAGGAATAAAACAAGCAGAGATGCAAAGCAAAGGGGAAGGCACCTATCAGAAAAGTTGTAAAGCCCAATTCTCCTAACTATCAAGCAATAGATGAAGGATTCATCCAAGAGATGTTTCCAAGCTAGACAACAAAGGTACATTTTGGTTATAATAGTGATTCTTCTATTATTCCTACTAGTCCTATTAATGAGAATGATGTAAGTCTGAAAGAAAATAATGCTCTGATTATTAATAAATCTTTTGATGTACATATTGAAGATGAAAACAAAGAAATCAACTCTTATAGCTATATTGACAATGTTAGGGAAACTGAATGTACTAACCCTAAACATTCATCAAGTTCATGTGCTGATATATTTGAAAAATACATGAAGGGATCAGGTTCTAAATTACTAATTAAAATGGAATTCAAAGGAAAAGGCCTTGGCATTAATGGTCAAGGAATTGTCCAGCCTATCCAAGTGGTAAAGAGACCACTCTATGTAGGATTAGGATATGCAAGTGAAGGACAAATATCCCAAGATGTTGAGTTGAAAAGTGACTTAAGCAATAAGATAAATTACCTAAAGGTTTAAAAAAAGGATTATAAGAAGATGAAGCAGTTAAATCTGACAAGACATCTTCAGACGACTTATCAAGGTATGTAAAGAAGAAATACTCAAATGTATTTTTTGATTATGCCTAAGAAAGTTCTAAAAAGATGCCTAAGAATATTGACAAACAAAGTTACCTAAAAAAGACATGAATTTTGGTTTTTACTTCAATGCTAAGGGGGAAATGTTGAAAGAAAATAAACAAAGTCATCCACAACCTCAAGAAAAGGTTGTAACTGCATCTTCAGTCAAGTAGAAGCCAGAGTCTTATCAGTTAGAACCTAAGACAACATTAGTGAGGGAGACGATAATCAATGAGAAGCTAATAGTTCAAAAATTGTCACCTTGGAAAGGTAAGCAACATTTCTTCAAAAGAATAATTGCTAAGCATTCTGAAATAGATGCTATTTTGATGTAAATTATCAAAGGAATATGATATTTTAAGATGTTGTAGAAACCATAGGTTTGGAAATCAAGCCACATTTTCAACCCTATTCTCTGAAAAGAATAAATGATGGTAATGATATACATGTAAGTATAACTTGTAAATTATGGTTTGTAATTACCACAAACTTTTTAGATGAAGTTGAAATAGATTGGTTCCACTTCAATTTAGTGGCATTATCTTGTGTAAACCATACTTGTGTCTAAGAAAATCAATTTTATCCAAGAAGGAAAATCAATATAGCAATGTAAAATATGGGATAAAATATCTCGTGCGAGCACATCGGCAATAACCATTATAGGTAAATAGTACCTTTAATGTTATTTTACCCATCTATGTTGTAGATAGGAATACTACAGGGTAACATGTCATTATGAAAAGCATCAGGTACATTTCAAAGAATTGGTTGTATATTTTTCTGTATGTTTCAATATGTGCCAATATGTATGCATGCTTAAATATAGGCATTGTTTATACATAAGACCCAATATGGGCAATGTTTGTAATCATTACAGTGTTTGTCAAAGACCCAATAAGGGCAATGTTTGTAAACTATGTTTCTAGGTAAGACCCTAAGAGGAAAATTTTAAAATGGTGATTGTTATAACACTAGATGTCCTACAATATTTTCAAAGTTTCAGATCTGAAGATCATCACATGGAGTACTAGGTCTAATTTTAGTTTTTTGAGGATAAAAAGCCTTAGTAGGGAGGATTGATTTGAAGGTCAATTCAAAAAAGGTATTAAAGTAGATTGAGACCTACACCATTGCATAGAGCCCACTGAGACCTTTCTAATGGTATGTGGAACACATAAAATAGATCTCATATGTTCCTTGTGTAACCAGTCAAAGTTAATATCAAATTTGTCAAAGTAGGTCAAAGTTGGTCAAACTACAAAAATTATCCAACATGGAATGATTCTAGAATAACTCCAATGCATATAACTCATCACGAGCTTTCCATCACAATTGACGGTTCATGATATGGAGTTCATATGTGAAAGATATGGCTAATCAAAGTTATGGTCAAACTTGGTCAACATGGTGATGTGGTAAATCTGGACCAATAAGAACATGACATGTGGCACGAGGTGCCAGAGAAATATGTGTGGTTTTTATCATTTATCTTTGATAGGTGAATATATTCATTCATCTTTAATAATCAGTAAAAAAAATTGGGGTTTAAATGGAACATCCGATTGGACGTCGACAAATGGTGTGATGAGTGGTCGATAAATGGCATAGTGAGAGGTCAACAAGTGGCAAAAGGAGATTGTACCACGTGGTGGGTCCTCAATCCACCATGTGGATTGCCACCAAATTATTTACCATTTTCCAATTTTACTCTTAAATGTTCCTAACAAACCATTTCCACGTAAAGTCCATGTGACCCCATATTCCATGCCTCGTTCCAACTCACATATACCACGTTTCATGTTCATGTGAAATCCCAAAATCCATGTGATACCACTCAATGCCTGAGAAATTACCATGAGTCCATTAAAATACCCACTAAATATATTACAATGCCAATTACTTTGCATATTAAACTTTAAACTACGTGGTATATCAATAACAATTACCCACTTACCAATATGGGATGAAAGCATATGCATTGGTCACCAGATGCGTTGGATGGAGACTCGAACTCTTATCCTCCCAACGAAAAGGATAAGGCCCAACCGCTTGGGCAACGGGCATGAATAACTATATAAAGTTGGAAACTTGTAATTGTATAGCATTATATAAAGTCATAAACTTGTAATTGTATAGCATTTGAAAAGCTAACAACGTAGATAAATACTATATCTTCAGAGCTTGTGTGGCCTATAGAAGGAGTTTAGAGCAAAATTGGGGAAAAGTACAAAAAGGGATTGCTATTATTTTTCTCCAAGGAACAACTTTGTAGTTGATCATATTTAATTTGAAGGACTTTTGAAGAAAATTTAAAGCCTAAAAAAAAATCTGTTGTGTTAAGGTATAAGGACTTACTTTAACTCTTCCTCTGATTTTAGGCATCTAGAGTCATTTTTGGACTTCAAGGTAAACTAGTGAAATATTTTAGTTTCCAAGCTGGTTCTAGGGATATGTTGAGTGTCCAGATTTGAGGCCATTTGTTTCCATTTTTGATGCTCAAAATTGAGAATTTTGAGTAGAAGACATACAAATGTGTGTTTTAGGAAAGTGAAGAATCTGTCTGTAAATTATGAGATTCTTTGAAGGTCCGTAACACTTGGATTCATTTTTGTTCTATAAGGATTATCATTTACTTGTATACATATTATAATGAATTGGTTCAGCTAGTTAGTGAACTTGAAGATGTAAGAATTATCGAACTCTGTAATCAACTCTTGTGCAGTGTGGTTAATATTCTTGCATTGCTTTTCATTTAAGTTGATTATTTTGTGGATTAATTTTGGTATAGTTAATATATTGCCTACAAATTATCTAATGTGAACTTTTGACATAGATTTTAGTGCTATTTTATGGATCACTCAAAAAGATGTAAGAAGAAGAATGAAATTAACCCATGGACGAGATTAATCCAATTGAGTTAATGCTTGCACACATTGATTAAAATACTGATTTGCCCAAAGGTGGTTATAATAAAAAATAGAGTTTAAGACACTAATTTTCCCAAAGGTGGTTATAATCAGTGTCACAGGTATGCACCCTAGTAGGATGGATGGGTTGAAATAATGATTTTCCCAAAGGCATTTATAATCTTTTTGATGACCTGGATTGAATAATGATTTTGTCCTAGTAGGGCAGCTTTGATCATATAAATTGGTTGTGACCTAGTAGGGCAAATTGGCAAACATAACTCAAGGATATAACTTGTTATACAGATTAAAGATGAGTCGGCACAAACATAGGTATGATGGTCTAATAAATTTTCAAAGACTGAAGAGGTCACAAACAACTAGGCACACAAGCATGTGCAAAGTGATGAAAGAGATGATTGGAAGACAATAATGGGGTTCAAGCTAGATGAAATATGCTTGTATACATTCAATATGGATTATCTTCAAATACCATTTCCTCCAAGTTATGACCCACCCAAATTTGATAAACACAATGGAAAAAATAACCCAAAAGATCATCTAAATGATTTTTTTGTTGCTTACCAACTAGTGGCATATAATTACACATAATTGCTTCTCCTCTCTCTAAGAAGTCTAGCTAGACAAACCTTGGAATGGATTCTAAAACTATTGAATAATTTTGTACCAAAATTTGATGACCTTTTTAAGAAGTTTTTACAACATTTATTATATAATCTCAAACATCAGATCAAATTTGTGGACTTAGACCAAGCAAAACTGAAAAATGGTGAAAGCTTCACTACTTACTTGCAATGGTGGAGAGCACTTGTGAGCTAGTTCACTCATAATTTGTTGGACGAGTAGTTGGTTGTGATATTTACCAAGAGCCTACACAATGATGTATCTTATCATCTCGAGCTACAATGTGCTCACACATTTGAAGAGTTTAATGAGAAAGGGATACAGATTGATAAGGCCCTTGTCAACAAAGTGATCATCACGCTATCTTCTTCCAACTAGAGCTAAAACTAGTATCAAGGCCAAAAATAGAACTAAAACCAAAGCCATAACCAAAACCACAACTCTATTGAGATACCAACTTCAATGCTAGTTTAATCCAATCATAATGAAAGACCAAAGGCCTACAATTGTAACAAGAATGTTGTTGGTAATGGGTCACTGAATTGTGTCATGTTCAAAGGGTGCAAACATCAAATATCTATTTAAATCTACTCATTTAACAACCACTACCTCCATTTATTTAGCCAAGACTTCCACAAAATTAGCCTCAAAATCAATCCCAATTATAATCACCTCCTCCAAAGAGAAGACCAACCATTACCAGACAATTTAGTGACTTTATGGAGCTTATTGAATTTATATTTCATAAATTGGCTCAAGAAAATATGATTAGTTGGCTAGTACCAAATTCATTCCCTGGAAGAATTCCTTTTCCTAATGGTATAAAGAACATGAATTTTGTAAGTAACATCATGTCAATAGATACTCTATATATTGATGTATGCAAACAAGGCATCTGATTAAGAATATGCTTGAGAATGGGCAGATATAATGAGAACCCATGCTCCTATGACTAGTCGTAACTTGGGAATCTATCAAAATCTATTTCCTCAATATAATAATAACCAACAATAGCAATAACAATGGCAAAGAACACCATCACAACATAAACAACAACAATGTTAACCATAAAAACAATAATAGAATGGTTAGAACTAAGGGTAAATTGACCAAATGAACTAAGGAGGCCATCATATTATCACATATACATATAACAATGTTATAGGACACATCTTAGGTAGTCATGTTGCTAGCATTACCATTAACCCTTACTTAAATACCAACAAACCAAAATCTTTACTTAATAATGGCTACCAACCTCCTTATGGCAATAATTCTTCTTCAGACTATGTTAGTAGCCAGGCTCAACACCACACAAGACTTACCATTCTAGGCCCTATTACCTCTCTAGCCAATTACTAAGACCCTATACCAGATTGAGATTACATAATCATAACTCAATGAGCCAAAATTACCATTAAAGGACCATAACCAAATGCCATGAATGAGCCCATTCAAGCCTTTGTGCCTATAAAAAATAAGCCAATTGCCAAAACCAAAGGAAAGACCTATAATATTGTGGAGCAGTTATATAAAACAACTATGCAAATATCCATCATGAATTTGTTACATACATCTAGTGTCCATAAAGACATATTGAATGAATACCTGAGCCAATCCCTCATACCCAATGACATCACACTAGATAAATTTCAAGCCATGGTAATACATTTGGCCCTGGCCAATGACTTACCTTTGACTAGAGTGACATGTCATCCTTGGGCCCATTACATAATAACTTGATGTATATCAATGTCGATATAACTAACCATAAAGTTAAACATGTCCTTGTAGATAATGGTTTGGGTCTAAAAATAATGTCTTTGAAGTTGGTAAATTATCTTAGATACACAATGACCGATCTATAACCACATATTATTCTCATCAACACATATGATAATGAGGAATGAGAATTACAAGGTACTATCAACTTGCTAGTGGTCATTGGGATTTTAACCCATGACACTCTATGTCATGTTTTGGACTTAGAATTATTTGGTAATTTGATATTGGGCTGACCTTGGATCCATGAAATTAAAGCCATACCTTCCACATTGGATCAAAATATTAAATTTCTCCATTCAAGGATGGAAGTGACTATACCAACTGATCTCCAACCTTAATGGTATTAAAAATGTCTCAAGGCAGAGTACAAGAGCTATAATTATCATTTTGGCCTAAAACTCATAGAGGAAAAGCTGATAAGGCCAAAGCCATTGAATTGGGACTAGAATCCAATTACATTAACCCAGAGAGCCTAGCTTCTACCTCATCTACACCTCCACCAAATATTACCAACCACTTTTATATCTTTGACAAAGGTATTGGAGAATACAATACCCATGACTCCTTCCACATTACCAAATTACCCAAAAATACAAAAGCCTATGAAAGACCCAAATCAAAGTCTACTAGCATCAGTCAATGTGATGCCTACAATTATTTGTCAAAAGTTAGGTCTGACTCTTAATAATTGAAAAAGAGTGGTACTTTAGTTAGATAAATATTTAGTCCCATGTCTCAGAGAATTGACAAATGTGCACAAACAACTGACATTAAATCCACGTGTGTAATTAACTATTGACATCCTGGTCATTGACATTATAGAAGCATATGACTTGATATTAATCTGAGACTAGTCAAAAACATTGAACGGGTACATGGCCATGGATTTCTACCACATGTGGCTACCTTGGAAAGTGGTACCAAATCAAATCAAGGTAGATAGGGAGCCCAAAATGAAGTACTTAATTACTAATTACAATACCAAGAAAATGTAAGTTGACTTCATATCAACACATGTAGGTGTGTATACTTTTCCACCAAATAATAATTATATGAACATGAATTTGAAGGTCCTTATCAACTGTGGACTTTACACTTTGACAGGGATCATTAAAAATAAGGTTGTGGTGTGGGTGTGACCCTGACAGACTCAAAAGTTAAATAGTACCTAGTTGCTTACATGTTTAGTTTCTCTACACCAATAATAGGGATGAGTATGAAGCCTTCATCTTAGGCTTGTAGTTCACATTAAAACACAATGCCAAATAACTACTAGTGTTTGGTGACTATGAACTGGTTGTAAACCAGTTCATAGATAAGTACTAGTACAAACTTGTATACCTAAATAAGTATAAACATCGAGCTTGGGACTTGATTGAATATTTTGAAGCATTCGACATCAAAGCCATCCCAAGAAAAAAGAATCAGAAAAATATTTCATTGGCAACCTCCGTTGCCAATCTGGCACCACTCTAGGAATCAAAAATGTAAAAAAAAATAGTGGAATTAGTCCCATGCCTTTATGTCCCAGATAATGTGGACAAATTCTAGGTGTTTGATAATGATCAACAGATTGTATAATTCTTGAGCAATTCAAGAGATTTTGAGACCCAAATAATAGATGGATGAAATATCAAGCCTATATAAACTGAGATATGGATGAAGAGGGAATTCTACAGCTAGAATAAAATTGAATCCCCTTGGGCATGGTTTCCTTAGAATGAGCTTTTGACGTCGAACCTCGAGCTTAGAAATAGAAATAAATGAAAGTAATTGAGTTTGAATTTACCAAAGAAAACTTAGGGAGTGACTAGACTCCCCAACTGGTGAATATAGGTATAAGCTATACTAAAAATGAGAAGCACGGGATGAAGGGGTTGCTTACAAATTACAAGGACGTAATTGCTTGGACATATGATGACTTGAAGATATTTGATGCAAAGGTGATTACACATAACAACCCTTTAAGGCCATAACATAAGTCGTTCAAGCAAAGATAGAGACTAGTGAACCCAATCGTAAAACCTCTCATAGAGACCAAAGTATAGAAGCTCCTAGACACTAAAATTATTTTCCTGATTAGGCACTCAAATTAGGTAGTTAACCTTGTACCAATCAGTAAAAAGGATAAAGAGATCAGGTTGTGTGTTGATTTTAAGAATTTAAACAAAGCTTCAAAGAAGGATAATTATCCTCTACCTTATTTGGATGAGGTAATACAAATGGTGAGTGGTTCAGAGATGATGTCCTTCTTATATGGATTGTCAGGGTACAACCAGGTATTGGTTAAAATAGAAGTCAAGATGAAGACCACCTTCACCATCAAATGGTGAAACTTTATGTATAAAAGAATGCCATTCATCCTAATCAACTCAGGAGCCACTTTCTAGAGAGTGATGGATTTTACCTTTTAAGGACTAGTGGGGAAGTGCATTGTCATCTACATGGATGATTTTACAATATTTTTAATAACAGAGCTGACCACATATGCCATTTATAGAAAGTCTGAGACAAATGCATGAGGTAGGGAATTTATTTGATCCCAATAAATACATTTTCAGAGTTACTGAAGGAAAATTATTAGTCTATAATATCAACAAAGAAGGGATCTCCATCGACCTAGACTATATCCAAGCCATCTCTAAGCTAACTCCACCCAACAAAAAAAAGAGCTAAAGTCTTTCTTTGGAAAGATCAACTTCAATGAGAAAGTTCATTTCTAGTTTTGCAAAATCATCAAACCTCTAAATACCATGCTGAAATTAGATGCCAAGATTGAGTGGATAATAGAGGCAAAGAAATCTTTTCAAGACATCAAAATGATAATCGCTCAAGCTCCATTCTTGAACATCCCATATTTCAATAAAGATATATATCTTTATTCATTCACCTTAGAACATACCATTGTCATGGTGTCGATGCAAATGATGGAAGATAATGAACATCCCATTGCCTTCATGAGTACCAACCTGAAGGATACAAAACTAAAGTATTCCATAATTGATAATAAAATATGCCCCTTAACCAAGGCTATTAATAAATTTAGACATTATATTCTATGAAATAAAACATATGCCATTGTCCCTAACCTAGTTGTCAAACACACACTTAGCCATAAGGAGTTGGGAGAAACAAGAGGCAAGTAGATGGCCAAACTTCAAGAGTTTAATCTTGAAATCAGACTAGCTAAAATGGTAAAAGGCTAGGGCCTTATCCATCTGATGTCTCAAACTAACCCATACATCCACATAAAACAAATAAATAAGGCTCAAATAACAAGTGGAGAATGGTACTCACATATCATCCATTACATGCTTATAAGGACATGCCCTCCAGAATTGAACAAAGAGTAAAAGTGAGCGCTCAGGCTCAAATAAACTCATTTTATGATCAAGAAAGGGGTCCTTTATAGAAATAAATATGAAGGCATCTACTCGAGGTGCATCTTGAAAGAGGAAGCTAAGGACATCTTGGATAACTTGCATCAGAAGATTGGTAGTGGGCATCCCTCTACCAATACTACATCTCATAAAATTCTAAGTATGGTTTATTATTGGCCCATAATCTTCAAGTACACCCATAAACACATCAAAATCTACCATGAGTGCCAAGTGTTTACGAAGAGAGAGGTGAATGTTGCTATGCCTTTTTAGCCAGTCATTAAAGGATGCTCTTTTATCCAATGGGGCCTAGACTTTATTCTGGTAATAAATCCAAACTCTTTAGTAGGACATAAGTTCATCCTCACATCTATTGATTACTATATCAGGCAAACATAATTTATTGATACTACAAATTCCCAAGCCATATATGTGATCAATTTCTTGGAGGGAAACATAGTTACCAAATTTGGCACACCCATTTCATTAGTATGTGATAATAGTACAACATTCTAATCTGCTAAAGTCAGATAATGGGCCTACAATAATCAGTCCACCCTAAACTTCTCCTCAAACCATTACCCACAGGGAAATGGAGTGGCTGATTTGACTGATAAGAACTTGATGGATGTCATAAAAAAGTCTTCATCGAATAAACCAAGAGAATGGCATCTCTTATTGAAATATGCACTATGGGCAGACATAACTATGCATAAGCAAGCTCTCAAGGCTTCACCTTTTCTACTGGTATACAAATGACAACCAATGTTCCCCATCACTCTCAAACTACCAACAAACTAATTCATGTAATAGTATATGGGTGAAGATGAGAAAATAACTTCTAGAATAATTGAGATAGTTCAATTAGAAGATGTGACAACTAAAGCACTGTACAACTTCAACAAACATCAAGATATTGTCAAATGTTGGTTTGACAAGAGATCTAAAATCAAGACATTCAGGGTTTTAGACCTAGTGCTCCTTTAGGATAAAACACTTGAAAATAAAGGGAAACATGACAAGTTCACTCCCTTATGTATTGGACCATATCAGGGATCTGAAATCCTTGGAAATAATGCTTTTCAGTTGAAAGACCTCCAAGGTAAGGACCTTGCCTTTCCAGTCAATGAATAATTTTTGAAGCATTACTTCATGACTGCCCCAACTAGAGATGCATCAGAATGAACTACAAATGGATATTTAGAGTAAGAGTATATTAAATTTACTACTTTCTAGATTAGTTTTCTTGATTTTTATACTTGGTTTCCTTTATGATAGTTTTATTTATTTTAGTGGCTTAGTTCCTTGCTTTCTAATTTAATTTTGTATGTTGCAGAACTGTCTCAAACAATTTCTTGAACTAAATCTAAAAGGATGTGCCAAAATAAAGGGGATGATACTTGAAGGGATCACAATTGGTGCTCATGGAAATTTACTTATGCAAATTTACTTTTTGGAGTTGAGGTATATATTGTACTAAAGCTTGTTTTATTTAGATTGAATAGGCTTTCTCAATTGTTGGCATTTGCTCTGATATACTTATGCAAATTTTAGAAATTTTTCCCATATCCAAAGATGCATTGCACTATCACATGTTAAAACTTAGGCAGGAGATGATAAACATAAGACTGGATACATAATAACATGGACATATTGACCATTAAGTTTTCTTATTCATACACCTAGCTAAAGGTGGTTCCCAACCTTTCTCTATCTATATACCCAAAAAAATAAAAAATTCAAATTGATAGAGGATAGGTGATTCAAGTAAACTCTATCGAGGCTATGTATGTCTAGATAGTAGTAAAATAAGGTTTTGGGTGAAACTAGAGGCATATCTATCGAGGCTATAGATGTTTGGCTGACAATAGAGCAATACCTAGGCTTTATTTTTTTTGGTTGCAAAGTCAAATGTCCAAATTAAACCTACAATATTTATTCAGGTCTTCACCAAAATCTTCATGACTAAGAGAAATTGATTTCACTAAATCACACATTAATCCAAGGAATGGGAAGGTTAGTATGTTGCATCAAAAAGTAAGAGTTTGTTCCAAAAGTTGGATTTTTTTATTTTTTCTTTGTTAAGACTGAAGTTTTATTATAATATATTTTTAAAATTTTGGGTTCTCAAAACACTCAGGGGTATTTTTCCCTATGAATCACCATTTGTTGTGCCCTAACACACACACCCCATTTTAAAATTTAAAACATGGACCCATTATTAGAAAACCTTTGTTTGGGGGCTATGAGCCTAATGATCCATGACTCAGTTGTCATGCATTTGTCATCTAGGGTTATTTTTATAAAATTCATCATTACACAAATTTAAATAGTGAAAATATAAGCTTAAACTAGTATATTAAGTCATTTCAAACCTTGGATTTTCATCAATTTTATTTCAATATTGATGTTCTGATTTGTGAGCTAATAAAACTAATCTTTTTATGTCATACTTTATATATTTTGGATCACATGATTAAAAGTTGAAGATCATTAATTTTATATAATAGGTCCCATATTATTAGATTCCATGTGGTTCTAACACATGTTGCTCTCATGTTACTCAATGCTTTGGATGATTACAAGATTTTTAAGTCTTTGGAGCTATGGATGGTTATAGGATTTTTGTGTTATTAAAAGTTTAAGTCTTCTAATCTCTTACGCTTCATAAAATTAACATGTGGCATATTCTTGTTAAAATAAAAATATGGAGACTTCATCTGTTTATCGATAAATCTAATAGCTATGTGTTCCTATATTCTAATGGCTCAAAACTTTTATGTTTTTTGAGTGCTCGAGACCGTTCTACATGTCTCGATCATGATAATCCACAACCACGGGAAGGTTAAGAAATTTTTTGGTCTAAATTTTAATGGTTTCAACCTCTTGAGCCTCTAAGGTTCTTAATGATCAACACTTGGCACATTCATGGTAACCTGTAACCATGGGAATGGTTAAGTGATTCTTTACTTTGCATTCTAATGGTTCTGAACTCCCAAGGTTTTGCGGTTCCAAGATCATTCCACATCTCTTGATCATAGTAACCTATGGCCATAATAAGATCTTTATCAAAAGGTATACCAATCTAATGGTCTGAGCTTACATGCTTTTCAAGTGGCTAAGGTCAAGACACATGGCTTGATCTCATTAACTCGCCACTATGGGTCCTGTTCAACACAGTGAAGAGATTTAAAAGGGTCGGGTTAATGAGGACTTGAAAAGAGGCATTATTCAAATAAGGCATGAATAAAATATAAAGGGGAAAGATTGAAAACATAGTAAAGAATCAAATCAATGAATAACTAACAATTATCTCAGAAGTGATGACTAGGCATAAGGTATTAACAAACAATGCCATTTGGAAAGTGAGTACACCTACCAAATATGACTTACATATTCAAATTGATATGAGAATTAAAGTTAAGGTTCATTATCTATATTAAAGGCACACAAATGCATTAAATACTTAGGTCTGTGAATGATACATGCAAAATCTACAGTAAAGAAAATTCACTTTGTCATTGCTCTTTTAATTAAACGGGTATAGTTTTGAGCTTCCCCAATGCTAGGAAAGACCTAATTTTCTTCAACCAACAATCACATAATGAAATAGTCAAAATGTCAAACAGAATTATAGTGACCAAAAGAGAACAATGGTCTCTTCTTCAAAATAGGGTAAGCCCTCAGTCCCCTCCCTATACTCATTTACAAGATTGACAAAATATAATATTTGAGAAGAGTGCCCTAAATTTTAAATTTATACATTACTCGACACTCTAAGAAGATGTGAAATCCATCCAATCATATTTTACGAAAGATGAAATCTCTCTAGAAGCCACGCAATACATCAGTGATTTACTACCAAGCAAGGAGCAAGGGATCCACCCAGTGATAACTACACCTGAGGTAATGCCATGTATTGACCTCCTAAAAGTTTTTTTTAATTAATGGAACCATTGCTAGAGATATCCTTCATGTTAAGAAAGTCAATATTACCTCTACTTATATTTTAGGTAGGGCATTCAAGAGATAAATTAGGTTTCCCTATCGTGAGACTACCTACAATCAATTCTCAGCCAATGTTTGGCTTGAGCATAACACAATAGATGGAAAGTTAAAGTAATGGCTTGCAAAAGGATAGAGGTTGAATCCCAAAGCGGTTATCTCCTCCAATTACATTATTGAATTCAAACCTAGAATTACAATAGCCATGGCCCTTTTAAATAGATTATATGGTTTCTTGAGTATTACATATGTTCAGTTTGAATGGGTTTCATTATTAGATATACTCTTGACATCTAACTAATTGGTGGCACTTGGGAAGATAAGTGTATGGTTGAAATCATGGGTGCTCTACCCTGATCAAAGGTATATGGATGATAATTTATATATGATGTCATACCTACTGGATGCAATGATGGATATTGTTTACAAGCCCTATGGTCAAGATTGACAACCCTTAGATGAATATTTGACAAATAGGGTCAACAAAGATTTTTCTTTCATGTTCATTCATAGATATAGGAATAAACTCTGAAGGATATGCAATGAGGTCTTTCCTCATATATATTAAGTAATACAAGGCATCCTGATGCCCAGATTATCAGAAAACATGGCAAGGATCCTAAACAAAATGGGAGATTATTGGTTATACCTAAATGTAATCATCATCTAGGTAGAAGGCACCAAGACTGCTCCTCTACTACTGCCACATCATGTTACAGACTCTATAACAAAACAAGAAATAGTACATCAGGTCTTCAACAACATTAATGAAGAATTAGGTCAAAGGTATTTGGCCTACTATTTCAAGACTCCTCTAAGCATTGGCTAGCATCAATATGTGATCAGGTTACATTTTATTCAAGTTGGTAAAGATAGAATGGTGTATAACTTACAACTTGCACCTTTTAAGGAATCTCAAATATATTTAGGAAAATAAGAAAGTGAATGTCTCATATGATCACCATGCATATGATCATGATCCAATCTTCCTGAATGCCTTAAATGATTCAAAGTTATGGACAAAGATGAAATAAAAATCAATGTCCATGATACTTGACCAAGCCTTATAATATAAAATTTACGCAGTCAACAGTGGCCTTCATCTCAATCACAAAACTCTCACCCACAGGATCAACCTCCCTCTTCTTCAATAGAGCTTACAAAGGAACAACTAGATGAATCTAGTGGTCAAAGAGAATATAATCCTCAGCTTAGGAGGGAGATTTTGAGAGGACTTGTTGGTCCTCAAGTCCCTTCTACTTTAATAGCTTCATAGGTATAGTTTTTGGGCATAACTACCACAAGGGATAGGTTAGTAGTTTCTTCAGCTGAACAAAGGAAGAACAATTTTATGATGACTCCTTTGCCTCTTCTTACTATAGTTTCCTAATTAAATCTTCATAAATTCTTAAAAATGGGTTTTTATTCCATTCTAATTACTCTAGACTCTCTTCAATCTCCTCAATATCCTCAAGTAAGCTCTGTGCCTTCCATGTCATCCATTTCATCGCCTTCAGTTATACTTCCTACTGCATCTTAGGAGTTTGAAAAACATACAAATGTTGATTAGTTCCTTGTTAGTGAATCTAGTAAAAATCTAAGTATAAAAATGAAATGAAACTAAAAACTCTTGTCTAATAACTAGGGGGATCATAACATAATGGACAAAACCACAAATAAGAGATAAAAACACACAATAATTTTACCTACCTTGTCTAAGTTAGTGTCCACTTGTTGGCATAAAGGATGTTCTTTCTTGGTCTATGGAATTAAAGACTTTGATCAATGTTTTTATCCATCTTGGTAGCACTTATTCAATGACCACATCTGGTTTTGTTTTATTTGGCTTGGCTTGGTGTCAAACTTGGCATCAATTTGGCATTATATTATTACTTTTATGGCTTTTTGAAAGCATTCCTACAGAATAAACTTGTACACAAAAGCCATTTTGGGTAGAATGAGGGCATTTATATTTATAAGTATCAAAACTAACTCTAATCCTAGGGAGGACAGGTTGAGTTTTAATCTTGGTCAAGTCTAAAATAACTGATGTTGAGTTCGGTTAACCCTAGGTTAGGTCAAAGCAATCATAAAGACTTGACAACTCATTTTTAGATATTTATGAGCCATGACAACTCAATTTAGATATTTATGAGATTGTGACTTAACTTTTCTTGAATATTAGGAATTAATAAATCACTTTATTAGCTCCCTTGACTTTAACTTCATATTTGTTGAAAAAATCCTTTTTAGATAAATAAAATTCTCTAATTTAACTTGGAATTTTTAGTTAGGCTAGTTAATTGAGATTTGATTTTTAATTAATATTGCTTAATGCTTTTTGGATTTTATGAATTAGTTTTAAATGTTTTGCATTAATAGATCAACAAGCCAAGAATGTCAATTTGTTAAGTTGTAATTTGTCTAGGGTTGAATCTAATGTAGGTTATTGGTGCATATAGGGTAATACTCTAAATAAGCAAGTCTCACCATGTTTTTGAGCAATTAAATACCATGCACAAATGAATTTGGGTAATTTAAATGATTTATAAACTTAAATTGCATTATTTGCTAGAAACTCATCTGAATCCTAGATTAGACACGAAAGTGGCCAAAAATGAGTGTCTATAGTTTTCCCCTATTTGAGAAGGCATTATAATACACATGCATATTACCATATTTTCAAAAAATACTAAAGTCATTAAGTCAAAAGGTTCATGTCCCAAAGGGTGATCGATTAGACCTTGATGCCCCCTCAAAGGAGTGAGTGGTAAAATAGAATCATCAAACATCCCCTTGAAATAAAGAAAATGACACTATTTAGTGGTAATGGGGTGGAATTACAGGTTTACCCAAAGGTCGTTGTCATCAATAATGGTGGCTGAGTCACTAATTTGCCCAAAGGGATTTGATAATCAATAATGAAGGGTGGGACACTGATTTGCCCAAAAGTAATTATAATCAATAGCAGAATGGTGGGACATTAATTTACCCAAATACAATTATAATAAGTAGAAAAATGGTGGGACTCTAATTTGCTCAAAGGTGGTTATAATCAGTGGTCAGTCATTTGCCCCAATAGGGTGGACGTGTCAAAAAATAATGATTTTCCCAAAGGTGGTTGTAATCATTAAATTGGCCAAAAAAGAATGATTTACCCAAAGGTGGTTATAATTATTTACATGTGTAATCATGTGATTTAGAATTGAGTTTGCCCCAAAAATGTAGAATATATCTTTGATCTATCGAAAAAGAATTTGTTGTATTTGGAAAATTAGCAAGGGGAACTAATGCAAAAACCCTATAAAATGGATTTACAATGAGCTGGCAAAGAATAATAATGTATTTCTAGCCTAAGTGTGAGTAGGAAGCTACACATTTGAACAAACACATGGTATAGGTATTTTTTTTTATAAATTGGTCTTAAAAGAGGCCCAACAAGATGGTCTGGTTTTAATATGGCCAAAAAATAAGGCATGTAGGATCAAATGACATGTAAAATAGACCATAGAGGTGAAAAATACACTTCTTAGAGCAAGCAAAATGAATTTTAGGCCTTGGGAGGTAAAAATTCAAATTTTCAAGCTATATATTCACCCTTGGGGTGAAAAATAATTCATTTTCACCCTAAGCCTTTTGAAATTTGAGCTCTGGTTTTATGTGTGAACTAGCTGAGAGAAATGATATGTGGAAGAGCATGACATTATTGACAAGGTGAGAGAGCACATGTAACTACCACACAATGAGCCATTAGTAGGTATCCTCACTCTCATCATTTATGTCTTTTATTGTGCATTAATGGCTAGATTTAGGGCAAAATCATCAAAGTCCTCAATTACATTTTAGGCAAAATGATAGCTTCATTATAGAAATTGGTGACTTCATACAAAGTCATTGTTCTTGAAAACAATGGTTTCATTGGAAAATATAGGAAATCACCAAAATGGTGATTTCACCCATTTTGGGTGAAGTCATATTTTTTTTAAAACAAAAATGATGATTTCACCAAAAAAGGTACAAAATGTTGAAACAATGATTTTTCCATTTGGGAAAATGGTGACTTCACCCTGGAAGGCAAAAACATTAAATTAGGGGACCCAACAGGGGTCCAACATCTAGGAGAGAGGGGAAAATAAGCTTGTTAGGGTAGGTATAGGCTTAAATAAAAATATAGAATTAGTTTGACGCTAATTTATCTATGGTTGTAAGAGTGGATTATGGTTTTAATTACACAAAAATATTGCTACTACTATCTATGCACACCATAAATTTGGACAATGGATATGACTAGCTTTCTATAGGCATTAGACTTATATGATGTGGCATAGACTTGCTCCTGGACGTGAGTTATAAGATGCATGCAATCATAGTGTGTATGTGTGTAGTTGGGTTAATAGTTGGAGTGTTCACTTGTATGAAGACAAAGTTACATACAAAAAAAAATTTAGTGGTGTTTTTAAGGGTTTTGTTTTAGTTTTTTTTAGGCAAAATTTTGCGCATCACACATTTTCAGTTAAGAGGGCATGGAATGGACTAGATATTCTCATCAACAAACCATTTTTCTTAAGCTTGACTTTAAAAAAGCCTAAAACAAAATAGAATGGCCATTTATCTTATCTATGTTAAAAGCTCTAGGTTTCAACCAATACTTCATTTTGGTAGTCTAAACTTTGCTTCAGATGCTTCAACATGCTTGACCATTAATAGCTTTAAGTTTGATAGCATTTTCATATAGTGCTCCATTAGACAAGGTTGTGCTCTTACTCCAACATTATATGTTCTCTCTATAGAAGCATTAGGGCATATTCTTGCCTCTAAGGCTAAACAGGGCTTGGTTCAAGGTATCTTTTTGCTAGTTATTCATGTGGATCAAATGTATTTGAGCACACTAGTAGAGTGATGGCACAATGAGACATCAACATTTTATATACCCAAAAGAGAGGTGACTGTCACGCTTGAGGATACCTGGCATATCCTCAACCTATTGATGAGGGTACACAAACTCTTTTAGACTGGTCCAACACAATGATAGGATATGCTAAATGACTTGGTTAGTTATCAAGGCATTCCCATAGATCATGAGAAGGTATACATAGATCTTCTTGAAACATACACAAATATATGACTCGATGGCCTAGCTCCTGGGGATCCTTCACTGCTAGCACTCATTGATAGGGAGGTCATGGTTTTGATGGCTATTATTAGTAACATCCTATTGCCTGACAAGAGTGGTAGGTATTTCTATATGGGTCTCAGAGGTGTTATTCATAGTATGATAGATGAGACCACATGATTTGTATAGGGGCCAACTATCTTAGAAAAAGTATACAAGGATCTTCACATGGTGGGCTACAGAGGTGGACACAACATTGGAACATCAACACTACTCATGGTCTGGGGTTGGGAACATATCTCCATTGAGTGACCAATGATTCAAAGATGGGTTCAGGACTCCAATTGGCTATTAGCATATGGTTAGGCACATACTAGGTTATGATGAAGAGGGCATCAAGGATATATTTACTTCTACTATTGCATGTTCGATGAGCTCATTCCTTAGGTCTTCATCTAGAGACCATACCTTTTGTATCAATTCTAGTGGTTCAAATATTATTAATATATGTCATATAGGTGTTTTCTTATTGGCAAGAAGTCACATATTATCAAAGAGTACCACCTTGATCAGGTATTTTGGCAGTTTTGCATGACATATGATGTGTTAGAGGTGTTTCAATGGTTTGTCTATATTATGAGAGAGATTAATCGAGACACTCCGATCATTTAGAGGTGTGTAACTATTAATAGTTATCTAAGTGTACCACACATAACATGGTCATATATAGAGGGTCGACAGATGTAAGAGTTACACCTAAGTACATTCATTGATGGGTACAGATGTGCCCTTTGAGGCTTACCATTCCAGGTCAGGCAAGTAGATAGATGCCTATGGATATAGATGATGTTGAGGCTAAGACATCCATCAGGGACAATGATAGTAAGAGTACCTGGTAGAGTAGTGGAGGTAAGGAGGGTGATAATGATGATGGTTTTGATGGTATGGATGGCAGAGGGGATGATGGAGGAGGGGATAATGGCATGGATGACACCTTAGCCATGATGGTATTAGACCTTGGTCTAATAGGTATGTAGGTACACATGTTGATCTAATCTAAGCAGGGCCTTTGGGTATGACTAAGGTAGGTATGGATGATGGTATGCTTAAGGAGGAGATCACCACCAAGGTGGGGGATATCATAGGGTTAGAGTGATGGGTGGCTAACCTACAAACTACATTGAACATATGCAATGATGATATGACCCACCTTCAGATAGAGATTACCCAGTTGAAGGTTGAGGTGGCTAGGATGGTTTAAATACATGCCCAAATCATAGCAGAGAGTGACCAAGCATTGACAGATGTTTAGAGGCTCTGACGAGAGCATGATGAGGCTCAGAGAGCTAGTATATAGGCAAGTTTTTTCTATATGATACTTGAGAGCCTTCAGGATAAGGATAAGGCCTTGTACTATCATAAAGTATATGAGACTATTATTCCTAGGGACTAGTAGGTTGCCACATTTGAGATATGGGATGCTTAGAGATTAGGCAATATATCAAGTTGTTTAGGGACTATGGCACATGTTACAAGGGATTTAGGGCAATTTGTTCATCAGCTAAGGCCACCACCACCAGGACCACTAAGGCCACTTCTAGCTATAGGTCCCATGGATACTCAGAGCCAGAGTTGATCACTGGCATTTTGGGATATCATATTTATTATATTGGCATTTTATTGTACTTTGAAACACCATTATGATATGTATATATTATTTATGTATAAGTCATTATTGAGATACATTAACATTCATTTTTGGGCCCTTCGAGGCCTATGTACATGTGCAACTCACTCTTTTTATATATATATGATGGCTCTATTTATTTCCATAATTATATCTCATGTTAGCATTGTTTAGCATTATGGATGACATTGTTTAGCATTATAGATGTTTATGTTCATTTTAAACATGTATGCTCTGCTCATTTATTGTTTTGCCTTATATATGAGATGTTGATATGTTATTTATCTACTTATGTTGTATGACTTATATGTATGTTTAATCAAATATGCATGTCTATATTATCACATAATAAATTATAATTATTGTGTATTGCTCATTGACTTAGGTATGTGTTGGTATTTGACTAGTTTTAATCTCAGAGAAGTATTGTCATTGCATTGATCAATAGTCTTTATTGGCCTAATTTTTGTTATAGCTTGTGATATTATGTATCATATTTATGAACAACTATAATAACAATATATACACTAAGCATGTAAAACCTAGTTTAGATGTAAATATAAACAACCTAGGAATAAGATATGAACAATCAAATCCCAAGTGTAAATATAAAACAAATAAACCAAGCATAGGACTAAACACAAACACTCACAACCTAAGTATAAGATATAAATAATCAATAGTTAAGTGAAAATAAAATCTAATAGATGTACAACATCTGAGAAATAAAAAGGAAACAAATAATAAACAATTAAAAACCACCAAACAAACAATAATGAAACAAACAAATGAAACAAATAGACAAACAAAACAAACAACCTATACAAACAAAAACCAAACAAACAAACAAATTATACAAACAAAATAAATAAGTAGGCAAACAAACAAATAAAAAAAAAAAACAAATAAATAAAATAAACAAGATAAACAAACAACTAAACAAACGAATAAACAAAACAAACAACTAAAAAAACAAATAAAATAAACAAAACAAAAATACTAGACTAATAAAATAAATAATCTATACAAACTAAATAAACAAACAACACTAAATAAATAAAATAAATAAACAAGACACAAACAAAACAAACTAAACTAAACTAACAGTAATACATAATTAATGTTAGTCACAATGTTAGTAACAAATAGAATACAATAAATAAATTGTTTGTGCATGTGTAATAGAGGTGTTACTCTTAGCGATAAGGTTATCTTTAGGCTAGTTAGCAACAACACAGTTAAAACAACATAAGAACAAATGGCACAAAGTTGCCCCTAGGCCATAGGGAAAAATGATAAAGGGTACAATAACAAATATTGTCCCTAGGCTATAGGGGACAATGATACAAATAAAATGATAATTGTTGCCCCAAGGCTATGGGGGACAATGATATAAACAAACAAAACGAGGGGGATAGAAGAAAAGTAAGGGGTAGCTGAGCTTACTTTAGATGCACTAAACAAGTGGACACTGCTTACATAGTTCCATAGACACGAGGTCTAATGTGAACTTCAGGCCAAATGTATTTCTCTCAGGATATGGGATAGAAGAAAATTGATGGTATGAAAACATGATTGACTTGTAGAGGAAAATAATAATGATCTCTCAAAGTGGTGAATGCATAAGAAAAGAGGGGGATGATACTCACAGTTACGAAAATGTCAACATAAACAAGTCACGCAAGCATGAGAACATGGTTTAGGATAAAACCATACTAAAAGATGAGTATCCACTAATGAATGGAATTGGTAATTCATAGTGTTTATTACATTTATGGCTTTGGATGAGAATGAGCTCACAAAATGGTGAGAGCATTGGCTGAGGTTGCTCACAAAACAATAAGAGTGTTGGTAAAGGTTGCTCATAAAATAGTGAGAGTGTTTAAATAGAAATTAATCTCAAATTGATGAGAGCGTAAGAGAAAAATAAGGATGGGGAACCAAAGGACAAGTGATTAGTTGTAAAATAGTTATAAGACCCATAATCCTTAAGGAAAAGAAGTGGTCATGAATAAAATGGTGGTGACTGAGCTAACTTGAGATACCCCATGTATCTAAGTGCTGCCTACAAAGTCCATGCAGACCTTAGGCTAATGTATTTATCCCAAAAATGGGAGGAAAATGGCAAATGGGTCCAAAAATGAAGCTAGATAGGTAAGAGAGTCCATCCTAAAAAATTCTGATGGATTTATATCTTGCATGGAAATTCTAAGCCAATTTTCATGATTTTTAGGATTTTCTTAGGTTTTTAAAATGTTTGGGCATTTTGAAATATTTTAAATGTTTTTTGAATTTCTATGCATCTCAACTCAATGGAGAATTATGAGACACCAAAAGTGTGGCTTAAATTGCTCAAAAAATGATGAAAGCATTCCAACTTAAATTACTCACAAAATGGAGAGAACATTCACATAAGGGTAGTGGAGCTGACCTCAAAAAACACTGAGTGCTACCTACATAGTCTAAATAGATCTCGAACCATTATAGTTTTACCTACAATGGTAAAATCTAGGAAAAGTTTCAAATATTTTGGGTTTTTTGGTATCTCAACTTGATGGAGAATTACAAGATACAAAATGACCTAAATCACAAAATGGTGAGAGCATGGCTTAAATTACTCACAAAATGATGAAAGCATGGCAAAGGGAGTGATTGAGCTAACCTCAATTTAAATTGAGAGATCCCTACATAGTCCAATGGACCTCAAGTCACTGTTGTTCAAAATATGGAAAGGTATGAAAGGATGTTAATGTGAGGCAAAAGGCAAGGAAAGGTAAATGGAAAGGTAGATGGAAAGGTATGAAAAAGGCAAGGGTAAGGCAAGGTAAAAGGCATGATATGAAACAATGGTAAGGGTAAGGCAAGGCAGATGGAAAGTCATGATTTTATTGTTCTTGTTAATGTAGATATGCACATCCTAATTAGCATATGATACAACTAGGATAGTTAATTATTTAAATTGCTAGCCCAATTCCCTTATGAATAGATCATCTATCAATAACTTGCTAATTTAGACTCCAATAACACTATTGTGATCTTCATTGGTTATTGATTTTATTTCCTTCAAACTTTTAGACAAGATGTCTTTGTAGCCTTTGTAAAGGAAAGTGTGACTAGGGATGGTAAATAGGGATATGCATTGGATGAAAGGTTTGAGTTGGCAACATAATATAGGTTTAGAATGAATAAATAAATCATAATGTAATATATAATGGTTGGCTAATAAATGAAGATCTGTATTTTCATTCACACATAATATTGTTGATTCTGGATTCAACATAATTTTAGTTGTGATAGGGCCTAAGACTTTTGAATATGCTCTCGATAGGACCACTATATTTTTCTATTGTTTGGGCTTGAGAGATGTTGCCATATGATTATGTTGTAGATTAGAATTTTTACTGATGTTATCTTCTATAATGTCTTCATCAAGCAATGAAGAACTATTATGCTCAGCTAGTGTCACCTCGAAGGGGTTTTCACCAATAAAATTGTCTCGATTGTCCTATAGTTCCTCTGAGAAGGTTTCACTAAGGAAAATTGACTTTTGAATTTTATTGTCTTGTAATGCCTCAAATAAGGTTTCATTATAAGATTTTAAGTTTGGACCTTGATTACCCCTCTAGCGCCTCTAAAAAGGTTTCACTAGGAGACTATTCTTCTTCTGGATGAATGTGGTCTTGGTCCTTTTGATATTCTGCAACTGGTATGTCACCATAGATGTAGTTCAACAAGGTGTGATTCTTTTGGTCCCAATCAACACTTATGGGAATTGGAATGTCAATATAATGGCTAGGTTGGTTGGTGTCAATGGTAAGGGCAACAATAATGGAATGGTAAGAGGTAACATACTCCTCGTAGAAGATACTAGGTGAACTGCAAACGATGATGAAGTAATCATCCTCAGAAATTATGAAAGGATCACAAATATATTCAAACTGATCTACAAAGAGTGTTTAACCAATGTCATAACATCCATGAATATATTTTGATTCTGAAGCTGAGTCTGACTCAAGGGACTCTGAATCTGATATTGAGACTGACATTGATTTTACTTCTAATGTTAATTTAGTATTGGTTCAAAAATAGAACCTAACTTTAATGTTGATTATTCATCTAGTTTGGTGTCAAAGATGTTATGTTGAATGTTTGGTATTGGACAAGTAAGGGCATGTGGTTGAACAATGGGCTCTTCAAAAATAGGCTTAGCTAATAATGACTCCACAAATACTAGCTTGTCAAAGTGAGGCTTCTCAACAAAAGGGAAATGATCAACAAACAACTCCATAGAGACTAGCTTGTCAAAGTAAGGTTCCTTAAAAAATAGGGCATTGGTCAAAGTAATGATTTTCCCAAAGGTGGTTCTAATCATTAGGAGGTGACTCCACAAAGACTAGTTTATCAAAGTGAGAATCCTCAACAAAAGGGAAATGATCAACAAGTAACTCCATAGAGACTAGCTTGTCAAAGTGAGGCTCCTCAAGGAAATGGAAAGGGTCAAAGGGTGATTCAACATAGGTTAACTCATCACAAATAGGTGTTTTAAGAAAAACACCATGAATTGGTTGTTGGTTTTAGCCTTGGCTTACACTTGGTTATAAAATATTAGATTTGGACACAACTTGGTCTTAAAGAGGTAATGATTGGCTCTGTTGTGGCTCGAAGACCAGCTTGGATTTTCTAAAGTGGGGGATGGTTAGTAATGGATGAAGAATGACCCATGGTTCAATTATGAGCTCTTTATAAATAGGCTCATTTAATATGGGCTTAACCAAGATTGGTTGTAGGTCTGGGATGGTAATTATGATCTATCTAATCGTAATTACATAACCTTGTTGAGATAATGCGGTACTAGATTTGGAACAAAAAGGGGAAGGGCTTATAATGGTAATCTTTGGGCACTATGGAGCTTGGTTGCTAACATAGGCAAAAATATGAATATTAGCATAAGTAGGGGATTGGGTATTGTTAGCCAATTTTTGGCCTACATAGCAAACTTCCTTGAATGTAGTGCAATGCCCTGAAGATCAAGTATGGAACAAGGCTTGAATAGATTTTTAAATGGAATGAATGGTCCAAGGATCACATGGAGATTGCAAAGCTTTTGAAACACTTTAGTTTACTTAAAGTGTATTTTTTGTCAATATTTAAGGGATAGGTTTACATATCAAAGAGAAGGTTCTTAAGAAGGTTTCATGGTGAAACCAAGTAGATCAAAGGTCAGGGACAAGTTACACAAGCATTGGAAAGTCATTTGAGCATTCAAAGCTAAAGCATAAGTTTAGAAGAGACTACAAGCTTTAAAAAGGCTAAGTGCAAAACCCTTTTTTGGCTAAGTCCTTAATTGACATATTAAATCATGATTTTATTTGGCTAAGTTTAATTGTTGTGGACCTTTTTAAATGGCTAAATATTGGGAATTATTTCAGAAATTTTAGTTGAAATAAAAATCTCAATGGCATGTTTCTTTCAGATATTTTGTCCTGAGGCAAAAGTAAGGACCTAATTCTTTCAGACATTTTATCTGAAATAAAAAATCTCGAAAGCATTTTTCTTTGAAACATTTTGTCTGAGGTAAAAGCAAGGACCAAATTCTTTCAGACATTTCATCCACAACAAATGCCTGATGCAAAAGTTTTGATAGAATTATTTATTTTAGGGAAATTGATCCAATAGGGTAATGATGGATATATGGATGTCATTGGTAGGTATGCAAATGTCAAAGTTCAAGCTTAGTAATTGACTATTTAGGGTCCAAAGATTGATGATCGTGTAAATGTCATTGATGATCATGCAAACATCAATTGATGGGTACATGAATGTTAAAATTGAGCCCCTAAAAGTATTTGTTTGCATTCTAAAATCATTGAAGAGTCCTCAATTGAATGTGAGATTGATAAGTGTCAATATTTTGGGTACCTGAATAGAGATCTAATAGCACACGAGTGAGTTGGGGTCAACAAGTTAGCAAGCCCCCATAAACAAGCATGAAGGTGATAAATGGCAAGATCTCAGGTAATTAAACTCAGATCTAATGAAACATGGGTGAGCTGGGGTCAACAAGTTAGTAGGCACTTGTAGATAAGTGCTAAGGTGATAAATAGTGAGATATCGACAGTTAAATCTAATAAAATAGGAAAAGAGAGAGATAGTGGGTCCAAGAAAATCAATGATACATGTATAATTACATATTCAAATCAATAGTGGGTAGAGGTCAAAGAAGTTAGTAGATCTAGAAAGCAAAGGCATGATTAACAAGTGTCACAAGCATGTTTAAATATGTTTATAATTTGATGGTATGAATTTAATTGTGCAGGTAAATCAATCACAAGTAGGGATCAAAATGGTCAAGATGCCAATGAGGTTCAAACCAAGCATGAGGCTTATAAGTGTCATAATATGGTAACCTCCAATCATTAATTGATAATTAATGAGTAGAGATGAGCTAGGAAGCTTTAGACAGAGGTCAAAGAAGTAGTTTTTTGACATGATAAAGCAAATATGAAGGAACCAAGTTCAAAGATGGTCCAAGATCGAACCAGAGTGAATATTTTAGGATCAACATCAAGATTAAAAGCTCTAATGAGGTAAAATAGGTCTTCTTAGACCTATTACAGATAAAAGGATTGGCAACTATTGTTAAAGCGATATAAAATACCTGACAAATTTCATTTTATCGACATTAAAGATACAAGGAAACCAATAAATATGATTCATTTTAAAGACCTATGCTCAGTTATTTCTCAGGGGTAGATATGTGATTATGGGGAAGGTTCTTGTCCTTCAGCATGGTATTTTTCTTGACAAACATAAATTTATAGCTACCTAAAGTAAACCAAGCATGGATTTATCAGTTACAAGTTATGAAGATTTGGTGTCATAAGCAGATCAAAGTAAATGTGGTATAAAGTCATGAGAAGTGACCTGGTAGTTGGATAAAGATCATGGAGCATTTATTTCTTTTGTGGAGATTTTTGAAGTTTTCTCCTTCTTGATAAGATCATGACTCAACATCCTCGAGTCAGTGCTCAGTTTCCTCTCTTTCCTTCCTTTTTATTTAAATATAGGATTTTAAGCCTTGAAATCGATCCCTCTTTTTGGTATAACTAAACTCTACCAAGATATGTAATGCAACACCTACTTGATATATTAGAGATTGAATTGCTCCTTTTGTAGCTAAATTAAAGTGTGTCTTATGATTTCATTGATTGGATAGGTGAATGTATGCTTTCTTTGCCACTATCTAATTTTTTTCACCTTCATGAACTACTTTATAAATCCTCATAGGTCATTCTAAGTGCAATATATGGTATGTTGGTCAGTCTTGGATGTGGATAACTACCCTCCCTTAGTAGATTAATAGTTGATTCATGCCTTTTTGTGAAATACCAATGTGAGTGATTTTTTACAATTTTGAATGCATGATATAGTGTGTCTTGTGCGAGTTTAAGTGATCAAATCATTGGTGCATCACCTCTTTTTACATGCTTTCCTAAGTTACTGTTAAATTCTCTCTCCCTTATCCAATCAAGTCCTATTTTAGGTTTAATATAGGTGATATATCGAAATAGAAGTTGGCCTTCTCTAGAGGTCTAATCCATTATTAGGATACCCATAACCTAGGATCAATCCCATGTTAGACTAGATTTGAGTAAGAGGACCTGAATAATCCCCTTCTCAGCTAGGGTGCAAATCTAGAATACCAACAATTTTGGCACACCTTGTGGGACTAGTTTCCTTGGCATATCTAAAGTTTGGAGTTAAAAAAGTATTTGTAGTAGGAGAAGACATCCACCATCATCAAAAGTTGAAGATTTATCAAATTGTAAAGATCCAGACAATATACTCATACCAAAGGTCACTAAAAGGTCAACAAGGAAAGGTATTCCCTTTGAATTAATTGAGTTGCCTTTTACTTCTTATAAAATATCTAGATTCAATAGTACAAAACCTTATCCTCCAAAGCAATATTCATCTTCTAGTCAACCTATTATTTTATTCTAAGCTATTATCCCCATTTTCCAAATGGTGATCAAGAATCAAATGTTTTCTCCATTTAATAGAGGTAGTCCTCTCAATTTAGCCCATCTCGATGACATCCCTGTGTCTGCCCTCAAGATTATTCCTTTCTTCTCAAGAGAATGGGATAAGATAACAACTATTAAGCATAATCCAAGATGTTTCCAACCTTTGTTTTGTTCATAATATTACTTAGGATAATGTGGCTATCAAACTGCTTGCTACTTACTTCAAAGGAATAGCATTTTAGTGGTATATAAATCTTCCTTTGAATTACATTTCTACCTAGGATGAATTAGGTGAAGCCTTGGTGAAACAATTTGAAGACAAATTTTATCACCTATCTTTATTGGAACAAATGACTACCATAAAGAGGTACCCCCATGAATTCATGTCTAATTTTAACCTCGTATTCTAAAATACAAGGACTAAGATACCTGTATTGGTTAGACCATCCCTAGAATATACCTTCTTATACTATTTGAAAGCCCTTAATTCTGATATTAGTATGATGATACAGTCCATGGGTGGTAATAATTTGCCAAATGCCTATGAGGTTGTAATAAGAGTGAAGAACTGCCTGATACAAGTTGGCAAGCTTTTTCCAAGGCCCCCAATACCTATATTCCCAAAATTTCAATCTACCCCATCCCCTCAAGTTACTTAAATCCCATCTTTGGATCATATTCCATCTCCTAAAGCCCAAGTTATAGCCCCTTCTAATCAAACTAGTCAACCACCTTTAAATGGAGATTTGAGAAGTTTGTTACAAGCTTTTGGGAATGAAATAGTTTAACTCAAAATACACTAATACCAAGGTAGGCCTTATCAACATTAGAATCATACCTCCTATCAATAATAGAATCAAAGGCCTCCTTATGAAGGTTTCTGAGCAAATAGACCTCCTTATCAGTCACAAGGAGCCATAGTGCCAACTAAACCATATTCATCTCTTGATCCTAATGTATTTTCAAGTTTAAAATCCATTGTTCCAATGCCTCCTCAAAATAACTTGATGTAAGATTCAAGTTAGTAGCCATTTTATCCCAATGATACTCAAAACCAAGCCTTGGTATCCTAAAACATTAATATGCGACCCATATCACAAGAAGAGTGTTCTCTTAAAGAAGGTCAATATCAAGAGACAACCTTGGTTTCTCAAGGACATAATCACCAAGTGCAAGGGCAACTTGATGCCATTAATGTAAATTAGCAAACAAATGTTAATGTTACATTCAATCAAATTGGTGAGACTAAAACATCAATGGTCAGGTTGTAACTCTGACTAGAGCTAAAAGAAGAGATCTTGAAGAACCTCAAAGTGTGAGTAGTGACTCTAGTAATCCTAAGGTTGTTTCTAAGAGTAACAAAGATCAACCTACTTTCCCTACAACATAGAAAAATTTGAATGCAGAGGCTATGAAAGTCTCTCAAATACCTCTAGTCCATGAACAACCAATAGTTCAAAAGATGTAGCCAAAGGTTAGTGGAGATCAATTTAGCATAATAGATTAGATGAAAAAGTTAAATGTCAACATTATCATGTGGGATTCCCTTGTTATTCCAAGATAAAAATATATGGTTATCCAATAGCTTTCAGCTCTCAGGGTATCTCCAGAACTAGTTGAGAAATAAGGTGCAATTCTAACAACTTCATATCAACCAGCTAAGTAGTAGGTACAAATACACAAGATGGTAAAGGTAGATAATGCTAAGGTAAAACCAAATAAAACTCCTCCCTTCTACCTCTC
Source organism: Torreya grandis (assembly GCA_037957365.1). Classification (NCBI taxonomy): domain Eukaryota; kingdom Viridiplantae; phylum Streptophyta; class Pinopsida; order Cupressales; family Taxaceae; genus Torreya; species Torreya grandis. Next base: position 15,140,559 of record JARHVA010000001.1, on the reverse strand, counting down.
TTTGATAGTCAGTGACTTTCTAGTTCATAACTGTATGGTGGACAATAGAGCCAATAACACTGTTATGCCTAAGAAAATTGTAGATAAGCTTGGTCTTACTTGTGAACCAAATACTAAGGGAGTATTATAGCTAAATGGTTCACCAACAAAGACAATATAAATCATCAAAGATCTAAAGTTGACACTGCATGCTTACCCCAATGTCACCATTCAACAAGATGTAGTTGTAGTGGACTTGTCTCCCTATTTTGCCATGTGTCTCTCAAAAGACTTTACTTCACAGATTGGAGGATATTGATCAACTGATTGGACAAATTTAATGTTCAGGACTAGGTATGGTACTAAGGTAACAATATGTTTAAAACCTATTGTACATTTCTATTTGGAACCATATATGCCAAGTATTGTGAATAGTAATTGTATCATCTTAGATGAAGTCCTATAAGCTAGAAGAGAGGAAATTGAGTCACCTCTAGATGGAGTTCTAGATACATTCTTAGATGAATAGGGATTTGTATGAGAACAATCCTTATAAGTTAATGGAAGAATAAGGATTTGATGTTTATTGCCTACATGAAAAAGATACACCAATTCCAGCTTTGATGAAGGATGATGAGTCTAGTGATGGCATGTGGCTATTATACTTTGATGGGTTAAGAAATAAACATGGTATTGGGGCTAGAATTATGTTTATTTATCCATCCAATCAAAGGTATTTCTCTTCTCTCAAGTTTTAGTTTCATTATTTGAATAATGTTTTCGAATATGAGGCACTAGTTCATGGTTTGTAATGGGCAAGAAGGATGAAGATCAACACGTTACAAGTCTTTGGAGATAGCGAACTAGTCGTTCAACAAGTAATAAGTCTAAACATATGCAAAAATATGTTACTTAGATCTTACAAGCATAGGGTATGGGATTTACTTAAATATTTCAATATTTTAACATTCAAACAATACTAAGAAATGAGAACAAATATGCAGATAGGTTGCCTGCCATTTGGTCACAATTCAATATCCCAATTGATGTAAGAAGTGAATAGGTTCAATCACACATTAAGGTAGTTATGAGGGCTTCTATTCTAAATAACAATGATAATTGGCAAGTGTTTGAAGATGATAATTAGATAGTCAGGTTCCTATAAGAAGAGGTTGAGTTTTCATCAAGGAACCAAGATAAATTTTCCTAGTAGTATGGTGACCAAGTTATGCAGTTGAAGACAAATAAGTTGCCCAGAGGGTTGGCCACCCTTGGAAACATATTCAATGGTGATGATGAGCTGAGGAAAGAAAAATCTACATTATCAACAAAGGAGGAACACTATACCAATGTGGAGATTGCAACTGGTAAGAGCTTAAAATTAAGTAAAGTTTGCACTCCTTCAGAAAAGGAAACTTTCATTAAGTTATGTTCAAGTTTTACAGATGTATTTACATGGCAATATAGTGACATAAAAGGATTTGTTCCAAGTCTATCTCAACACACCATTAAGTTATAGGATGAAACTAAGCCAGTTAGACAAAGACAAAGGCCTATGAATCCAAAGATTAAGCCTTTGATGAGAGCTGAGATTCATAAGCTCTTTGAATCAACTATCATATTTCTAATCAAGCACTCAACTTGGGTGGTAAACCTTGTTCCAATATGAAAAAAGAGTGGTTAAATTAGATTGTGTGTCAACTTTCATGACTTGAACAAGGATTCCCTTAAAGATCACCATTTATTTCCATCTATGGATCAAATCTACAGTTGGTTGCAGGTTCAGAAGGGTTTTCCTTGTTGGATGGTTATAATGGATATAATCAGATTTTGGTCAAGGAAGAAGATCAATTCAAAATAGCCTTCACCACAAAGTGGGGGACATTTGCATATAGAAAAATGCCATTTAGTTTATCCAATACTAGAGCCATTTTTTAGAAAGCTATGGATATGGCATTTTAGGGTCTCCTTAAAAAGTTTATTCTTGTTTATTTGGATGACATAACAATCTTCTCTAATAGTTTAGGTGAGAACATGATTTAACTCAAGCAAATTTTTGAAAAGTGTAGACAGTTGAGATATATCGAAATCCCAAAAAATATGTCTTCTCAGTTCATAAAGGTAAGATTCTTGGACATGTGATTTCAAAGCATGGTATGAGTATAGATCTTGATAGGGTAGATTCAATTCTTACGCTCTCCTTGCTTAAGTAAAAGAAATATTTTCAAAGCTTCTTAGGCAAGATCAATTTTATAAGAAGGTATATTTCAGATTTTGCCACTTTAGTTAGGCCACTTATAGCTATGCCAAATAAGAATCAAAGTTTCAATTGGTCTAATGAAGGACTAATAAACTTTGAAGAAATCAAGAAAGCCATAACCAATGCTCCTACACTTTTGAACCTTGATTTCATGAAAGATTTTATCCTATACATTTATGTTAATATTGACACAATTTTAGGGATTCTCATGCAACATAGCCATGAGGCTTTAGAGAAGCCAATAGCCTTCTTCAATCAAGGCTTAAAAGAATATGAGATAAGGTAATCTTTTGTTGAAAAACATGTACTTTTAGTTATAAGGTCACTCAAGAAATTTAGATACTTGTTATCTAATAATAATATACATCTGATGGTTGCCCATCCAAGTGTCAAAGAATTCCTCTTGAACAAAGATATAAATTAGAAAAGATCTGGTTGGATAACCAAAGTAATGGAGTATGATGTAAAGATGAAAGTAACAAAGTTGGTAAGAGGCAAGGGACTTTATGAACATTTAGCCCAAGATTTGCAAGAGTCTAATCAGGTGGTTATGGTGTCAACTAATGAAGAAATTACAACTGATCACACCTCACCTTCTAGTTGGTTCTAAGACATGGTAAGATTTCTCCAAGATGGTATGTATCCTTCTCTTCTAAGCCCTTCAAGAAGAAGATATTTTAAGTTATAGTCAATTATTTTTCTTCTTGTTGCTGGTGTTTTGTTCAAGAAATATATCAATGGTATGCTACTAAGATGTATAAAACCACATCAGACATAGAGATTGCTCAAGCAATTCCATGATGGATATGGTGGAGGACATTATTTAGAGATAACTACAGCCCAGAGGATCATAAGAAGTGGGTATTATTGGCCAAGCTTATTTAGATATTGTCATGCATGGGTTAGGATATGCAGATAATGTGCTATGTATGTTGGAAATTTGAAGCTTGTAGCCTTAACCTCTCTAACTAACTATAGTAAATCAGTCCTTTAGCCAATGGGGATTGGAATTTATTGGTCTCGTTAACCCCCCTTCAAGCTCAGGACATAGATAGATACTGACTACTATAAACTATTTTACTAGATGGATAGAGGCAGTAGCATTGAAGGAAGCAAATGAGTCCAATGTTCTAGATTTTTATGAAGGTCTTCTCACCAAGTTTGGAACCCCTTCAACTATTATTTATAACAATGCTATGGCCTTTGTGCGATCTAGAATCAACCAATGGGCTATTCAACACAATGTTTTCCTCAGTACTTTATCAAATTACTATCCACAAGGTAATGGCCTTGCTGAGTCTACTAATAAGAATCTGTTGAAGATAATATGAAGGACTATTGAAGATAATCAGAGGTCATGGCATGTCAAGCTAAAGTTAGATTTATGGGCTGACAAGATCACCTACATGAAATCAATAGCCAAATTTCCATACAAGTTGGTATATGGCAAGGAATCAAGAATGCCTATTTCTCTTGAATTTCCTACCCTAGAACTGATGCACCAACTTGAGCTGTTAGAAAATGAAGCTATGAAAATTGGATATGCTGAGCTTATAGAGCTAGAAGAGACAAGACATTAGTTTATGCTAACCATGGAAAATCATCAAGCAAAGGTAAATAGAACATTTGATAAAGGAAATTATTCACACAATTTCAAAGAAGGAGATTTGGTCCTCAAATGGGATGAGGATAGAGCTAAGATAGGAAGGCATACACATTTTGACTCTCTTTGGAGTGGTCCATATACAATCTTTAGCTACAAATAAGATAATGCTTTCCATCTTGTAAAGATGGATGATGAGGAGCTTCCTATCCTAGTCAATGGGATACATTTGAAACATTACTTTTAAGGAAGCTAAGTTCCTTGTACATATTTTTTTCCCTCTAAGTGTTGTTTTCTAACACATTAATTTATTTATGTTTTATCCCAAATAAGTGCTTTGTTTGCACATTTTATTTGTTAAGTAGTTTCCCTATTTCATGTTTTTCTTTCCCTATTTCGGTGGAATTCTTTTATCTTTTAAGTCAAGAGGTTTATCGTAGTCATGGAATAAATGTATTATCTATTATGAGTCAAGAGTCATGTAAATGGTCTAAGTTCTCAAGCATAGCAGACATGCTACCCAGCTGAGTCACCAAATATGTTAGCCAAATTTTGGCCTATATAATAAACTTTCCTGAATGTAGTGTAATGTCCTAAAGATCAAGTATGGAATAAGTATTGAATATATTTCTAGGTGGAATGAATGATCTAAGGATCACATGCAGATTGCAAATATTTTGAAACACTTTAAGTTTATTTAAACTATTTTTTTTGTCAATATTTAAGGGACAGGTCTATAGAGCAAAGAGAAGGTTCTTGAGCAGGTTTCATGGTGAAACCAAGTAGATCAAAGGTCAAGGATAAGTTAAACAAGCATTGGAAAGTCATTTGAGCATTCAAAGTTTAAGCACAAGTTTAGAAGAGCCTACAAACTTTAAAAAGGCTAAGTGCAAAACCCTTTTTTGGCTAAGTCCTTATTTGGCATATTATTTCAGGCTTTTATTTGGCTAAGTTCAATTCTTGTAGACCTTTTTATTTGGCTAAGTTTTGGGAATTCTTTCATATATTTTATCAAAAATAAATATCTTGAAGGCATGTTTCTTTTTTACATTTTGCCTGATACAAAAACAAGGACCTAATTCTTTCAGACATTTTGTTTGAAACAAAAATCTTGAAGGCATGTTTCTTTCAAACATTTTGTCTAAGACAAAAGAAAGGACCTAATTCTTTTAGACATATTATCCATAATAAATACTTGATGTAAAAGCTCCAATAGAATTGTTTGTTTTAAGGAAACTGATCTAGCAAGGTAATGATGGACGTGCAGATGTCATTGATGAGTGTATAAATGTTAAAGTTCAAACTCATCAATTGACTATTTGGGGTCCAAATATGGACAGTCACATAGACATCATTGATGATCATGTGAATGTCAATTGATGGGCACATGGACATCAAAGTTAAGTCCCTACAAGTAGCCATTTTCATTTGAACCAAGTGTGAGGCTACCAGGTGTCTTGATTTGGTAACCCTGAGTCGGTAATCGACAACCAATGAGTGGAGGTGAGCCAAGAAGCTTTCAACAGAGGTCAAAGAAGTGGTTTTTTGACATGAAAAAATAAATATGAAGGATTTGAGTTCAAAGCAGGTCCAAGATTGAACCAAAGTGGATATTTCAGGATCGACATCACCATTAAAAGCTCTATTGAGGTAAAATAGGTCTTCTTAGACCTATTACAGACAAAAGGGTCGGTGATTGTTGTCAAAGTGATATCAAATACCTAGTAACTTTCATTTCATCAAAATTAAAGCTATAGGGAAACCAATAATTATGATTGGTTTCAAAGACCCATGCTTAGTTATTTCTCAAGGGCAGATACGTGATTATGAGGAAGCTTCTTATCCTTCAACATGGTCTTTTTTTTGACAAGTAGATATTTATAGTCCCCTAAAGTAGACCAAACATGGCTCTGTCAGTTCCAAGGTATGAAGATTTGGTCCTTGTAAGTAGATCAAAGTAAAGGTGGCATAAAGTCCCAAGAAGTGACCTGGTAGTTAGATAAATATCATGGAGCATTCATTTCTTTTATAGATCTTTTTGAGGTTTGATCCTTCTTGATAAGTTCATGACTCAACATCCTCGAGTCAGTGCTAATCTATTAAGGGTGGTTGGGCCTCATTCAATGTTTTCTATCTGCTTAGTTCCCTCTCTTTCCGTCTTTTTTTATAAATATAGGCTTCTAAGCCTTGAAATTGATCCCTCTTTTTGGTATGACTAAACTCTATCAAGATTTATACTATAACACCTATTTGATATAATAAAGACTGAATTCCTCTTTTTACTGTTGAATTAAAGTGTGTATTATGAGTTCATTGATTGGTTAAATGAATGCATGCTTTCCTTACCTCTGTTTGAATTTTCTCACCTTCATGAACTGCTTTGGCAATTCTCATAAGTTATTCTAAGTGTAATATAAGGTCTATTTGTCAATTTTGAAAGTGTATAACTACCCTCCCATAGTAGACTAATAGCTGGTTCATGCCTTTTTTATGAAATACTAATGTGAGTGATTTTTTATAATCTTGAATGCATCCTATAGTGTGTCTTGTGTGAGTTTGAGTGATCGAATCATTGGTGCATCACCTCATTTTACATTGTTTCATAAGTTATTGTTAAAGTCTCTCTTTCTTTTCTAAGTAAGTGCTATTTTAGGTTTAGTATAGGTGATAGATCCAAAAAGAAGCTGACCTTCTCTATAGGTCTGATCCATTATTAGGATACCTACAGTCTAGGATCAGTCTTATATTGTACTAGATTTGAGTAAGAGGACCTGAACAATCCCCTTCAAAGCTAGGGTGCAAATCTGGAACACCAACATGTACCATCATCAAACAAATTAATTCCAAAAGGGTGATCTTGGTAATTTAATTGGTTTAAAGAAGGGTGATCTTGGTATATGACAAATGACATGGCTTTATTTGAAAACTAGCCCAAAGAGGGCGATCTTGGTCTATGAAAATGGTCTTGTTGTTCATCATATAGTGACACAACTTTTAGGCTACAAAAATAATAGTTAAACATTTTTTTTCAATCAACATATAATGGTGCTCATACATGACCAATGTTCAGCTCATGTAATAAATGTCATGCTCTTTACCTTATTCATCATGTTGTGAGAAAAGTGCCCCCATGGCATTTTCAGTCATTGACAGGTAAAGTAACAATGACTTATTTGGCATGGGTGGCAATAAAATAAGAGGATTGACCAAGTATTCCTTGAGATGTTCAAATAATTTTTGGCAATCCTCATTCTAGGAATGTCACATCCTGATTCATCGTATAATTAATATCCTTTAATCCATTAATTGGTATGGTTAATATTTGATTACCATTGCTTTGATTTGAGCATTTTGACATATACTTGTATGGGATAGTAGTATTGTTGATTAGTATACAATGTGTAATATTCATATTTTGATATTTTTATACATTGAGGATGTATAATTATTAATTTTGTATCATTGGCTTATGATGACTTGGACTAACTACCTAATTGTTGTGAGGTGGACGTAGGATAGGTCCTACCCTCAGGGTGTGATAAGGGAGAGTATCATTGGAGAGGGTCATCTAAATGGAGCGATTGGGGGAAATACCAGTGGAAAATGCTAGTGACCCCACACAAACACACATAGTAAATTTTAAATGATAGGCATAAAGGGTAGTGCATAATTATGAATTATTGCTTGTGATTATCTTTGTGTGTGTGGAATTAATTTTAGTGTGCATTTAAATTTTTTAGCCTAATTGATTTGGTTTTTAAATTTAAAATCCAGAAAATAATTATTTCTTTACAATAGAAGAATTATTATCTTAAATACAATTATCTAGAAAATAAAAATCAATTAATGGCATAATTATTCGATAAAGGTTATTTTCTTAAAAATAAGAATTATGAATAAAAGTTATTTGAAAATTTAGAAACCATATTTTATTATTATTAAATTTAGCATGTTAATTGATAAGCTTGAGAGAAATAAATTAACTAAAGTTAATGAATTTAAAAATGGAGCTAAATGTGATCTTGATTAGCATGCAAGAATTCACTTACAATTAGAAAATAAAGATTTAAATATAAATTTAGAAAACTTGAGAGTTGCATGTAAAAGGGAAGTGTGGAAATTAGGAGAAAGTTGTGTTGTAAATAAAAGGGTAATATAGGGAATTAAAAACACAAGGAGACAAAGAGAAAAGTAGGAGAATTTGGAGAAGGGAAAGAGGAAAAGAAGAAAATTTTTAAAATAAAGGAGGTAAAAGAAAAAAAACTTTAGCCATTTAGATTTGCAAGGGATTAAGAGGTAGGTTCAGTAAATGAATTTCTGGTATATATAGATAATTGTGTATTGCTTTTAATCTGGCTATGTTTTTTCCTATAAAGGTAACGGTTTTATCCAATTAGAGCTGCATTGAAATTGTTATTACAACATCTCTTTCTTTATTGAAACTAATTATTATTTAAGCTGAGTTTCATTTCTTTTAACCCCACATTTCAGACATGCATCATATTTAATGGTCTTGAGTTAATTTGTCTTAAGCTAGTGTACTAGTAATCAAGCCTACATTGTAGGGAAATTACTGAGTATTATATTAAAATGCTTTTCTTTAAAATTTCAATGCTATTATTATAACACCAATCTCTAAGATATTATGCTGAAATATTATAATGGGTTTTCTTGCATATAGTGCCAAGTCTGTATACAACACCAAATCATCAAATTAAAAACACTGAGTATATGTAATTTAGTATAAATAGTTGTCTACATGTTCATCCAATAGAAATATGTTGGGTTCGCAGTCAATCACTTATCTAATTCACAGAAGAAGCATTTTAAGCATTAAACTTGTGGCTCAATTAGCCCCTTCATATGCTTTGTTATTTCAAAAATTGTAGTTTTACAACATGGAGGATCATCTGCCTTTCATGGCCATCATAGGGGTTAGTAGTAATAATAGTACTAATAATAATCATCTTGCTAATTTTGAGGAGGACAACAGTCCCTTGCCAAGCATCAAAAAGAGGTAAAATCCTTCATTTATGATGAACAACTTGCTAAAACAATAACAATAACATGGTCGATGAAACTCCTAACTGTTGGCCAATGTAAATGACATCATACATTACCATACCACCACTATTCCAAAACCATGTTGTTTATAATTAAAATTCATTGCATGTCTTTTATTTATTAAAGTCATGTAATAATCACTGAAATCCTTTATGAAAATACTAGGTCAATTGCATGCTGAGTTTTCTATATGAATCACTGAGTTTTGTTAATATAAGTTTGTTCCAATTATTTTTGTTGAGTGACATTTATTAGAAAGTTGTATATATATCAAAAAAATCACTGCTTTTGTATGTAAATAAATTACTGTATATATTTTGGTTAAGTGATGAATTTTTGATAAAACACGCAGCCACTAATTGGTAATTGCTAAGTCATTCGGTTAAAGTAAACAAGATAAAATTCCTTGAAAATGTTGAATTTATTATTACTGAGTATTTTATTGAGGAAATTACTGAGTTTTAATTGGAAGCCAAGTGTTAAATCGCTACTCTGCTTGTAAATCACTATAGGCTACTAGAAAATAGCCAAGCCATATTGTTGAGCCAAACTTGCATAAATAAAATCATTGTTTCTAACATATGTAATAGTGTGTATTATCATGAATTATATACATAGCCGAGACTATATAACATCTTATATTTGGAACGCCCAACCAAAAATGTAAAGCTCAAACAATAACTAAGCACTGGGATTAAAATTGAAGCGCTAGGTATTTATTAGGAAAAGTTGAATCATCTTCTTCTGCAAGTAGTTAATTATAATGTAGAGGAATTAGAATAAAAATTGGGTAAGATTATATATTGGCTAAGTTTTAAATTATATATATAAATTGGGTTTCAATATAATAAATGAATTTTATTTAAGTTGAGACCATGTAATTACGATAAATGAATTGGAAGAAGGAATTAGGTTTCTTTTTTTGTACAAAATAAAATGTTCAGTGGAACTTTATTGTTGCCTTGGATTTCTGCATTACGTTTCAAGTTGAATTTCATTATGCCATTCAAATATTTCTATTATATCTGATGATCAAAACCATTTATGAAGAAAATTCACTTTAAGTTCTGTTATGTTCTCATGATGATGATGATGATGTCAAACAATGACTTTTCAACATGTTAAGTTTGATCCTCTAATCTATATTATATGTGCATTTAATCAATCAAGGTTTTTATAGACTTTATACTTATTTGCCATTTACGTATGATGACTATGCTTAAATTTATACATCACTATGATTTGGGTAATCAATAGTAAAACTATGCAAATCTATGATAATATTATTATATCCATGTTGATTAATACTTTATTCTGGATGGATATATTTATATGATCTAACTTTATGATTTTACTTAGAATGCTAGCAGAGACCAATAGTATATCAGTAACACAATAGTGTTATGTTGTATGACGTCAAGGTCAAAAATTCTATAGCACCATGAAATGATGAAAACTTATGTGTATTATGTTTTGTGAGAGAATTTTATATGAAACTATTTGACATTCCTAAAATTAAATAGTACATCGAGTTGTGTGCCTTGAGCTTCTGGATTCATTTGATTTATTAGTTTAATGATTCTAGTGTTAGATTGGTTGTTCATGTTGAGCAGGGAACTCATGCACACCGATCTAAAATATTATGGGATGTCATAGATCTCTACAATATGAAAGGTATCCAGAGGGTACATACTGTATTTATTATATCTAGAGCCATAGTTACATAAGTATATATATGTATTGAATAATGTGTTGTTCTATTTGGTAGGATATTATTTATGTGTGCATACAATCTTGATAGTGAAAATGAATGTTCAGATAGAATTTTATTCATTATATGACTTATTGTTATAATTATGGTTGTTTGAATATGAACATATGCTTCTATGTTTATATGACCGCTTTGTATGATTATTATGGATAAACTAGTAGGCGTGCCTAAGAACATAAAACTAAAATAATATGGGTTGTCTTGAGGTGTAGTTATTGGATCTATTTAAAATATTCTATAGTTTACTATGTGTTTTACTCAGGAGGTATAAACAGTGGTCATTGTTTACAATTTGGAATTTATTTTAATGTAAGACTCATTCCTATATAGATGCTTATTTGTATATCTTGCTTTATCCTTGTTTAGCTTGTGATGTGATATTATTTTTAAGAGAATATAATCTGTATGAGTCTTTGAGTTACATAATATGACATATATATTGATGATACTAATAGGTAGTGAGACAAGTTCCACTAGCCTATGTAGTACCACTAATAGATAATCTAATCAAGTGGTGTGTTATGAATTAACCGATCTAAATGATCATGTATTATTTTGAAACTTGGACCTAAGTAATGTTATATACATTGTCATTCATATGTTTGATTTTTATGCTGTGCGATATGATGTTATAATGGATTTCTTTATGGTACACTACAAGTTTTTAGAAATCTTACAACACACAGGGTACTAACACATCTCACTGGATTTATCACACTGTTCTATCTACCTATCCATGAAAGGAGGATCATTTCATGATTGGAGACTATGCAGGGGATCATTGGTCTATGGTTGGTGTGGTAAAGCACTTAGATGATCCTCCCCCTCATCCATTATAGTACTACCTGGAGATGACACTTGAGATTTTTAGTGATACATGAGTCAGTTTGAATTGAGTTCCAAAGAACTTGATATTTATCATTGTATTAGGTTGTATGCCTGGAGTAATATAATTGAATATATATTTGTATATTTGGTTAGCTGATATTGTATTGTTAGACCAATCGTACCTTTTCCCTATTGTATTTGGCTTTTTGTGGAGTTATATAAGATTTATATTGTATGCAATATTTGAATTTGAAGTACTATTATTCTTAGTTATGTTTTAGTTGTACTATATTATTTTATTATGTGGAATGCATGTTAATAAATTGTTTAATAAAAAAAATTAAGTACAAATTGAGGGGTTATCACATTTGGTATTAGAGCTATGGCTTGAACTCTAGGACCTAATGAGTCCATTAGCATTTTTGTACCTTTTATTTTGTAGAAAGGAGAATAGAGAATGCATGTATGATACATTGAGTGTGTACCTTAGAGCATTCATACCCCCTTGGAGTTTCTAAAGGGTTGGGGTATTGAGTGTCTCATTGATATAGACTTGATAAGAAGTGTTATCTCTATTAGTTACCTTAGAGATGAGTTGTTATGTTTATCACTCTCCTCTTACATCATTTTAACCTACTGAGAAGATTTATATTTTCAGGATGCTGATTTAGAGTTTCTTTAGGCGAAAAACTTGTTTTTGAATTGTTGTTTTATTCCCTTGTGTTCATGGGATAGTGTTTTTTGCTTCATGCTGATAGAGGTTATAGGATTGGATAAATTGAAGCATTCTTGTGGTTCATATTTTCTTTACAGTTGTGGAAGTAGGTGATGATACTACACTTACAAGTTTGGTAAGTGAATAGTGATTGACAACTTGGGTTGTGATGTCACCTTCTACCATGTGAGGGTATGTAGGAAGTTTTCGTTTATGAGATGCTGGTTCTCTACTTTCTAATTGTGGCTTTTTAGATTCATCAATTTTATCTAACTTATATACTTGATCATGAGGAGTGGCTAACAATGAATTTATATTATAGTTGATTATAAGTATTATATTATTAAATACCTTTGTTAGATTGATATTATTCTAAAAAGTACTATGTGTACCTTTTTACTTGGAGCAAGTAAAGTATAAGAAGTGTATAACATCTTGGTAAGCCTAAGGGTTGATATAAACTTCTTAATTGTGGTGTGTTAGTAGTGTAATCAAGGAGACATTATCTCACTTGTAAGATTGTAAGGACGGTAATATCCTTGGCCTTTGTATGCTATGTTAATTATGGTATCATTTCCTTTTTACTATGAATATAATACTATAGATAAGTTTCAGGATATGATACTAGTTATGATTGATTAGTAACAACTTAATACAATCTCAAGATGATTGTATGATTTTTCTTGTGTGTATGTTAGTACATATGGAATATTTTAGTATATAGTTTTGCTTTTTATGATCTATTAGAATAGATTTAGGAACCTTGTGCACCTTTTGAAGATAGTTTAGTCATGGAGACCTGAGGGATGATTGGTGAAATATGAATGTGAGTTCTAAGTGATAGGATGGTGTCCTACTTAGCCTCACATTGACTTGGTTGATATTGAGTTGGATCCAACAGATGGACTTGTCAAATCTAAGACTTGACAGACAAAACTTGCCAAATTCAATTGTATGATCATTTGTTTTGACTTTTGTGATGAACTCATATATTTTTGAGCTAGTAGTGAAACTTTTAATGAGTTATTTATTAGACTTTTATTACAGTTCTAGTCCTCAGGGTGGTCATTATAGAACCAATCAACATAAAGTGACTTTCAAAAAACTTGTTTGCAAAATAGGGAATGTCAGAGAGGAGAGTCGTGTTAGATCAATTCTCTAAAAATAGGGCTAATTAGGGAAAATTACTAGAAGTTCTTCAACTAAATTTTACATTTGATTGTATGACATGATAATTGATAATATGCTTTTATGCTATTAGACTTTGTTTGTTAATCAAAACTTTTGATTAGATAAGAGTCATCATGGTGATGACCAATTTTAGGGGGGAGGATGTCACATCTCGATTTCACCTTATAATTAATATCATTTTATTTGTTGATTAGTGTGGTTAATATATGATTACCATTGCTTTGATTTGAGCACTTTGACATATACTAGTATGGGATAGTAGTATTATTGATTAGTATACATTGTGTAACAATTATATTTTGATATTTCTGTACATTGAGGATGTATAATCATTAATTTTGCATCATTATTTTATGATGACTTAGACTAACTACCTAATTGTTGCAAGGTGGATGCAAGATAGGTCCTACCTCAGGGTGTGACGAGGGAGAACATCATTGAAGAGGGTCATCTAAATGGAGCGATTGAGAGAAATACTAGTGGAAAATGCTAATGACCCCCCCACACACACACAATAAATTTTAAATGATAGGAATAAAGGGCAATGTGTAATTGTGAATTATTGCTTGTAATTATCTTTGTGTGTGTGGAATTAATTTTAGTGTGTATTTAATTTATTTAGCCTAATTGATTTGATTTTTAAATTTAAGATCCATAAAATAATTATTTATTTATAATAGAAGAATTCTTTTCTTAAATACGATTATCTAGCAAATAAAAATCAATTAATGACATAATTATCTGGTAAAAGTTATTTTATTAAAAATAAGAATTATGCATGAAAATTATTTGAAAATTTAGAAACCGGATTTTATAATTATTAAATTTAGTATGTTAGTTGATAATATTAAGAGAAAGAAATTAACTAAGGTTAATAAATTTAGAACTGGAGCTAAATTTTTTCTTGATTAACATGCAAGAATTCACTTAAGATTAGAAAATAAAGATTTAATTAATTAAAAAATAAGATGTGAAGATAAACTTAGAAAACTTGAGAGTTGTATGTAAAAGGGGAGTGCGGAATTAGGATAAAATTATGTTATAAATAAAAGGGTAATATGGGGAATTAAAAACACAAGGAGACAAAGATAAAAGTAAGATAATTTGGAGAAGTGAAAGAGGAAAATAAATAAAGTTGGAAAAGAAAGAAGGATCTAAAAGAAAACAACTTTAGCTGCTCAGATTTGTAAGGGATTAAGAGGTAGGTTCTATAAATGAATTTTTGGCATTTATAGATAACTGTGTATTGCTTTTAATCTGGCTATGTCTTGTCTTATAAAAGTAGTGACTTTATCCAATTAGAGTTGCATTGAAATTATTATTACAATGTCTCTTTCTTTATTGAAACTAATTATTATTTAGGCTAAGATTCATTTCTTTTAACCCTACATTTCAAACCTGCATCCTATTTTATAGTCTTGAGTTAGTTTGTCTTAAACCAATGTACTAGTAAGCAATCTTGCATTCTAGGGAAATTGCTGAGTATTATATTAAAATGATTTTATTTAAAATTTCAATGTTATTATTATAATTCCAGTCTCTAAGTTATTATGTTGAGATGTTATGTTGGGTTTCCTTGCATGTAGCGCCAAGTCTGGATACAATTCCAAATCATCAAATTAAAAAGGCTGAGTATATATAATTTAATATATACAATTGTTTGCATGTTCATCCAATAGAAATACGTTGGGTTCATAGCAGGTCACTTGTTTGAATCACAAAAGAGGCATTTTATGTGCTGAACCTATGGCTCAATTAACACCTTCTTATGCTTTTTTACTTTAGAAATACCGATTTTACAACACGAAGGATCATCCACCTTTCATGGCTGTTGGAGGGGTTAGTAGTAACAATACTACTAATAATAATCATCTTGCCAATTTTGAGGAGGATGACAATCCCTTGCCAATCATCCAAAAGAGGCAAAATCCTTCATTTATGATGGGTAACTTATTGAAATAGTGATAGTATCATGGTCGATGAAACTCCTAACTGTTGTCCAACGTAAATGGCATCATGCATTACCAAACCACCACTATTTAAAAACCACATTATTTATAATTGGAACTCCCTTCATGTCTTTTATTTTCTAAAGTCATTGTATAATCATTGAAATCCTTTATGAAAATGCTAGGTCAATTGCATGCTAAGTTTCCTATATGAATCACTGAGTTTTATTAATATAAGTATGTGCTAATTTTTTTTGCTGAGTGCCATTTATTAGAAAGTTGTATATATATCAAAAAAATCATTACTTTTATATGTAAATAAATTACTATATATAGTTTGGTTAAGCGATGAAGTTTTGATAAAACACCCATCCACTAATTTTAATTACTGAGTCATTCAGTTAAAGTAAATAAGACAAAATTCCTTGACAATGTTGAATTTATTATTACTGACTATTTTATTGAGGAAATTGCTTTGTTTTAATTAGAGGCCAAGTTTTAAGTTGCTAGTCTGCTTGTAAATCATTGTAGGCTGCTAGAAAATAGCAGAGCCATACTATTGATCCAAACTTGAATAAATAAAATCATTGTTTCTAATATAGGTAACATAGTGCATTTCCATGAATTATATACATAGTTGAGACTATATAACACCTTATATTTGGAATGCCCAACCAAAAATGTAAAGCTCAAACAATATATTAATCGCTAGATTTGAAATTGAAGCACTGGGTATTTATTAGGAAAAGTTGAATCATCTTCTTCTGCAAGTAGTTATTTATAACGTAGAGGAATTAGTATAAAAATTGGGTAAGATTATATATTAGCTAAGTTTTGAATTATATATATAAAAGTTGAGTTTCAATATAATAAATTAATTTTATTTAAATTGAGACCATGTAATTATGGGAAATGAATTGGAAAAAGAATTTAGGTTTCTTTTTTTGTAAAAGATAGAATGTTCAATGGAACTTTATTATTGAATCGGATTTCTTTATTACATTTCAAGTGGAGTTTCATTATGCCATTCAGATATCTCCATTATATTTGATGATCAGAACCATTTATGAAGAAAATTTAATTTAGGTTCTGTTACATTTTCATGATGATGATGATGATGATGTCAAACAATGACTTTTCAACATGTTAAGTTTGATCCTCTAATCTATATTAGATGAATTAATGTGTTTAGTCAATCAAGGTTTTTATAGACTATTTATCCTTATTTGCCATTTATGTATGATGACTATGCTTAAAGTTATACATCACTATGATTTTGGTAATAAATAATAAAGCTTTGTAAATTTATGATAATATTATTATATCCATTTTGATTAATACTTTATTCCAAATGGATATATTTATATGATCTAAATTTATGACTTTACTTAGAATGCTAGTAGAGACCAATAACATATTAGTAGCATAATAGTTTTATGATGTATGACGTCAAGGTCAAAAATTCTATAGCACCATGAAATGATGAAAACTTATGTGTATTGTGTTTTGTGAGAGTATTTTATATGAAATGATCAAACATTCTTAGAATTAAATAGTGCATTGAGTTGTGTGCCTTGAGCTTGTGGATTCTTTTGGTTTATTGGTTTAATGATTCTAGTGTTAGATTGGTTGTTCATGTTGAGTAGGGAACTCATGCATGATGATCTAAAATATTATGGGATGTCATTGATCTATACAATATGAAAGGTATCCAGAGGGTACATATTGTATTTATTATACCTCGACCCACACTTACATTAGTATATATATATTTAATAATGTGTTGTACCATTTGGTAAGATATTGTTTACGTGTGTGTTGTTCCCAAAATTTGTCACTCATTTTTGGGACAAAATATGAACTATTTTGGTCCTGCAGGCCAAAATTATCTCTTCCCTTCTCAAAAAATTATTCTGACCATTCAAATTCTTCATTATTCAAGCTTTTTTCAATTAAGGGACTAGCAGGTTCAACAGGTTCAATGGATTCAACAGGTGAATTCTCACAAAGGAACAAGTTCCCAAAACTTAGGCAAATTCAAGATTGGTTCAACGCCTCAGTTCAACCAAAAATGTTCATCAGCAAGCTTCAAAGGAAGGATTGAACCATTGAACCCCGCTTTCAAAAATGTTCAAAGTTCAACGGGTTCAAAGGTTCAACGATGTTGGCAAGCTTTAAGAAGTTAAGCGATTCGGCATAAGTTCAAAGTTCAACAGCTTTGAAAGACTTAGAAGAAAAGAAGGCTTCAAAGAACAAAGGAATGAACCATTAAACCATTGAACCTTGAACCAAAATGGTTCAATGGGTTCAACGGGTCCAATGGGTTCGAAGAGATCAAAAGACTTAGAAGAAAAGAAGGCTTCAAACGCAAGACTAAACCGTTGAACCATTGAACCAAAGTTGGTTCAATTGGTCAATTCAATCAGTCAGTTTAAAGGACTACCCCAAAGCCGAAAGAACAAGTGCCCTTGCAGAGGGCAGTGAACTAAAGGTAGGTGCCCTTATGGAGGGCAGGGAACATTGTTTCAAATATCAAAGAGAAGGCCGAAAGGGTAAGGTTTCCTTTGGATTTTTGTTCGAAGAAATTACCAAGTAAAGGAACCAAAAGAATTCCTTCGAAAAGATTTTTCATGGAAGAATTTCACAAGGAACAGGCAAATTCTTTTGGATAATTTTTTTGAAGGAATACCTTCGAACTTTTGTTCAAAAGAATTTGCCTAAAAGGAAAAGCAAAAGCCCGAAGAAAAGTGACAAGGCAAAGGAAAGGTTTCCTTCAGACATTTTGTCCAAATGAATTAACCCAAAGGAATTAACCTGAAGACTGCCCGAAGGACCTCGAAGGGAAGGTACCCTTGCGGGGGGCTCTCGACACCAAGAAAATGGACCTTTCTCAAAAGCCTGAAGGGACACCTTCCCTTCGGGATGCCCCAAAGACATAGAGCTGAAGGAATTTCAAGGCTTCCAAAGACTTAGCCAAAAACACAAAGGATTCTGAGAAAGACATTGAACCATTGAACCTTGAACCTAAATGGTTCAAAGGTTCAAAGATAGCCCCAAGCAAAGGAAGAACATGGATGATTCCAGAGACCAGTTCGAAGGAATGGTTCAACCAAAGAACAAAGAAGCGAATGAACAAAAGAAGCGATGGAACAAAGTGACTAGCTGAAAAAGATTGCCTAAACCATTGAACCATTAAACCAATGAACTTTCACAGGTTCAAAGGTTCATGGTTCAATATGGTTCAAACAACCAACAACCATTGACGTCCTCGCAGACATCAAATTTAAGGTAATGGAATATTCATTGATTTTCAAATGTGGCATGAAACCTAAAAAATAAACCAAGTGACTAGCTAAAAAAAGAGAGCTCGAGAGCTCAAATTTCTACAAGGAAGAGAGAACAATACAAAAATATCAAAAATATCTATAAGGGAGGTATTTCTAGTAGGTGAAACAGTCCACCAAGTAGAATTTTGAACACACCAAATCAAGGATGCGGCCTATTTTTCTTCCATGAAGTAAAGGCAAAGTGGATAGTTGCACAAAGGAGGAAAGGACTAGGCCACCTATACTTTGGAGGAGACATATGAGATGAATTGACATGCCATAGTTAAGGCTGATGCACTGTTCCAAACATGGCCTCTCGACAAAACTAAAAATGCATTCAAGGCATTGAATGCAGCATGGGCCGTTCCATGGAAGAAAGTGCCAAGCCTTTCTTAGCTACCATATATTGTAATCTCTTGTTTTATATAAGAGAGATCTTTCGATTATAGAAGTAAAAACTCTGCCCAAATTGAAAGGTGATTATTAAGACTTTGAGCTCAGATTGTTGATCATGTTTCTTTATCTGAATGAGAAAACAAGTTACTTTCAGACTTTGTGCTGTTATAGCTTGTATTATTCTAGGAAATTGTTCTTATGTCTATTTTCTAGGAGATTTCTTGTTTATTTAATTGAACAAGCAGAACTAGTGGAAGTAATCAGGAAGGTGTCTTGAAGCCAATTATGGAAAGACTTTGTGCTGTTACAATTATCTTCAGTGTGTTTTTAGTTTCTTTCTGTGTAAAGGATCTTGGGATGACTTTGTGCCCCCATTATCCTTTGTATTTCACTCTTTGGGAAGTTGAGGTGTAGACTTTGTGTTACACTCCATCCTGCTAGTTACTATGCGCATGTTTCCTATTGGTTACCCACTAGAAAGAATTCATGTACCCTACTACAAGACCACTTCTGAAAGAAGAGAAGTGCCTTCAATATTATCACCAGGGTTTCTCCTTTGTCTGTGAACATCATCTCTAAAAAAAGAGAGATGGATGGTGTAGTCCTACCCCTGAGTGTTATTTTCTACTTATATATATAATATATAGCTCCTCATATTTATAGGGAACCTCCCCTTGATGAGAGGAGAGATTTGTCCACCTCTAATGTGGTAAACCTACACATTTGGCTGACTAATCTCCCTATGTTATGGTTGAAGAGACCTATTTTGCTCATCAATTAGTTGGTGACAAAATATTCACCCAACAGTTTTTTGGTGTCTCTGTGTGGACTTCAGAAATTTAAATCAGTCATCCTTAAAGGATAACTATCCTCTGCCCATCATGGACCAAGTTCTTCAAACAATGACTGGTTCGAAGATGTTATCAATACTATATGGCTTCTTAGGATACAATCAAGTTGAAGTTGGTGAAGCAGACTAGCATAAGACTACCTTCACCACACCTTGGGGCACCTTTGCCTATCGAAGAATGCCATTTGGCCTGATAAATGTTGGCACCACTTTTCAAAGAGAAATGGACCTTACTTTCAAATATGAAATGGGTAAGTATATTGTAGTGTACCTAGATGATTTAACAGTCTTTTCCAAGCATCACCCTGATCATGTGCACCATTTGCAACAAGTGCTGGAATGCTGCCGCTATAATGGCATTTATTTAAATCCTAATAAGTCTATTTTTGGAGTAACAAAAGGGAAACTTTTTGGGCACATTATATCTTGAGAAGGCATAAAGATTGACTTAGATAGAGTCAAGTCCATCTAGGAACTTACTCTGCCCACAAGTAAGACTGCAGTTCACTCTTTCTTTGAAAAAGTGAATTTTTTACGAAGGTTCATCCCTGAGTTCACTGAGAAGACTTGCCACATTGTGGATATGATGAAGGGAAAAGCCACTTTTTGATGGACAGCAGAAGGCAAGTCAACATTTGAAGACATAAAAAAAGTGATTGCCCATGCCCCAATTCTGGTTTGTCCAGATTATACCAAGGATTTCATAGTGTATAGTTATGCTTTTGAACACACACTTTCAACAATTCTAGTTCAACAGAATAAAGAAGGTATGGAATCTCCCATTTTTTTCATGGGCTATCCTCTCAAAGCTCATGGGCTGAAGTACTCAAACATAGAGAAGCATGCTTATGTAGTGATAAAGGCAGTGAAGCATTTCTTCTTTTACATCCTAAATTCACACACTACTACCCTAGTTCCTGACACCACAATCAAATCCATATTAACTCAACAGGAGTTTGGAATGAAAAGAGGTAACTAGATTGCTAAAATCTAAGAGTTTGATCTAGTCATCAAACTAATGAAGCTGGGGCAGGGAAGGGTCCTATGCCAATTAATTTTTGACAACAAACTAGAAGAAACAGAGCATGGAGAAGAAAAAATTGAAGACACACCAATAGTCCTCTTTGTCTCCACCACGAATGAGTGGTATTCAAGTATTGCTCATTTCCTTACTTATGGTGAGTGTCCTACTCACCTGTCTCGTAAAGAAAGGAGGACTGTCAAGTTGAAAGCTACCAATTTTGTCCTCTAGGACAATGGCCTGTATAAGAGAAGCCTTGATGGAGTGTTCCTTCGCTGTGTGGATAAAGAGTAGCAGAACCAACTTTTGAAGTCATTCTACAATCTAGCCTATGGAGGACATTTTTTTGCTTCTGTGACTGCCCATAAGATTTTGCGAGCTAGGTATTACTGGCCTACTTTGTTTCAAGATGCATATAAATGGGTATGAAGATGTGAATTATGTCAACAGTTCGTTGGAAGACCCAAATTAGCCGCTCTACCTCTTAAGCCAGTGGTGATAGAAGAACCATTTTAGTAATGGGGAATCGATTTCATTGGTGGTGTAAACCTATCTTCAAGTGCTAGACATGATTATGTTCTCATAACCACAGATTACTTCACCAAGTGGGTGCAAGCTATTCCAACCAAGCATGCTACTTCAGAAGTAGTGTGCAATTTCCTCAAGGAGAACATCATTTCTAGGTTTGAGATCCCAACCATGATTGTCACAGATAACGCAACTTGTTTCTCTTCCCAAGAGATTACTTAGTTCTGCTTTTACCATGGGATTACCCTCTCCCACTCTTTTGATTATTTTCTACAAGGGAATGGCCAAATTGAATCAAGCAATAAGAACCTGGTGACTATCATCAGGAAGCTGGTGGATGACAACCAATGAACATGGCATAAAGCATTGGTTGATGCTTTATGGGAAGACATAATTACACCCAAGAGGGCAATTGGTATGTCACCTTTCCAACTTCTTTATGGTCTCAATGCTGAGATACCAATCACCCTGGAATTGCCAGCGTTGGAATTGGCTAAGGCAGTCGAAGATCAGACATATGAAAGCTCCATAGATAAGAGGATCATGTGCTTGACTAGCTAGATGAGCAGAGAAGTATGGTGGTGGACTGAATTGCTGTGCATCAAAGTCTGGTGAAGAAGCTCTTTGACCAGAAAGCAAAAGACCATGATTTCCACATTGGAAATCAAGTCCTATTGTGGGACAAAAAGAGAGAACCAAAGGGAATGCATGGGAAGTTTGATTCCCTGTGGAGAGGCTCGTTTATTATCCAGCAGCTCAATGGTGAAAATAGTTTCATATTGAAGTATCAAGATGGCATGCCCTTTTCTCTGCCTCATAATGGGTAGCATTTGAAGCACTTCAATTCTTGAAGTATTAAATAAGTTCACCTATACATATGTATATTTATATAGTCTTTGGTCTTGTTTTGTGTTGTTCATTTTTATTTTTTGGTGCCTTTCTTTTTGGGTAGCATGACTCCATAGCCCAATGGCATACTTTAAGGTACTGGAGATTCTGGTTTCTACTCCCCTCAGCTATTCCAAGTTTCCAATTGAAGGAAGTTCCCCAACTAGAGCCAGATGTTGTTCTAAAAAATTTTCACTCATTTTTGGGACAACATATGAACTATTTTGGTCATGTAGGCCAAAATTATCTCTTCCCTTCTCAAAAAATTATTCTAACCATTCAAATTCTTCATTATTCAAACTTTTTTTAGTTAAGGGACTAACAGGTTCAATGGCTTCAATAGGCAAATTCTCACAAAGGAACAAGTTCTCAGCACTTAGGCAAATTCAAGATTGGTTCAACACCTCAGTTTAATAAAAAATGTTCATCGACAAGCTTACAAAGAAGGATTAAACCATTGAACCCCACTTCCAAAAAGGTTCAAAGTTCAATAGGTTTAAAGGTTCAATGACATCGACAAGCTTAAAGAAGTTAAGCGCTTCAGTAGAAGTTCAAAGTTCAACAGCTTCGAAAGACTTAGAAGAAAAGAAGGCATCGAAGAACAAAGGGATGAACCGTTGAACCATTGAATCGTTGAACCTTGAACCAAAATGGTTCAACGGTCTCAACGGGTTCAATGGGTTTGAAGAGATTAAAAGACTTAGAAGAAAAGAAGGCTTCAAATGCAAGATTAAACCATTGAAACGTTGAACCAAAGTTGGTTCAATCGGTCAGTTCAAAGGATTGCCCCAAAGCCAAAAAAAAAGTGCCCTTGTAGAGGGTAGTGAACTAAAGACAGGTGCCCTTGTAGAGGGTAGGGAACATTGGTTCAAAGATCAAAGAGAAGGTTGAAAGGGTAAGGTTTCCTTTGGATTTTTGTTTGAAGAAATTACCAAGTAAAGGAGCCAAAATAATTCCTTCGAAAAGATTTTCCACAAAAGAATTTCAAAAGGAACAGGTGAATTCTTTCAGATAAAAAGTCTAAAGGAATTCTTTCAGACTTTTGTCTGAAAGAATTCACCTAAAAGGAAAAGCAAAAGCCCAAAGAAAAGCGGACAAGGCAAAGGAAAGGTTTCCTTCAGACATTTTGTCCAAAAGAATTAACCCAAAGGAATTAACCTAAAGATCGCTCAAAGGACCCCAAAGGGAAATTAGCCTTGCGGGGGGCTCTCGGCACCAAGAAAATGGACCTTTCTCAAAAGCTTGAAGGGACACCTTCCCTTCGGGATGTCCCAAAGACATAGAGTCGAAGGAATTTCAAGGCTTCCAAAGACTTAGCCAAAAAAACAAAGGATTCTAAGAAAGACATTAAACCAATGACCCTTGAACCAAAAAGGTTCAAAGGTTCAAAGACAACCCCAAGCAAAGGAAGAACATGGATGATTCTAGAGACCAGTTTGAAGGGATGGTTCAACCAAAGAATAAAGAAGTGAATGAACAAAGGAAGCGATTGAACAAAGCGACCAGTTGAAAAAGATCACTTGAACCATTGAACCAATGAAATTTCACAAGTTCAAAGGTTCATGGTTTAATATGGTTCAAACAACGAGCAACCATTGACGTCCCCGTAGACGTCAAATTTGAGGTAATGGAATGTCCATTGATTTTCAAATGTGGCCCGAAACTTGAAAAATAAACCAAGCAACTAGCTAAAAAAAGAGAGCCTGAGAGCTCAAATTGCTACAGAAAGAGAGAACAATATAAAAAGATCAAAAATATCTACAAGGGAGTTATTTCTAGTAGGTGAAACAGTCCACCAAGTAGACTTCTGAACACACCAAATCAAGGACGTGGCCTATTTTTCTTCCATGAAGTAAAGGCAAAGTGGACAGCTACACAAATAAGGAGGAAAGGACCAGGCCACCTATACTTTGGAGGAGACATATGAGATGAATTGGCATGCTACAGTTAAGGCTAATGCACTGTTCTAAACATGGCCTCTCGACAAAACTGTAAATGCATTCAAGGCATTGAATGCAGCATGGGCCATTCCATGGAAGAAAGCGCCAAGCCTTTCTTGGCTGCCATATATTGTAATCTCTTATTTTATGAAAGAGAGATCTTTCAATTATAGAAGCAAAAACTCTGCCCAAATTGAAAGGCAATTACTGAGACTTTGAGCTCAGATTGTTGATCATGTTTCTTTATCTGAATGAGAAACCAAGTTAATTTCAGACTTTGTGCTGTTATAGCTTGTATTATTCTAGAAAATTATTCTTATGTCTATTTTCTAGGAGCTTTCTTATTTATTTAATTTAACAAGCATAACTAGTGGAAGTAATTAGGAAGGTGTCCTAAAGCCAATTGTGGAAAGACTTTGTGCTATTACAATTGTCTTCATTGTGTTTTTAGTTTCTTTCTGTGTAAAGGATCTTGGGATGACTTTGTGCCTCCATTATCCTTCATATTTCACTCTTTGGGTAGTTGAGGTGTAGACTTTGTGTTAAACTCCATCCTACTAGTTACTATGCCCTTGTTCCCTGTTGGTTACCCACCAGAAAGAATTCCTGTGCCCTACTGCAAGAACACTTCTGAAAGAAGAGTAGTGCCTTTAGTATTATCACCAAGATTTCTCCTTTGTCTATGAACATCATCTCTAAAAAAAGAGAGATGGATGGTGTAGTCCTACCCCTGAGTGTTATTTTCTTGTTATATATATAGTATATAGCTCCTCATATTTATAGGGAACCTCCACTTGATGAGAGGAGAGATTTGTCCACCTTTGATGTGGTAAACCTGCACATTTGGCCGACCAATCTCCCTATGCTGTGGTTGAAGAGACCTATTTTGCTCATCAGTTAGCTGATGACAAAGTATTCACCCAATAATGTGCATACAATCTTGATTGTGCAAATGGTTGTTAAGATATAATTTTATACATTGTATGACTTGTTATAGTTATGCTTGTTTGAATATGAGCGCATCCTTCCATATTTATATGACTACTTTGTATGATTGTTATGGATAAACTAGTAGGAATTCCTAAGAACACAAGACTAAGATAATATGGGTTGTCTTGAGGTGTAGTTACTTGGATCCGTTTGAAATAGTCTATACTTTACTATGTATTTTGTTTAGGTGATATAAACGGTGGTCATTATTTCTAGTTTGGAATTGATTTTAATGTAAGACTCATTCATGCGTAGATGATTTTGTGTATATATTTATTTTTCTTTATTTGGATTGTGAAGTGACATTATTTATAAGAGAATGTAATTTGTATGAGTCTTTGAGTTACATACTATGACATATATATTGATGATACTAATAGGTAGTGAGATGGGTTTTACTAGCCTATGTAGTACCACCAATAGATAATCTGATCAAGTGGTGTTTTATGAATTGACCGATATAAATGATCATATATTATTTGGAAACTTGGGCCTAAGTAATGTTATACACATTGTGATTCATATATTTGATTTTCATGGTGTGCGATAACATGTTAGAACCTATTTCTTTATGGTACACTGCATATTTTTATAAATCTCATAGCACATGAGGTACTAACACATCTCACCTGATTTCTCGCACTAGTCTATCTACCTATCCTTGAAGGGAGGGCCATTTATTGATAGGAGATTGTGTGGGGATCATTGGTCCATGGTTGGTGTGGTCAAGTGCTCAAATGATACTCTCCCTCCTCCATTGCAGTACTTCATGGAGACAATACTTGAGATTATCAATGATACATGAGTCAGTTTGACTCACATTATGGAGAACTTAGTATTTGTCATTGTATTAAGTCGTAT
Organism: Torreya grandis; assembly: GCA_037957365.1. Classification (NCBI taxonomy): domain Eukaryota; kingdom Viridiplantae; phylum Streptophyta; class Pinopsida; order Cupressales; family Taxaceae; genus Torreya; species Torreya grandis. Next base: position 15,114,399 of record JARHVA010000001.1, on the reverse strand, counting down.
GCCTTAAGAAATGAAATTATATATGTACTTATATCTTTGGTTAGCAGATATTATATTGTCAGACCATCCGTACATGTGCCCTATTATATTTGGCTTTTTGTGGATTTGTATAAGATTTATATTGTATACATTATATGAATTTGACAGACTATTGTTCTTAGTTATGTTTTAGCTATCTATATTATTTTATTCTATGGAATGAATGCTAAGAAATTGTTTAATAGAAAAAAAAGTAAGTACAATTGGAGGGGTTGTCACATTTGGTATGAGAGCTTGCTTGAATTCTAAGACCTAATAAGTTTATTAGCATTTTTGTACCTTCTATTTAGCAGAAAGGAGAATAGAGAATGTATGTATGATTCATTGAGTGTGTACCTTAGAGCATTTATACCCCCTTGGAATTGTTAAAGGGTTGGTGTACTGAGTGTCTCATTGGTGATGGTTGTGTACGGTGTTTGGGTAGGTGAGTTCATAGCTTAGTTCTTGAATTGTGAATTAGAGTTTCATACCATATTTTTGATCTTTAGTTTTAAGACCTCGAGTGTGATTATGTCTTCCTTGGATCACCTTCACCATTTTTGTTTTGTGTTGTGAGTGTTTTAAAACATGGAATGCTACCCACTTAGGATTATATGTATCAATTTTTATTCACAAATCTTTTGAGTATGAATCCTATGAGACCATTCTATATTAACACCATATAGAGTGATGGAAACTTTCTTGTAGTTGAATATAGATGTCTTGTTTGATATTCCTTTGTGTTAGGAGTTGGCTATGTGGATTAGCATTCTTGTATTCATATAGACTTGAAAAGAAGTGTTATTTTTCTTAGTTAGCTTAGAGATGAGTTGTTATGTTTTCACTCTCCTCTTACATAATTTTAAGCTACTGAGAAGATTTATATTTTTAGGATGTTAATTTAGAATTTATTTAGATGAAAAACTTGTTTTTGAATTGTTGTTTTATTCCCTTGAGTTCATGGGATAGTGTTTTCTACTTCATGTTGATAGAGGCTGCAGGATTAGACAAATTGATGCATCCTTGTGGTTCATATTTTCCTTACAGTTGTGGAAGTAGGTGATGATACTACACTTACAAGTTTGGTAAGTGAATAGTGATTGACAACTTGGGTTACTATGTCACCTTCTCCCATGTGAGGGTATGTAGGAAGTTTTGGTTTATGAAATGCTAGTCTTTTACTTTCTAATTATGGCCTTTTAGAGTCATCATTTTTATCTAACTTATAGACTTGATCACGAGGAGTGGCTAACAATGAATTTATACTATAGTTGATTATAACTATTATATTATTAAATACCTTTGTTAGATTGATATTATTTTGAAGATTACTATGTGTACCTTTTTATCAGGAGAACGTAAGGTATAAGAAGTGTAGAACAAATTGGTAAGCCTAAGGGTCGATATAAACTTATTAATTATGGTGTGTTAATCATGAAAGTAAGGAGACACTATCTCACTTGTAAGATTGTAAGGGCGATATTATCCTTGGCCTTTGTATGCTATGTTAATTATGGCATTATTTCCTTTTTTTTAGATCATTACTAGGGAATTCATGGGTCCCTGGCCCTTTTAACAAAATAGGATCAAAAAGAATAATTTAGGTCTGGCTTAACATTTATCCATGTTAAGGCATTTAGACCAACTAGATAATAAAACTATTTTTTTAAAAAACCATACTAACTTTCGAGCAATTATAAAAATATTTCAACTTTTTACAAACTTACTATTCATGAAATAACAAAAAGATCAAACTTTAACTACTTACTCCAAAATTACTAGTTCGACCATTTTTCCATTATTAGGCACTAAGTTGCCTACCTAATCCCAAAACCATTGTCTAATAGAACATCCTGAACCTTCCTAACCATCGTGACTCTAGTCTACACTCACTTCTTACCATCTGACTCACCCTCAGGTCACTGAACTATTGAGAAGATTAAAAATTTATGGACATGACCAGAGTCTTGTCAAAGGTACTTCTTCCCCTTCCACTAAGGTGGTGATTTGAATGAACCACACACAACTCATTTACCTAGCCACTTGATAGCCTTAACCCTTTTTGGAGAATGCCTAAGAAACTACCACTCCTCTAGCCCTAGGATGGGTTTTAGCTATTCTTTAGTGTCTTGCAAACTTACACCCTTCTGCTCTGATTTTACCATCTGTACTGAACAAGCCACATGTAAATCTCTTGTAAAATCAACCAAAGCCAAAAAGTAGGACTCCAAATCATGAAACATTGATAGAGGGACAAACCAAAAGAATCCCTTTCTAAAAATAGGAACATTGGGAATGGCCCAAGAGGAAGGGCTTCTAATTCTGATAACAGCTCCAACCTATACTCTAGCTATATAAAGAACTCCACCATAGCTTGGACTTGTTCCCTATTTGACATAATCAAATAAATATTTAAAGCAAAGAATGATGCCAGGTTTGAATTCACCCTGAATCTTCTATTATCCACTAGAATTAATGCTCCCAACACCTTCTCAATTGATTCTACCACTGCCACCATTAGAATCCAAAAAATATTGAACAAATGTGTTCTAAAAACTGACCCCATAAAGCCTATTTATCTACTCTTAGCTTGACCAAAATCCAGAAGCTAACTTTCTAATTCAACACTAAAACAATTCATCTAGTTAGAGCTCCAAACACAATGACTCCACACCAAACAACAAACCCAAGAAAAAACTAACCTGCTATAATAACTCTCACTAGGCAATCCTTATCATTAAATGCACATTCTAAAAAATTGAGAAAGACCATTATGAGAAAGATAGGCCCATCCAAACACTAAAAATTAAGATTCTAATGTCATCAAAATCCAATTCCACATGCTTAGTCTGACATCATTTGCAACACCTAAAATACAAGACAATCAAATGAACTTGTTGTCCTTGAAAATCCGATTTCCAGATTTTCCACTTTCTTTTTTTTTGATTTTTTGTTTTTGCTTTTTTTTTCTTATTAATTTAAAAAAAACATTTCAAAAGACCCTATATTGTAAAGTGTTTTTATAAAAACACTTTATAATATTGATCCCACAACAATTTGTTAATATTTTTAAAAATATCAAAAAATGAAATTTAGCTAGACCATTTCTTCTACTAGAGCCTTCTAAAAATGTCCAAGAAGCCCCAAATAAAAGAAGAAACCCAAAAAACCTTCTTGAACGATGCTATTATAAATTGATCTACTCAAAATTCCTACAATCTGCCCACCTTTCACTGAAATTATCCAATTTTTCTTCTTCCTTTTGATTTATTGCCACATTTTCCAGAAAATCCACAACTTTATTACTTTCTTGAAAATGGTGAGAATAAATCTAGCCTTCAAAAACTTCCAATTTTACACCAGATGACATCTAATATATTTGTAATCTTCCATGATTTTTCTCTTTGACTAGCCAAGGCTTGAATCACCACCTGTAAATCCCCTTCAATTTCTAAAAAGAAGATTCTACAATCCATAGTGATATTAACCCCTACCATTAAGGCTTGTGTTTTAGCTTCATTGTTGGTGCCATCAAAAAATTTTAGGGAAAGGGATCTAATTAAAGAACCACTACAGTAGTTGATTACACATCCTACCCTTGAGGCTCTTGGATTGCCTCTACATGCCCCATCAAAGTTATGTTTGAACCACCCAAGTTTAGGTGGAATCCAAATAACATCCTTTCTATTTTTATTATCTTTTTTATCTAACAAAGACCCTTTAATGAGAGGTATTATTTCCTTTTTACTATGAATATATTATTATAGATAAGTTCTATTATTTCCTTAATGAGAGGTATTATTTCTTTTTTACTACAAATATATTATAATAGATAAGTTGTAGGATATGATACTAGTTATGATGATTAGTAGCAACTTAATACAATCTCAGGATGATTATATGATTTTTCTTGTGTGTATGTTAGTACATACAAAATATTTTAACATATAGTTTTGATTTTTATGATCTATTAGAATAGATTTGGGAACCTTGTGCACCTTTTGAAGATTGTCTAGTCATGGAGACTCAAGGGATGGTTGGTGAAATAAGAATGTGAGTTATAAGTGATAGGACGATATCCTACTTAGCCTCACATTGACTCTGTTAATACCGAGTTGGATCCGATAGATGGACTTGTTGAATTCAGGACTTGATAGATAGAACTTGACAAATTCAATCATCTGATCATTTGTTTTGAATTTTGTGATGAACTCATATGTTGTTGAGCTAGCAGTGAAACTTTTACCTGGGTTATTTATTAGACTTTTCTTATAGTTATAGACTTTGGGGTGGTCATGATAGAACTAATCAGCATAAAGTGACTTTCGTAAAACTTGTTTGTAGAATAGGGAATGTCATAAAATAGAGGCTTGTGGGATCAATTCTCTAAAAATAGTGTTAATTAGGGGAAACTAGTAGAATTTCTTCAGGTAATTTTTATATTTGAATGCATGATATGATAATTGATACTATGTTTTTATGCTATTATAGTATGTTTGTTAATCTAAACTTTTAATTGGATAAGGGTCATTAGGGTGATGACCAATTTTAGGGGGGGAGGATGTCACATCCTGATTTCACCTTATAATTAACATCCTTTAATATGTTGATTGGTATGGTTAATATCTAATTACCATTACTTTGATTTTAGCATTTTGACATATACTAGTATGGGATAGTAGTATTATTGATGTGTATACATTGTATAATAGTTATATTTTGATATTTCTATACATTGAAGATGTATAATTATTAATTTTACATCATTAGTTTATGATGACTCAGAATAACTACTTAATTTTTGCAAGGTGGATGCAGGATAAGTCCTACCCTCAGGGTGTGATGAGAGAGAGCATCATCAGGGAGGGTCATTTAGATGGAGTGATTGAGAGAAATACCAGTGGAAAATACTAGCAACCCCACACACACACACATAGTAAATTTTAAATGATAGGCATAAAGGGTAGTGCATAATTATGAATTATTGCTTGTGATTATCTTTGTGTGTGGAATTAATTTGAGTGTGCATTTAATTTCTTTAGCCTAATTGATTTAGTTTTTAAACTTAAAATCCAAAAAATAATTATTTATTTACAATAGAAAAAATATTTTCTTAAATACGATTATCTAGTAAATAAAAATCAATTAATGACATAATTATCTGATAAAGGTTATTTTCTTAAAAATAAGAATTATGCATGAAATTTATTTGAAAATTTAGAAACCAGATTTTATTATTATTAAATTTAACACGTTAGTTGATAAGCTTGAGAGAAATAAATTAACTAAGGTTAATAAATTTAGATATGGAGCTAAATGTGATCTTGATTAACATGCAAGAATTAACTTAAAATTAGAAAATAAATATTTAATTAATTAGAAAATAAAGATTTAAAGATAAACTTAGAAAAATTGAGAGTTGCATGTAAAAGGGAAGCATGAAAATTAGGAGAAAGTTGTGTTATAAATAAAAGGGTAATTTAGGGAATTAAAAACACAAGGAGACAAAGAGAAAAGCGAGAGAATTTGGACAAGGGAAAGAGGAAAAGAAGGAAAGTTTGAAAAGAAAGGTCGTAAAGAAAAACTTTATCCACTTAGATTTACAAGAGATTAAGAGGTAGGTTCTGTAAATGAATTTATGGTATATATAGATAACTATGTATTGCTTTTAATCTAGATATGTCTTATCCTATAAAGGTAGTGATTTTATCCAATTCGAGCAATGTTGAAATTATTATTACAATATCTCTTTCTTTATTGAAACTAATTATTATTTAAGCCAAGATTCATTTCTTTGAACCTTGCATTTCAGACTTGCATCCTATTTTATGGTCTTGAGTTAGTTTGTCTTAAGCCAATGTACTAGTAAGCAAGCCTATGTTCTAGGTAAATTATTGATTATTATATTAAAATGCTTTTCTCTAAAATTTCAATGATGTTATTATTACACCAATCTCTATGCTATTATGGTAAGACATTATGTTGGGTTTTCTTGCATGTAACACCAAGTCTGTATACAATGCCAAATCATCAAATTAAAAATGTTGAGTATATATAATTTAATATAAATAGTTGTCTGCATGTTCATCTAATATAAATATGTTGGGTTCGTAGTAGGTCGCTTGTCTGAATCACAAAAGAAGCATTGTAAGCACCAAACTTGTGGCTCAATTAGTGCCTTCTTATGCTTTGCTACTTCAAAAATACCAATTTTGTAACACAAAGGATCATCCACCTTTCATGGCTGCCATAGGGGTTAGTAATAATAATAATAATAATAATAATAATAATAATAATAATAATAATAATAATAATAATAATAATAATAATAATAATAATAATAATAATAATAATAATAATCTTGCTAGTTTTGAGGATGATAGTCCCTTGGCAAGTGTCTAAAAGAGGAAAAATCCTTCATTTATGATGGGTAACTTGCTAAAACAGTAACAACATCATGGTCGATGAAACTCCTAATTGCTGGCCAATATAAATGACATCATGCATTACCAAATTGCCATTATTCCAAAACCATGCTATTTACAATTGGAATTCACTGCATGTCTTTTATTTGCTATAATTATTATATAATCATTGAAATCTTTTATAAAAATGCCAGGTCAATTGCATGCTAAGTTTTTTAATATGAATCACTAAGTTTTCTATATGAATCACCGAGTTTTGTTAATATAAGTTTGTGTCAATTATTTTTGCTGAGTTCCATTTATTATAAATATGTATATATATCAAAAAAATAATTGCTTTTATATGTCAAGAAATTATTGTATATAGTTTGGTTAAGCGATGAAATTTTGATAAAAACACCCAGCCACTAATTGGTAATTGTTGAGTCTTTCATTTAAAATAAATAAGACAAAATTCCTTGACAATGTTGAATTTATTATTACTGAGTATTTTATTGAGGAAACTGCTATGTTTTAATTGGAGGCCAAGTCTTATGTCTCTAGTCTACTTGTAAATCATTGTAGGCTACTAAAAAATAGTGGAGCCAAACTTGAATAAATAAAATTGTTGTTTATAATATAGGTTACAGAGTACATTGTTGTGAATTATATACATGGTTGAGACTATATAACCCTAAAATGTAAAGCTCAGACAATATACTAAGTGCTGAGTTTGAAATTGAAGCATTGGGTATTTATTAGGAAAAATTGAATCATCTTCTTTTACAAGTAGTCAATTTTAACGTAGAGGAATTAGTATAAAAATTGGGTAAGATTATATATTAGATAAGTTTTGAATTATATATATAAAGGTTGAGTTTCAATATAATAAATGAATTTTATTTAAATTCAGACCATGTAATTATGGGAAATGAATTGGTAAAATAATTTAGGTTTCTTTTTTTATACAAGATAGAATGTTCTATGGAGATTTATTGTTACCTCAGATTTCCATATTACATTTCAAGTGGAGTTTCATTGTGCCATTCAGATATCTCCATTTTATTTGATGATTAGAACCATTTATGAAGAAAATTCACTTTAGGTTCTGTTACATTCTCATGATGACGATGATGTCAAACAATGACTTTCAACATGTTAAGTTTGATCCTCTAATCTATATTAGATGAATTAATACATTTCGTCAATCAGGATTTTTATAGACTATTTATCTTTATTTTCAATTTATGTATGATGACTATGCTTAAAGTTATACATCACTGTGATTTGGGTATTTAGTAGTAAAGCTATGCAAATCTATGATAAAATTATTATATCCATGTTGATTAATACTTTATTCCAGATGGATATATTTATATGATCTAAATTTATGAATTTACTTGCTAGTAGAACCAATAGTATATTAGTAGCATAGTAGTGCTATGTTGTATGACGTCAAGGTCAAAAATTCTATATCACCATGAAATGATGAAAACTTGTGTGTGTTGTGTTTTATAAGAGTATTTTATATGAAATGATTTGACATTCCTAGAATTAAATAGTGCATCGAGTTATGTGCCTTGAGCTTGTGGATTCATTTGATTTGTTGGTTTAATGATTCTAGTGTTATATTGGTTGTTCATGTTGAGTAGGGAACTCATGCATATCGATCTAAAATATTATGGGATGTCATATATCTCTACATTGTGGAAGGTATCTAGAGGGTACATACTGTATTTAGTGTACCTAGAGCCATACTTATAGAAGTATATATGTATTGAATAATGTGATATACCATTTGGTAGGATACTCTTTATGTGTGCATACAATCTTGATAGTTCAAATGAATTTTAAGATATAATTTTATGCATTGTATGATTTGTTGTTATAGTTATGTTTGCTTGAATATGAGCATATGCTTCCATGTTTATATGACTAATTTGTAGTATTGTTATGGATAAACTAGTAGGTGTGCCTAAGAATACCATACTAAGATAATATGGGTTATCTTGAGGTGTAGTTACATAGATCTGTTTGAAATAGTCTATAGTTTACTATGTATTTTGTTTAGGTAACTACACTAGAAATAAAATGTTCCCCTTAAATTGGTGAAAATTGTCTTGTGGTTGTCTTATAGTGAAATTCTAATTTGGTTATATCCTAAAAATCCATCCATAAGAGAAAGCATTTCATATTTGGATGTATAATCAATAATCATGTTAATGTTTGGCAGAGGAAAATCATCCTTTGGGTAGGCTTTATTAATATCTCAAAAATTAGTGTAGTGTTTGATACCTTTTAGCTTGTTTCTCACTAGTATAATGTTAGAAATCTAATCTAAATAATCAATCATCTGAATGCATCTCACGTCTAATATTTTCTCCATTTCTTTCTTGACTAGCACAATAATATGAGGATGCATCTTTTGTAACTTATGTTTTACTAGTTTGGCATCATGATGTATAACAAGATGGTGTACAACCTAGGTAGGTTTCAAACTTACCATGTCTAAATAGGCCCATAAAAATATATCCACAAACTCCCTCATAAGGAATGTAAAGACTTCATGTTCCTTCTTAGTGAGGGACACACCTAATTTGATCCATTTTGGGTCCTTTAGAGTACTAATGTTAACCTTGAAAGTGTCCTCCACAAAGAGTGTAGAACCATATTCTAAAATTATTGGCAAGGATGTAAATTGGTTGGAAATGGAAAATTCCTTTGGCCAGAATGGCTCATCTAATTCTCCCAAGTATGATGAATCAAAATCTCCCAATGCTAGTAAAGGCCATGTGACAAATAGTTAGGGGAACTCTTAAACAATCTATGCAAAACCTTGTCGCTCTTCGGTACTAATTTCAGATCCATAAATAAGCCTTAGACTATTGGTCTCCTATGTTTCATGTGAATAGGGGTGAACATCCCCATCTAATGGTGCCTAAAATAGGTTTTTACTAAGAGACTTGCCTTTTTCTTTACTTTTACCCTAGTCTAAAAGTGCCTCAAAGAGGGTTTCATTTTTATACCTCAATTTTGATTTTATTTTTGATTTTAGCCAAGGAAGTTCATTCACTCTTTAAAATAGGTAGTAGGATCCAATCTGATAGATAAGTCTTGCTTGTGATCTCTAAGAGGACTATGATCTCTAAAACCCAAAAAGTCACAAATGGCCTCATCATTTTTAAACTCATCTATTGGCATTATTGACTCTTGTTGGTCCCAATATATCAACTATGGGTGATAAAAGGTAAGTGGTAAAGGGTGATAAATAAGGTTAATAGTATAAATGACATAAGTTTTAAACATATTTATGTTGGTAAGGTTATTGTAGATGCTATAATCATACCTTACATTGTTGTTGGCATTATCTTCGCTAGTTGATGGTGTAGGAACCTGAATAAGGTATGTGGGGTCACCCCTAAGTAGTTTAATTCCAAAACCATGTGTTCTTTTGTACTTGGTCATTGAAAATGGATTCATAATTCCTTGTAAATGTATCCCCATGCCTTTACCTTCATAAGTTTGACTACCCATAATCCAATTAGGGATAAGATACTTTGCACTTTGATAACAATCAACTAAATCATTAGTATAAAGCCATGAATTATTTTTGGCTAAAGGGTCTTGTTCTAGGCTAGAGACCGATTTGAAAATAATGGGTTTGGCAAGATGAATCAACCAAGCAATTGTGCACATTTTTATCAAACATTCAAATAGTTAATGGTAATGGAGGTACCTCAGGTTTATCTTTGTACATCATTATGTTTGCATGAGTAGTCTCAGATTTTTTAGAAGTCCTCCTTGTTAGGGCCTTGAGTAGTAGCTCCTTTTACTTAGTGATCTAAGCTAGCTCATGAAGACTAATATTGGCTTTAATGTTTTTCATATCTTCAACAATATTATATCATCCCTTACCCTGATGTTTGAAACTCTATGACTGATCTTTTTCTTTAGGAAGAGGTTGATTATCCCTCTTAGGTGGAGGTGGATTATCTCTCCTCGATAGGGGTCAATTATTGTTATCATTTAGATTAGGAGTAGTATCATTATTATTAGGAGGTGCTAAAGAAGTTGTAGGTTACTTGTTTCTTAGGTTTTAGTTGTTTCTGACTTACTGATACTATTAGAAAGCATGAAATTGATAGCCAAGCCAATCAACTAGGCCAGGGTTTGAGGTGGGGGATTGGCTAGAGGTGGATGATTAGGAGGTGGATTCTGTAGATGGGCCATCAGAACTATTGGGAGATGAGGCTGTCTTCTTGATGATGATGATTCTACCCTAGGTATTCTAGAAACACCTCTATCAAACATAACCTTTTAATGGATCTATAATTATGGATGTAATAGGCTATTGTCTTTGTTAGTCATCTAGGCACATCTAGTGTAACTCAAGTGATCTTACTTATTAGGATAGAGGCAGAGGATTAGGCCTTCCTTCTAGTGCCCATTAATTTTTTTTTTGATATAGATTTTATACACACCCTAAAAATTCCTACGAGTTTTCCTCTAATATTTTAGGATCAATGAATAGAGTCACTCCAAGTCATGAGTTATAGGGTATTCAGTTTTATAACAACCTATTGGTGGAATAGCAATGAACGATAGAGAATTTTTACCACAAATGAACTGACTATGCATGAACCTATAATTACTTGGATTATATGTAAGAATTATGATACTAACTAAGGTGGGTAGTATTTTAAAATAAAATTCAAAAAGAGGGGACAATAAGGTAGAAAAGAGAGCCTATGGACAACTAGGGATAAAGCTTTTCAAGACTAATATTTGAACTTAGATAAGACAAAGAATCTAAACCAATACTTGTTACATGATATTGTAACACACCAATAATAAAATACAATGAAGAGTCAAAGGAACCATAACACAATATACTCAAACATACAAAAATCAAAGGTTGCCTAATTGTCAGATTGCTATTACACATCTATAAGAGGGGTTATAATATGCATATAAAATGTATTTAAATCAACTATAGCTAAAAATAAATGATTGTATTTAAAATAGATAACTCATACACAATCAAAACACTAAGATAATAGAATGATGGAATGTCTCAAGTAATCCATAGAATTGGATAAGAATCAAGATTTGCACATAGAGACAAAGTCAACCAAAAATCTTTTAAATTTCCTATTAGTTTGAATAGCCAAAATTATTCTCTGTTTGAGACTAGGAGTTTACATGTATTTATAATCTTGGGATGGGGAAAGGCTCATCTCTTCAAGATTAACTTGAAATTATGGATTCAAAATAGACTCTTCATTCAAAAATCATACAAAGATGCATGTACAATGATAATGCCCAGAATAGACTTTTTAGCTGAAAATATAATATGTATGTATAATGATAATACCCATAACAATTTCTAGTTAAAAATACAATATACATGTATAATAAATAGATTAGGAACTAAAGTCCCACCTTATGTTGGAATAATGCATATTTAATCTTACCTAGGGTTAATAGGGTAAGTTATTTATTACTGAGGGTTAATTTTATTTACCTCAATTAATTTATTTTATTGTTGAGAATCTCTCAACAATATATTTGTTCGTAGTATGAGAAAACAAATAGTTTGTTTTCTCTATTTTGTAATAATTACAAATAGTTTGTTAACATGAAACAAACTATTTGTATTATAAATACTTTACATTATATGAGAAATAAACGAGAGATTAATGAGAGAATACAAAGAATTTTGTGGATTATCTCCTATTTTTTAGGTGTGACAAATTTATTTTATTCTCTGGAAATATTTGCAGGTTATTTGTTGTGGGTTCTTTCTCTTGGATTGATCCTGTGGATCCTGTGTATCTCCTGCTCATTCTTTCATGGTATCAGAGCATGGAGTTCCAGTTGAAGATCCTCTTCCCTAAAATTTTTCATCTGTTAACACATTCAAAAACATTATTTTATTGATGTGTTACATATATTTTTTATTCTCTCAAAATCTGGTTATTGTTTACACATTTTTTTTGGAAAATTTTGTACTTTATGCTCATTAAATGACCGTAAAGATTTCCAAAATCAGATTTTTTCTCATACAAGTGTAGGAAATCAAGTTAGGAATCCATTTCAATTTGAATTTTCTCATTTGGATTAGGACGTACAACTCTTTCATTCAAAAACTTGCTGACTGGTCCCTGTTGGCAGACTGCAGTACCTGTCCATTTTTCTGATGTGGCAGATCGTATGGTTGACTTTTTTGGAATATAAGACCTGTTAATGAAATTTTAATGTTATATATTTCTATCCATATAAATTTTTATGAATTTGGATAAGGCTGTACAATGTTTTGGAAGCCAACAACAGGGATTTAAAAACTGTTTTTTGTCTGCTGTATAGCCGTATGGATTTCTCATTTTTGAACACCTTATTTTATATAAAATAAAAATATTAAAATTTCATGTGATAGAAGACTTCCAAATATTTCATTTCATGCTGAGAAGGATGGATTTGGACCAGGTCGTACAGTCCTTTGGGCAGATCTAGTGGAGCAATTTTGCAGTTGCTAAGAGGTGTTTTTCCTTGGCTGTGTTTACAAAATTTCTCAAAATTTTTCCTGACCTCCATGCCTTGCTGGAAAAGAGTTTATTATGATTAAATCCAAAGATTATTCAGCTATTATCTCACGTGTGTGAGTCATTTTGGCTTTTTTATATTAATTTTTTAATTTTTTAGTGGTTTAAAGCAAGTCTCTAGCTTTGAAAGTTCAAATTTGACTTTGCTAAAGCGGCTAGAGATATTTTGTTAAAAATTTGTAGGGAGGAGGTTTTGGGGTCAAATCCCCCTACATTTTTTTTGCATAAATCCATTTTTTAATTTTGTATAAGCCAAGGCTAAATTTTTTTTCGTCGGGAGACGTTAAATTGTAACGGGAGGGGTGTTTTTTAAGGAAAAATGAATGTCTAGATTGTTCTTGTCAACTTCATCATCTTCCTCCGGAATGGAATCTCGATTGTTTGAACCTCTAAATTCTACAAATTACCATGTTTGGAAGCCAAAAATGCAACAACTCCTTCAATCAAAGGGCTTATGGAGAATTTTTTTTGAAACGACACTTGCAGCATTCACCACTGAAAAAGACAAATATGCATATGGTTGTAAGCAGGATGACGCTCTTGGATTGATTTGCCTCAACATCTCAGATAATCTTCAATTTCACATTGCAGATGCTACAATGCCAAAAGAGGTATGGGAAAAATTTAAAAACCTATTTGGCAAAGTTAATGAGTTTAAAATTTTGCAATTAGATGTAGAATTGAGGACTCTCTCTCCATCAGATTTCCCTTCAATAGATGAATTCTTGGCAAAATTCAAATTTATAAGGTCACAGTTGAAAGCTAGTGATAAGGATAAAAGTGATCAGGAGTGCATTTTCTTGATTTTGTCAAAGTTGAAAGGACCATATAGTGTTTTTTCCTTTACTTTTTATACTATGATGGATACATTAGGTGATGAATTCAAATGGCCTTCCTTTGAAGTTTTTTGTGAAAGATTGACTAGGGAGCAAACAAAATTAATGGCCTTAGATGATCTACCTGGTCCTAGTCATGCTCTAGTTGCTAATTCTTCTAAAGGAAAACCTTCACCTAAGTCTAAAAAGCAAGCACCTTCAAATAACCCTCTAGAGTCCACCACCCAAACACCTCATCATTCTAAATCTACTAAGACCAAAAATTCCTTTAAGCAAAAGAAGAAAACATTTGGTCCATGTAATTTTTGTGGTGGTCCTAATCATGATGAAAGTAGATGTTTTAAGAAGATGGAAGCATTAGAGGCAGTGGTCAGACAACACAAAATTTCCATTCCGTCTCAATCACCTTCTACTTCTGCAGGAAAAGGGAAAGCACTTTCAGCCAGGGCTATATCTTCATGTCATGATTAGTGGATTTTTGACTCAGGTGCTTCTCACCATCTCACACATTCTAAGGATCTATTGTCTTCTCTTACAAATTGCAGTACATCACATATTGTTATGGGTAACTCCTCATAGATTGAAGTTTTGGGATCAGGTACTGTTGATAAACAGGATGGATGTTTTAACAATGTATTACTTATACCCCAAATCTCTTCTAATCTTCTCTCTGTATATCAAATATGTCATTCTAGTATTGGTAAAACTATGGAGTTTACTTCACATGATGTTGTAGTAAGAGAATGTAATAATCTTAGTGAGATAGTTGCTACAGGTACAACAAACCATACTGCAAGACTCTATACTTTTGATAAGTTTGAGTCTTTTATGTCTTTTGGTTCTTCACTTATAGCACATGGTAATAATCTCAGAAAATTGTGGCATGAGAGATTGGGACATTTGAGTTATGGATATATGCAACAAATGAGTACGAAACATCTTGTAAAAGGCCTTCCTAAGGTCTCATGTATTGATGGGGTGTGTCCTGGTTGTCTAGTTGGTAAACAGCACCAGGATCCATTTCCAGTTGGTAAGGCCACACGTGCAAATGCACCCTTAGAGTTGGTTCATAGTGATTTGATGACTTTTCCAACTCGTTCTTTTTCAGGGGCTAAATATGCACTCACATTCATTGATGATTTCACTTGTAAAACTTGGGTATATTTTCTCAAGTTGAAAAGTGAAGTTTTTGAGACTTTTAAGGCCTTCAAAGCCTTTGTTGAAAAACAATCATCTCTTCCTCTTAAGAAGATACACACTAAAAATGGGGGGGAATATGACAGTAATGCTTTTTATGATTTTTGTATTGAGCATGGGATACAACACCAGTTCACTGTACCACACACTCCTTAACAAAATGGTGTAGCAGAGAGGAAGAATCGAACATTGAAAGAGATGGCTAATTGTATGATTCACTCTAAAAATTTGGGTCCACAATATTAGGCTAAAGTTGTAAATTGTGCAAACTACATTCAAGACCGTATGCCTCATAAAGCTGTGCAAAATATGACACCAGAAGAAGCTTGGTCTGGGATCAAGCCTGATATTTTAGATTTTCGCATCTTTGGGAGTCAAGCATGGGCATTCATTCCTGATGACAAATGTAAAGCATTGGAGAAGAAAATCCAACCACTCATTTTTGTTGGTTATTGTGAAGATGTAAAATCCTATCATCTTTTTGATCCTATCACACATGATGTGTTGTTTCGACGGGATGTTTAGGTTGATGAGCTACCCACTCCACATGAGTGTACATCTAGTTCTTCTCCCCCTCCTACTGAGGATAGTGAGGATTTGATTTCTATTGTTGTTGATGATGATGTTGCACTTGTTCAGCCACCACAGCCATCTTCTTCACGACCTTTGCCCAAGTGGGCAAAGAGCACTCTACGGGTAGCGAGTTCTTTTGTTGGTGATCCATCTGATTCTCATCGCACTCGCTCACAAACATCTAGTGTTGCTCTTTTGGGACAAGCTTGCACAGATGATCTAGTGTTATTTTTTAAGGCTATTGGTATACCTGAGTGGGATGTTGTTATGTGTGATGAGTATTATTCATTGATGAATAATGATACTTGGGATCTTGTCCCTCTTCCTAAGGGAAGAAAACTTGTAAAATGTAAATGGGTCTATAGGACTAAATATGCTGCAAATGGATCAGTAGATAAGTACAAAGCTAGATTAGTAGCTAAAGGTTTTTTAAAGGTTGAATGGGTTGATTACTCTGAGACCTTTGCCCCTGTAGCTAAGATGGATTCTATTCGGCTTGTACTCTCTCTTGTTGCTTCACATTCTTAGGTCAGTTTTTTAGATTGATGTGAAGAGTGCTTTCTTACATGGTGATCTCCATGAGGAGATCTATATGGAGCAGCCTCCAAGATTTGTACAAGACTCATCATTGGTTTTTAGACTCCGTCATTCTCTTTATGGCCTCAAACAAGATCCTAGAGCTTGGTACGAGAAGATGGATAGTTTTCTTTTGAGTTCTGGTTTTATTCGTTGTGAGTCAGATCACAATGTATACATCCTAAAGC
Source organism: Torreya grandis (assembly GCA_037957365.1). Classification (NCBI taxonomy): domain Eukaryota; kingdom Viridiplantae; phylum Streptophyta; class Pinopsida; order Cupressales; family Taxaceae; genus Torreya; species Torreya grandis. The sequence goes on along the minus strand of JARHVA010000001.1, from coordinate 15,098,005 downwards.
AAGGTGAGGAACTTGTCATATTGGTTTTGTATGTTGATGATCTCATCCTCACTGGTAGTTCATATTCGTTGATACATGACATCAAGGACAAGTTGGCAGATAGGTTTGATATGACAGATCTGGGACTTCTACATTATTTTCTTGGTCTTCAAGTTTTTCAATCTTCTGAGGGCATTTCTATTGGACAACAAAAGTATGCAATAGATATTCTTCATTGATTTGGCATGGCTGATTGTAAGTTTGCACCCACTCCATATCAGTCAGGTATTGTGTTGTCTGCCACTTGCACGACTCCTCTTGTTGATTCCACTTTGTATAGGCAACTTGTAGGTAGTCTTTTATACCTGACTCATACTCGTCTAGACATCACATTTGCTATGAACCTTGTTTATCGGTTCTCACATGAGCCTCATGAGAGTCATTGGCAAGTAGCCAAGCGTATTTTGTGCTACATTCGAGGCACCACTCACTTTGGTATACATTACACACCACAAAGTTCTACACAACTTGTTGGATACACTGACTCTGATTGGGCTGGTGATGTTGACACTCGCAAGTCCACTTGTGGATTTGATTTCACACTTAGTTTAGGTCCAGTTGCTTGGGCATGCAAAAATTAGACTGCTATTGCATTGTCCTCTACTGAGGCTGAGTATCTAGGTGTTGTCAAAGCTAGTCAGGAGATACTTTGGCTTTGACAATTGCTTGGAGAGTTTGGCTTCACACAGCAGGGTCCTACTACTCTTTGGTGTGATAACCAAAGTGTGATTTATATTTCACGCAATCTTGTTGAGCATCAATGGACAAAACACATTGAGATTCACATGCACTTCATTCGAAATCTTATTCAGGATGGAGTTCTTTCTTTGGAGTTTGTGCCTACAGCTGAGCAGATTGTCGACATCTTCACTAAACCTTTGGCTTCTCCTCGTTATCTTTAGTTGCGAGCGATGCTTGGGGTGACGGAAGTTGTCCTTGGGGGGATTTCCCATGAAGTCCTTCCTTCCTTTATTTTTCATATATTTTGATTGGTTTGTACATGGGTACCTTATTAGGCCTAGTAGCCAGGACCCATCTTTGTCATTCTCCCTATGTTTTGCTTAAGGGAGGGTGTTGGAATAATGCATATTTAATCTTACCTAGGGTTAATAGGGTAAGTTATTTATTATTGAGGGTTAATTTTATTTACCTCAGTTAATTTATTTTATTGTTGAGAATCTCTCAACAATATATTTGTTCGTAGTATGAGAAAACAAATAGTTTGTTTTCTCTATTTTGTAATCATTACAAATAGTTTGTTAACATGAACTATTTGTATTATAAATAATTTACATTTTATGAGAAATAAATGAGAGATTAATGAGAGAATACAGATAATTTTGTGAATTATCACCTATTTTTTAGGTGTGACAAATTTATTTTATTCTCTGGAAATATTTGCAGGTTATTTGTTGTGGGTTCTTTCTCCTGGATTGATCCTGTGGATCCTGTGTATCTCCTGCTCATTCTTTCACCTTAGTGATAACATGAAAATACATAATCATTCTTAGATTAAAAGTGTTGATTTGGCACTGTTAATTAGGGGAGTCGATGGAGTAACTATAGTTGCAACTGAGTTAAGGAATAAGAGATTTGAGAAGTTGGGACGCACTAACAACTAGTTGTGTGTGTGGGACCAACCTATAAGCTACTTTCTTGGCTTGTAATTCTTCATCTAGTGCATAAGATGCATGAAATTATTTATCTATAATTTTAAAATTAAGTAATGAAGGCTTCAAAACTTTGATAGCTTCAACCATCTATCTTTCTTGTTTTAGATTCAAGCTATTGAATTTGGCTACTAGAGATTTAACTCTAGTTACCCTATCGTTATCAAAACTAACCAACTATAGTACTTCCTCATTGATCTTATAAATAATCCCTTCTAGTTCTTTCCTGAAGTTGTTAACAACTAAGTAGAGAAGGTTCTCAAAATTAGGTCTATTGACAATCTCCCCAACTTGAGTGATCACCCAGTGACTCTCATATCTCCTAAAATCTGTAGTGCCTCACTATCATGACTGATAAAAAGTCCTAACAACTTATTCATCTATTTATGTGAATTTAGGGAATCATCCCTCTTTGAAATCACATAGTTCAAACACTAATAACCATCTATGTTGGCCATGAGATTCAACTGATCAAAATCACTAAGCTTGGAGTACTAAATCAAGAAATTGAATCTTCTTTCCATATCCTTCATCTTATTCCACAGTGTGATAATATCTGCACTTTTGCCCTAATTGCCTACCTTGAAAACCGTGATGTTGTATAAAATATTATACAACTTAGTAACTACACTCTAAAAATCAATAATAAGTTCCCAAGGATCCTATGTAATTTGCATTTGATTCCATGTTTTTAAGGCCTCTTCAGTACTCTAGTGCATTTATTTCATTATTGCCCTAGTAGAATCCACAAAAGTGTCAAAATCCTTAATATATTTAATAGGGTCATTGGGATTTCTCTTAGGCTTCTTATCTAAAGAGAACAAGTTCTCTTTGTTCAAATTCCACTTCACCTTTTTTTCTTCTCACGTTGACCATTTTCCTCTTCCTTACTCTCTAAATAGTCCCACTTTCCTTATTGAATTGAGTGGAGATTGTGGGGAGCTCAATTAAGACCAAAATTTGACTTTCATCTCTTACATTTTATATCTCTCTCACTCGTTGGGGAAAAATTAGTTCCCCTATTTCAAATTCTTTAGTAGGGTCTAAGGATGTAGAAGGTAGAGTGGTCATTGGAAGGGAAGTAATCAAAGTGGTTTGTAGGGAGACACTTAGGATAGGGAACTAGGGAAGTTTTTGGCCAACCATCTCCCATGGGGATGCTTATTTCACAGGTGTTTCCTATACCAAGAATTTAGTAAGACCTGGGGTTATTTTCATACTCATTATTGATTTTGGGATGGCCAATGACTGGGTCATGGGGAGATCTATTTGGTTTAACTTTTTATTGGGAATCAAGGACTCATTGAAAATAAAAAAATGTGACCAAAATTTCAAAATGGACCGCTTTAGGAGACCTTATTTGTTTAGGATAAGAAAGAATATCAATATCAATAGTAGTACTAATAGAAATAGATGATACAACCTTAGGAATATTTGAGGGTAAACTCACAACTGGAATTTCTATTTTATAAACTTAAGAAATAATGGAAGAGACTACCTTATCTATTCTTTGAATTTACTCTTGTGTGAGGTCAGTTAAGGTGTCTTCCACTTCATGCTCACCCAGAGTCAAAGCTTTGGCTTTTTCTAGTTCATATTCCTCATCATCTAGTTGTACAATGCCCATTTCCTAATCTTCTTCCTCAGAAGGATAATAAACAAAAGATATTACTTGTTCAACTTCTTATTCTTCAAGTTCCATTATAGCCTCTTCATACTTTTCCTCCTCCTGCTCCTCCTTCGTATCTTCCTCTATAACAGGAAGACCAAGTGATGGCCACTCTTCTAATTTTTTATCTTAGGAGGGAGTAAGATAGTCCTTGAATTTCCTTTGATAGGTTTAGATGGGTGGAGTGGAAGTTGGATGAGATGGTAGAGGGGTTGTAGGAACAACTATGGTAGGAAGTTTAACTGAAGGTGATGAAGTGGATGAAGTGGAGGAGACCTAAGAGATTAAGGATAGTATAGAGTAGTTTGAATAGAAGGAAAAACCATTTACAAACCTTTAGGAAGACTTACTTGGGTAACTTTAGTAAGGGGAGGCAAAAGAGTCATCACAAAATTGCTCTTCCTTTGTTTAGTTGAAGAACTATTGACTTATCCCTTGTGGTAGTTGTGCCCAAAACCTGTATGTGTGAAGATATTAAAGTAGAAGAGATTTGAAGACTAGGAAGTCCTCTCAAAATCTCCCTCCTAAGCTAAGGATTAGATTCTCTTTGACTACTAAATTCATCTAGTTGTCCCCATGTAAGCTCTATTGAAAGGGAGGGAGGTTGATCTTGTGGTTGAGAGTTTCGTGGTTGAGATGGAGGCTATTGTCAACTCCATGCATTTTTTTCTTATTATTTTATTGCTTTGATATTTTATTTCAAGGCTTGGGTAAGTATCATAGACATTGATTTTTATTTCATCTTTGTCCATACCTCTAAATCATTTAAGGCATTCAGGAAAATTAGATGATGATCATATGCTTGGTGATCATGTAAGACATGGAATTTATTCTTTTCTTGAATATATTTGAGGTACCCCTTTATTTTCCTCCTTGGGTTCCATTCCCTGAAAGGTGTAATTTGTAATTTATAATGTGTTCTAACTTTAATAACTTGAATAAAATGTGACCTAGTCACATATTGATGTTGGCCAATACTTAGAGGAGTCTTGAAATAATAGATCAAATGCATTTGACCTAATTCCTCATCAATTCTATTGAATACCTGATATGTTATTTCATGTTCTCCTATAGTGTCTGGAACATATGTGGTCGTAGTAAAGGAGTGGTCCTGGTGCCTTCTACTTGAATGATGGTTACATCTGGGTATAACTAATAATCTCCCATTTTGCTCAGGCTCCTTATCATGTTTTTTATAATTTGGGCATCAAGGTGACTTTCATTTCTTGATATATATGAGGATAGGCATCATTTCATATCCTTATGATTTCATTCATATATCTATGAATGAGCATGACATAAAAATCTTCACCAAACTTGTTCGCTAAATAATCATCCCAGGGTTGCCAATTCTAACCACAGGTCTTGTAAATAGTGGCCATCACTATGTCCAGTAGGTAGGACATCATATATAAATTTTCATCCACAAGCCTCCAATCAGGGTAGAGCACCTATGATTTTAACCTCACACTTATAATCTCCCTAAGTGCCACCAACTGGTTACATGTCAGGAGTATATCTAATAATGGAACTCATCCAGCCTGAACATATGCAATACTCAGGAAACCATATAATCTAAATTTAATAATGTAATTGGATGAGATAACACATTTGGGGTTTAGCCTCTATCATTTTTTAAGCCATTGCTTTAACTTTCCATCTATTATGTTATGCTCAAGCCAAACATTGGCTGAGACTTGATTGTAAGCAGTATCAAGACAAGGAAGCCTAAGGTATCTTTTGAATAACCTAACCAAAATATAATCATAGGCATGCTTGAATTTAATAACATTTATGATATCTCCAACAATGGTTATATTAACAAATAAAACTTTTAGGAGGCCAATACATGGCATTATCTTAGGTTTAGTTACCACCTGGTGGAGCCCTTACTCTTTGACTGGTAGCAGAACATCGATGTATTACTTGGCTTAGATAGAGAGTTTATATTATATAGAATATGAATAGGTGGATTCCTCCTATTCCTAGATCACCAAGTTTTTTAGCATGGTCATTAATGTTAGGTTGTCATTGATGTCAAAGAGAGCATGTGGTACTAGTGCATTAATGACAAAATGATCAGTTTGATGTTTTGAAGAGTGTTTCACTCAGTGAGGTAATTGATGGATTATATTTATGGTATCAACATGTTTTAGATACCTTATGGGATGTTATGAGTGCTTTAAGTACTTATAAAATTGAATGGAATTCATTAGAACAATCATATGAATGTCTAGAGCTCAAGTAGTCATCGTGATAGATAAAGCTGAGTAAGCAGTTTTATGACACCATATTTCAAATGTGTGAAGGTTTTAAGATTATATTAATATATGGATATATTAACCTATGTGAGAAGATCATATGGTTCAAATTTTAGGTCTGGATATGGAGTGTAGGAAAAGTTATTAAGGTGCAAAGTTGGATTCTCAGATAGAGTTTACCAATTTCCCATACTTAGCCAGATTTGTAATATCAAAGATATACAGGGAGAATTTAATCAGATCAAAAATATAATGGTGATAATTTAATTTTATCTAATAAGGATCAAATGACATGGTTCAAAGTTAAATATTCAATATTTCACGTGCTAGTGACACGTGTCACAATCATGGAGTTTGAGAAGTAGATCTACAACGAGTGTGAAACCTATTATGATAGAGATAAATGGTGAGTATATGATCATGCAATTAGAGATAAATATCATGTGTTAAGTAAATAATTCAAATGATGATAACATTTCACACATAATTTCCTAGTGGCACAAACACATTGACTAAATGGTACAAGGTGCACAGAAGGCACACAGAGCTGCCAAGTGGCACAATCATGAAAGCATAGATCTAAGATCAATGGTAAGTGATTGCAAGTTAAAGACTAGGCTAATATCAAGGATATATATGAAATGACTTTGATCTAGTTTCTAGGGGACACAAGATGAAGATATGTGTCTACAATGTTTGCATTACATAGTGACTGTTGGCATTTGAATTAATGAAGGAAAACCAGTATGAGTATTTTGATTATATATTTTGATCTATCCAAAATTTGATAATGGTGTAAAAGGAAAATTTGAAAGGGACTCCAAGGCACAACTATAAAATTTTATTATAATATTTGAATGTTTTTATAGTTGTAGATATTGAGATCCAAAGTTGATTGTGTGTTTGACCATGTTCTGCAAGTAACCTAAAAAGGATAATTAAAGAGTTATTAATAGTATTTTGATGTTTCAAGATGAAATAAATATTGGAGAGTGTTTTAGAATCAATTAGTACCATATTTATGTATCTTGGAGGTTTGACCAATCCATATTTAATGTGAATAAAGACTTTTAAGTTGATTATGTTTATTGAATGCACTGACAGTTTGAGTGACCATCTTGCAGAGGTAAGGAAGAAAATGAGTATGGAGATGTTCTATAATTCTCTAAGGCTTATGAGAATATTTTTTTTTTCATGATATTCCCTTGATCATTTATGGAGATTCAAAATATCTTGACTATAGTTTCACCGTGTGTGACCAATCTAAGTGGTCATTCTGAGAGAGTTGAATTGAGTACTTAGAGCCTATGTTGAAGTATCTAAAGAACATAGAGGTGTAGTAGAGGTCTTGAAGGGTTAACCCATGTGATATAATCATATGTATATTTGAAATACTTGAGTGTTTTATTTAGAAGTTTGAGACTATGTTTTCTGTATATGAAGCCCTGAAGAGCAAGGAGACCTAATTGGTAGGTTTGAGTGTTGAGTTAGTGTTATAGGTGGCATGTAACCATTAGGGAGTGAGAAAGGGTATATTGGAAATAGGTTTGATGTGTTAAATTCATTGGTAAAAGATGAAGGTGGTCCAATTAGTCTTGTATTTAATGTGTGAGTATGAAGGACTAATTGTTTTAGGTCTCACCAAGACCTAATGGTGGTTTGTGGCTAATGAGGTATTAGCCAACCTAAAGAGTGTGTTGTTCTTACATGTAATGTGTATGATGAACTATTTCAAATATGTAAAACATCTTGGCTGACCAAGATGGGTTAAAGGAAGAGAGTGCTATAAATACAAGGCATAATTGGACTAATTGTGGTAGTTGTGCTTGTGTTGATTTAAGCAAAGAAAAGAACCTTTGAAAGAGAAAGTACATGTCATTTAGGACCATCAGAGTGTGAAAAATATTATACATATTTATCTAATCAATTTTATGTAGGAGGAAACATAGGTTATTGGACCTAATGGTCCTACGAGAGGCAGTTTGAGCAAGTTAGCCCTATAGGTAGCTTGAGAGAGATTAGAGGTGAAGAGTGAATACAAAGGTGATCATCATCAGTTGAAGAGTAGTAATAGGTGATAAAAGTGATATATTCAGATATCTAAGTGGGTGATTGGTTTCCTAGGGGGTTGGTTCCTCCTTTTAAGGTAAATCTTATTAAAGGTCTTGTTGTTGTGGGTGCTCCACTAGACAAGGGCAGTAGCTCCTTGTGGGATTGGTGTCTCACTAAACTAAGGGATGGGTGTTCCTTGATTAGTTAGTGTTGGTCTAAATGTTGGATATTTTTTATAGGAATGTAGTCCATCTTATAAGGTTTAATGGGGTTTATCCCCCAAGAGGGCTTCCCACATATATCATGTGTTATGTGTTTGATCTTGCTATATCTTCATTGTTCATTGTAATGGTTAATTTGTATGCATCATGATTGTATGTGCTAAATATTTAAGAGTTTGGAATTGAATTGGATTATCTTGCATCACTGATTCACCCCCCTCTCAGTGATTGTACCTCTAATAATTGGTATCATAGTAGGACCTTCTATGCAAGTTTAATCACTTAAAGGTGATCCAAGGTAGCTAAGCAGTTGAGGAAAGAAAATATTGAGTTGAGATCAATGGTAAAAAGTCTTGAAGAATAGATTAATCATATTGAGACTAGGAAGAGTAATTCTAATTCCAAGGATGATGAACATGATATTAGGCTTGAGGAAGTTAACAAATAGTTTATGAAACATAGTGAAAAGATAAGTCATCTTCAAACCAAAATTGAGAGATTAAGTGAAATAGTCAAATAAGACAAGATGACCATGTAGGATCTTCAGGATCAATTAAGGGTTATAAATACCAATCTAAGTTCAAAAGAGGAAGAATGCAGACATCTAAAAACTCTGTTAGAAGAGACAAATGCCAATTTGAGTTCAAAGCAAGGTAAGCATGATGAGTTGAAGTCCAATCTTGATTTTGTAAATATTATTGAAGAGCAAGCATGTAGATTGAAGGATGATATGGCTAAGAAGCTAAGAGGGTTAAGGAGACTATCCAGGTTCTTAGAATATAGTTAGAGATTATAATTTCAAGTATGAGAGCTAAAGAGGATGAAAGCATTTAATTAGAGACTAAGCTAGTTTTATTAAAGGATGAGCATGAAAAATTTGTTGTCAAGGTAAACAAGGCTGAGAAAGAGCAAGAGAGGTCATCTCAAGATAAGAAGGATGCAAGCACCAAGATCGAAAAGAAAAGATCCATCAGGGAGATACGTGCCATGAGGTATAAAATATATTTTAATGGTCATTGTTATGTTTGTCACAGGTTTGGTCATAAGGTAAGAAATTGTAGAAGAAAGAGCAGCTAGTCAGCTAGAGGTATGGATAATGTAGTTTGCTATTATTATCATGACATGGGGCATATTTATAGATTCTACCTCATAATGCATGGGAAAAGGTTAACCCAAGTATGGAGACCAAAGACAGTTGAGCTTGTGAATAATGATCCTAAGAAACAAGAAGGTATGTTTTCTAAGATTCATAATATTCATCAAGCATAAGGTATGAATGATGTTATTTGTTTTAGTTGCTATCAAGTTGGTCATATTTCAAGATATTGTATAAGCAAGATCTCAAGTTATAAGAAGGTGCATGAACATCTTAGTGTACTCAAGAAAGGTCAATCCTTGGTATGGAATCCTAAGAAAGTGAAGACCAAGAAAACTAATTTAGTTGAGTTGAAAGATCAAGGTGGACTACCTACTAAAACAAAAAAAAAATTATTTATGAAGAAGGTTCAGGAATGCCAAGAGAATGTGTCATCTATCTAGATAGAAAAGGATAATCAAAAGTCAGTTCAAGTTAAGCTCAAGGAAAAGACTAAAATGTTAATTGAGGCTAGTTCTGAGGTATGTATGGATCCAAGAGAACATCCAACTATAGTTGAGCAAGTTTCATGTAAATAATATTAGTTTTCAATGCCTAGTGATGAGGTTATTTCTTTAGATTAAAATGTATGTCATGAATATCTATTGTCTCCATGTATTGCCAATTCATTATTAAAAGAAAAGGAGAATATTGTAGTGGATGAGAATGTTACTTGTCTTAAGCCTAAGAAGAAGAAGAAAAGCTATTAGTATCAAATGACCAAGGAGGAGGAGAAGGAATATGCAGAGTTATAGGCAACTCCTAGTTTCACATTGTTTTATGGCATTGTGGGTTAGGGTGTCTTTATCTACGCTTCAAGGAGACACTTGATAGCAAGAGGAAGCATGGTAGATGCTAGTTGAGCTTTGGTTGATGTTGAAAGACAAGAATATCATTTGAAGATATGTTTGGCTAAGGGATAGATAACTAAATTAGCTTGAGTGGCTTAAAGAAGATGTGCATGATGTATGGGGGAAGATATGTGAAGATGCTTTAGTCATGGTAGAAGTGTGAAGATGTCTACTACAATTTTGATATCAAGAAGATTAATATGATGACTTGATCAGACCAAGTCATGCATTTTGATGAGGTATTTAATATTCATGCATGAGAAAAGAGAGTTTGTAAGTTATGTTAGTAGATAGGTCCAAGGATAATAAGATCCCAAGTTTAAGTTGGTATATATCGAAGAATAAAAGGAGCATGATGTTAGGGGGATCTTTCTAAGATTTGTGAGTAGTTTATTAGGTCTAAGGGTTAGTTAAGTCCAAGTTTAGATTGGTGCCTGTCAAAGGGGTAGAAATTGATTCATATGCTTGAATGTTTGTAAGTATCCTGAGCATTTTAAATAGTATTTAAATGCATACATGATGTTAAGGAATGTTTGTTGGCATACTGAGGAAAAGACCCTTTGTCATTAATGTCAAAGGGGGAAAAAGATCATAATGAAGGAGTTAAAATGAGTAAGAAGTAATTATAAGGGTGTTTTTCCATAAATGACAAAAAGGGAGATTATTGAGCATGGTCATTGATTTAAGGTTGTCATTTATGTCAAAGAGAGCATGTGATGCTAGTGCATTAATGACAAAGTGACTAGTTTGATGTTTTGAAGAGTGTTTGACTTAATAAGGTAATTGATGGATGATATTGATGGTATGGACATGTTGTAGAGACCCTATGGGATGTTATGAGTGTTTAGAGTGCTTATATAAGTGAATGAAATTCATCAAAGCAGTCATATGAATGTCTAAAGCTCAAGTAGTCATCTTTACAAATAAAGCTAACTAAGAAGTTTTATGACATCATATTTCACATGTGTGAAGGTTTTAAAATCAGTTTGATAAATGGATATATTCACCTATTTGAGAAGATCATATGGTTCAAATTTTAGGTTTGGACATGGAGCGTAGCAAAAGTTATTAAGGTGCAAAGTTGGCTTCTCAGACAGAGTTTACCAAGTTCCCATAGAAAAATTTGTGATATCAAAGATCTATGGTGAGAATTTAATCGGATCATAGATCTAACAATGAGTATTTAATTTTATCAGATAAGGATCTAAAAACATGGTTCAAATTCAAATAGTTAAGATTGCACGCGCTAGTGACATGTGTCACAATGATGGAGTTTGAGCAACATATCTACAAGTGTGAAACCTATCAGATAGAGATCAATGGTGAGCATATGATCATGAAGTTGGAGATCAACAGTTCATGTTAAGTTAATAATTCAAAAGATGCTTATATTTCATGCAAAATTTTCAAGTGGTGTAAGTGCATTGACTGAATGGTATTGTAATCATATAAAATGTCCAAATTAGTAGTTTGAATGTGGCTTGTGACACCCCATCCATAGGTCATTTTTTCATTCTTTTACGACCCTTATATACACCTTTTTTCTCATTGATATTCATTTAAAACTTTATGAATAGTCATTCCCCCTTAGCTAGATAGTATTCTCCATGCCAATCCTGCTTCCCCAAGTCTTGAGCCTATAAGACAGGAGCACCCCATTAGGAGTATAACATCCCATAGAGAAGTGTCCCTTTCTTGGTGGTCTTGTTCATTTGTAATTTGATCCCCAATTATCATTTTCATGTAGTCCTTATCCTTAATTAGGTCAACCTAGCATGAATAATCTGACCCATGACCAATTGTTCCCTATAAAATCCCACTCAAATCTCATTTACAAAGGAGGTGACCAAACTTACAAAGCAAGAAAGAATACTAATAAAGCACTAACGAAAAATTCCCTATTCTTTGCACATAGTCACCCAACACAATTGCAAAACCTAGTCAAATCCTCATACTAGTCCCTAACCACCTCAAACACTATCAAATTGGCATTCACATCTGCATCACACTATTACAAAAAACACACTAGGTGGGAGAACTACATATAGGTTGATCCCTCTTTAGAGTATTGGTATGTAGGCAATGTGCCCACACAAGGGGTGTGGATTGCACGTTCTATACATATTTCATGCTAAACCCCCTCTTTCTCAAGTGACTCAAATGTTGTTTTATCAAACATTATGGAGGGTTAGGTTTGAAGACAAAATCATCTCCACAATGAGTTTTGTTGATGAAAAACACTTGATGTTTCACAGACATGTTCACATAGGTAGAATACAACTACCCATAAAGTTTCGAGTCTTTGTGATCAGTTTGGAAAATAATGGTAGGAACAAATAATAATGCTGGACACCAGATCATCCACTTTTTGATGATCCTATCCTTTCACCCAATGAAATCCAGATTCATGTTTATGACACCTTCCTAGTCCTACACAGTCATTTTCACCTATGTATTAGCTATCTTGATCTATTTTTCAGCTAAGTTATATTATTCTTCTTTATTGCTATTTTTAGAAAGGTGAAAAAGACAAACAATTGTACAAATCAGGATTATATTTATTGCTATATTTTGTACTAATTTATTAATCTCGACCCTTAACTAAAATAAGAATAAAACTTCATTATTTCAAAAATAAGCTTAATCATTTGGTGAAACTAACTACTTCTAACAAATCTCAAACCTTAGGTACTCCTAGGGTTTTCCTTCACATTTTTGTGCAAAAATTCAAATTCAAAATTCTAATTTTTGTATAAATTTTTATACATTTATTTTATTCAAATTTATTTTAGAATTCAAATTATTGCAATAATTTCAAAATTTTAAAACTCTAACCCAAAACCCTAGATTTACAAACTAGGTCCTTAAACCCAAAGGCTTCCTCCCTTACAATTTTTAGATAAAAAATTTGAAATTTTTGCAAATTATTTGGAGTGTCATAAAATTTTTCAAAATCCCTATGTTAGTAGTCATTCTTGCATTTATTTTTTTAATAGTACTCTTACATATTGTGTTTGGTGAAATCAATAAAATGGCCACTAAGGCACTTCTTCCCTCTCATCCTATAGATAAATTTCTAATTTTTTCTCATAATTATGACAATGAATGGACAAATTTGCAAAATTGCACATTAGCCAAAAATGAGGAAAATGATTTCATTTACAATGAAGACAATTACTATTGTTGTAATGAGGAATATGATGATGCATATGAATGTGAGAGTGAAGAAAAAGTAGATGCATATTCTTCTCTTAAACCTATCTCTTTTCTTCCCTATTCCAAAGAAAATAATTTTGATAAATAGGAAATTTAATTTTCACCTCATTATCCTATGCACAATACATCAAATGTACAAATTAGTCATGAAATTTCAAGTGAACCTCTCATTGGTGATAATTTGCTTGCATTTGAACCTAGTTTCTCCTTCTATTTTGCTACTTCTACGTTCAAATTATAACAATATAAATGAAATAGAATCAAATTTCCAATGCATAGTTCAAATGATCAATCTCATTTTCTTAACTCTACTTTGTCATCTCAAACAATGATAAAAGAATGTCTAAATGATAACTCTCTTACTCTTACTTCTCATATTGAAAATGAAAATAATGCATGCACTCCATTCAAGGATAACATAGATGCACATAGTTCCAATTTCACATGATAATCTATTACATATTAAAAAAGAATTAACATCTTCTCTTACCACTCTCTTTAGTGATAACGAGTATGATAGTGAACATGCAAATGAATATGACAATGAGAGTAAATATGAAAGTGATACTTCTACTTCTACTCTTTCAAATAAACGAAATTTTGATTGTGATAATGCATAGAATAATGACTATTATTCATATAGTGAAGAAGAAAATGCAACTCATGCTTCTAACTCTTATCTCACTTCTCTCGAACATAATGCATTACAAAATGTTGATTCTACTTCTATGTGTGATTATATTTAAAATGATGCACATGTCAATGATAAAATCACATCTTATATTTAATTAGAATGTGATTCACTAAATACTAAAGATACCAATGAATCTCCCAAGACACCCCCTACTATAGTAACACCTATTTCTCACACTACAAAAAAAGAAAATGATAGTCCACATCCCTCTACTAAGGTCTAAGTTGCCATTCCTCCAAAGGTTCAAGTGAGCACACCCCCTCTCTATGATCCAATTTCTAAATGTAGCATTCCCATGGCTAAAATAAATGATAAAATTCAACATTTAAATGAACCACTTCAAGACACTAATATACCATCCCAAGAGATTATTTATTTGACGCATGCGGTTGGTGAATTACAACACCAAGTACATCTCCTTACTTTGGAAAACAAGGCTTATAAGTCTTAGATGGATGCCAGTGACTTGCATGGTAACCCTCTTCTGAAGACATTTGTCAAAGCTTCATTGTCTAAGCACTTCCAGATATCATCATTACCTCAATTTCATGAAACTAGTAATCCATTCATACACCTTAAAGCCTTTTTAAAGGCTTTGCCATCTCATGCGAGTCCTTTGATTCTACTTAAGTTGTTCCACCAGACATTAGTGGGTAATGCACAAAATTGGTTCTTTCATATACTCCCTATTGGTTCCTTGCATACATATGATGACTTAGAGGAGGCACTTCTCAAATATTACATAAAAATGTGGGTCCTTGTGTTCCATATGAGAAACTTGCCACTTTGCATCAAAATCCCTCAGAGCTAGTTAGTGATTATATCTTACAATTTAAGACTTGCATGTTATGCTTAATCTATAAACTAAAAGATTTAGAGGTTTAAAATATATTTATTAAGGGGCTTCACCAACCACTCCTAGATCATGTATTATATCATATAGAGTCCTCTTTTAGGCACTTATGTTATACAATTTTAGCATTGGAAAATAAATTGGGATTGGTCAAGTTAGATTCAGTTGATCGACTTACTCTGGATTTCACAGCTTTACCTCCATCTACAACTCTTAGCACACAACATCCAACATGTACCAAATAAGATACAAGACCATAGGTAGAAAAAAACTAGTTAAGAACAATGAGCTAGTTTTCAAAGCACCGCCTATAGTATGCACTACAAAGAACAACATTAGGGCACCACTATAGTTTGATTTAGAATGGGCTATCCCATATGTCATATTATCAACACTACTAGATGGGAGGTTAATCACATTGAATTATACTCATCTTCAAGATCCACATCTCTTACATAGATAGCCACATCACCCCTTTTGTAACTATCATCATATCTGTGGACACAGAGACAATGATTGTTATGGACTCAGAGACTATATTAATAGATGTGTTGATAATGGTATCATAGCATTCGTATTGAGGGCACTAAGATCTCCTCCATCATGGATCCATAGACCTCATTCCTCCATGATTGAGTCTTCTCAGGACATTCCTTCATAGGAATCATCGGTTACTCATCATGAGAGTAATGTGGTTTCTAGGATATAGCCTCATAGTAGATTTCCTATCCCACCTGCTTGAGGGTTTGGAGACCAATATAGACAGAGAAACCTACATATAATAGTGTAGTCTATGGAGTACATAGTGTAGTTCCATATACATATCCAACATAGTCACAAGCACCGTGACAATTTTTTCAGGGTCTTATCTCATGTAGCAACCCATTATAGTTAAGATTAGATGAACCCACATCACAGTGTACTGCTCTAGATAGATATTCATTACACCCAAGTTTTTAAGGACCTATTTCACATAGAAACCCAATATGATTGCAATTAGATGATCCCCCATCAAAAGTTACAGTTCTATCTTGATCTATTTCTCAGTCATACGTATCACAATAGAGGTCACAGGGTGTTATTTCACATAGCAATCCACTATGTTTGTAGATAGATGAGACTCCATAACACACAGTTTCAATTGTGCATCTATTGAGGTTACATCTTATAGAGTTTCCATGTACAACTAAATTTAGTGCACCATAGACAACATCAAATATAGGGCACATTCCTACACAACATGAGCAGTATGGCCACTTATTCAGTTGGTCATCAGGGTTCAGATAGTGATAAATCAAGAATGGGGCTGATATACACAAAGTGATATTTTACATCCCCTTCTACTAACAACTAACATTCCTAGTTCCAAATAACCATCCATAGCCAAACCAAATTACCCAAATCTCGATCTTACCAATATCCTATTTTACTAATCTTAAGCCAATTCACTTTATCAAATCAATTTACCAATTACAAAACAATAAAGTTTTTACTCACGTATGATTCAAAATCAAAACTAGCATCACACTTGAACCTATAAACAACAATCAAATCACATCCAAAATACCATTTTACCAAACACATGTAACATCAACATCAATGCCAAATCAACTATTTCTAATCAACCATTTGGAATAAATATACCAATATACTCCAAATTCTACAACATAATACACATGAGTCAAAATCAAACAAGTATCTATATATATAATGAGTTTTCAATACATACACACTAGTATTGGGTATAATCAATCATGAATGGGCACCAAGCCCTCACTCTTAGTCTCACTCTTTCCACTAGTGCTAGTCCCATAATCTACCCTAGAGCTCGATGGCCTCACACCCCCTCAATCTATTTCATGCCTCTTATAATGACTCTTTCACTCCAGTAGCCAACCATGCTCCTCATGCAAGTCCATGTATCATCTCTAAATATCTACATACTCATCCATGATCCTCATTTTAACATATCTAAAATTAGGTTGGGGCATCTTATGCCTATCCAACGTAGCTCTCAACTCATCTCTCTCTCCTGCTACCCTAACATAAACCTGTAGAGGTACCTATATAGGTGGGATAGAATAGTCCTCCCCCATGAAAATGCAGTGACATATACCTCCACCTACACAAAATCCTATGCATCCTATATGCAATGGATAATATACTCCCATCCATTGTAACAAAAGATGCCAAAAAAATAGCCAACCACTTCTATAAGTGTAGAACATTAGACTGCACATGTGGCCACACCATTTACTATTATTCTCAGTGTAGGACTCTTCAACATGTTACTTGGTCAACGATGGATTAAAAAACTTTGTGAAATACCTTCTACAGTTTAGAGATGCATGAAATACATTCATGCTAATTATGTTATTACAATTAGTGGAATTTCTTATGAGTTACCACTCCCCACTTCAGAGCCATCTCCTACTCTCTAGTAACTAGTTTTAGCTCCTCCACCAGTTATAGTTCTTCCTTCAATTAAGATTTAGACATAATCAAGGCCTCCCTAACCATCACAAAGATTTCATACACTTACATGGAGGCCTCTCTTAGAGCAACCACTACATCAATGATAGTTTCAAGACACTAGATAGTTTCCATCTACAATATTCAAACCTAGGGTAGTATCATTGAGGTCTCATACCTCTACACATAGAGCACATTTTTAGAGAGGTTCTTCTACTACTAGATGGATCCCTAAGAGCCCAAAAGTTGTATCCACTTCTTAGAGTTATAGGGGTACCCCACAATCAATTTCCACTATAGAGATTTCAATGCACTTACAACATAGCTTTCAGAGTCACAGTCTCAACCCTTCCATCATGCTTCACAATTATGCACAATCCCTCTCCTTGGTACAAGACACCATGATAGGGAGTCTCTTATGAGACTCATTATTTAGTATCATTTCTTCTCAGTCCTTGTATATAATTTCTCATCTTACTTTTACATAGTTTATTTTCACTTTTTTATACATAGTTTCCTTATGATTACTTGTACCTAGCTTATTTCAAAATACCAAAAAAAATAAAATATTTCAAAATACCAAAAACAATACAATATTTTAAAATACCAAACATAATATAATATTTCAAAATATAAAAACATTCAAATAACTAAAAACACCCAAAAATTTTCAACTATACTCATTATCCATGCTTTACATTTCTACTACCATGCTAGACTTACATTTTGTTGTTCTATGTTATTGTTTGTCAATTTATCTACATTACCATGCTTTATTTGATCTTCTTTGAGTGTGTGTAGTGACACCCAGATACTTGATTGCTTCACTCTACCCACTTAGGGGGCATCCTATTTTTACATTTGAGACCGACATCGACATATCTACTCATTGGGGGCATCTTCTACATGACCACACCATCCAGGTTATGTCATTCCTACACCAATAAATCTAGTTATCATGTTGATGTACATTACTTACTAGCTTACATAGATTATTCTATCGACACTCACTAGTATATAACACTTATGTATTTTTTAGAATCTACTTAGTCTTGTACTACATGCTTTGTATACTTTCACTTCTTACTTTGATCAATTAGATGTGATAGTATTTCCAGTATTTACATGCCTTCCTTTCTTGCTTTGAGTAGCTAGATGCGATTACATTTCTCATTTCCTATTTTTTTACTTGTGTGTCCTTTAAGACATTTTCTTTTACTCTTGTATATGCTTGCGACCCTCATGCCAATCTTGCTTGTTTGTAATTATATGTATATGTGGGCATTTGAACATTCCTTGTATGCTTGCTTTTCCAGTTTGAGTGACATGTACCCATGTCCCTTGTTTGCTTGGACCCTTGGCCTCTTTTGTATACTTCTTGCTTCTTACCTTGTGTGCTTATTTTCTTGTTTGCTTCTCATTTATTTGCAATGCCTTGATCCACATTATGCATTATCTTACCTTCATGGATGCCATGATGGACATCATGATCCATCACTCCTTGAAAACTAACCAAATTTATATTTTTAGTTTAGTATATTGTACATGTTATTACATTGTTACATCTATCTAAGCATACCCCTATTAATCTAACAATCTCCAATATAAACTATGCTATATCTTGAGGCATCTTTTGGATTATAATTGCTATATCATGTATTTTGTAGCATAACACACTTGCAGGGCTCTTTGTTCTGAGTGAAGTCATTGTAGGGTCTTCATTCTTGCCCTCAAAAGAGGGGGGAACAAACAAGGGTTTTATCATAGATATCAGAGCCCTCTACTGATCAAAATCAATTTTATAGAACACTCAACAATAATTAGAATTGAAAACATGTAGAATAGACCAAAAAAATAGAGATGAACATAGAACAATCATAAAAAATAGTAAAGGACAAGAGCGTCCCATTTGGACTACAATGCCTTATAGCAAAATGTCCTATTTTTGGTGGTCCTATCTAAACACTTAAAAAACCAAAATTTTCAAAAATAGATAAAAAAGTAAGGTCAATTATAGTTTTATCAGCTACAATATAGTTTAGATTAGGTAGTTTCAGTATAATTTAACTTAGAATATCTAGAAATAGGGGGCATCATGTGCAACATGATGGCTCTCACTTCTAGTTTCATATTGGGCAATTGGTACAACTTTCAAATCAAAATTCATGTTACAAAAACTAGTGATTGGGGGCAATATGCATGGCACATTTGCCTTCTTTTCTTTCCAATTCATTGTATTACCTAGGTATTCTTAGCAGTTGTGTGCCTTATTCCATTTGTAGGTGGTTGGCATAATTTTAGAATGACTTTCATATAAGCCTAGTTCTTAGTTTTGGATTGGATTTCATACAAGCCTAATATCCACCTTTTAGAGTGGCCAAGATTGGCCTCGTTCTCAATACACATTTGACTATCCATGCCAAATTGTTAGATTACAAAGCATTCATGGGATTTATGAACCATCTCATATGACACACATTCATACTAGTGTCAGCTCATAGTTCAAACTTAGTGGGCAATGACGGATCCACAGGACTAGCTAGCCTTTGTACTCTTGAGCCACCTACTCAAAAGGATTAGACACACAGTCCAAACATTGATTAATAGATGCATAATCACATAGCTTGAATACATAGTGGGAAATAATGAAGCCAAAGGGCTTGCCTTTGTATTCTTGAGCCACCCTTAGAGAATTGAATACTCAGCTCCATTCATGATATTAATCTTGGTACAACACATACCCAAAATCACTCAACATCACTCAACATCACAACATGTTTTGTATTGGTTCACATATCTGGTGAGGTGTATTCATTCTTTTCTCTTCTTCTCTCTTTTACTTAGATTTTAGATATTCTTATTTTAGACATAGCATGTCTAGTAAGAACTGATCTACTCCTTATTTTATCTTACAGATGTATGCTTCATGCTATGCTCTCTCTATGCACACTCAACATCACACATCTTCATGGGTTTCACCCTTATAGGTAAGTTTAGGTATGCTTTCTATTTTTCCTTTATCCTAGTATTTCACTTTGCTGCATCACTAGAATAAAGGGGGAAAACTGTAGTCATATAAAATGTCCAAATTGGTAGTTTGAGTGTGGCTTGCAACACCCCATCCATAAGTCCTTTTTGCATGCACTTGTGACCCTTTTAGACACCTTTTTGCTCATTACCAGTCATCCAAAACCTTTTAAATGGTCATTCCACCTCAACCAAACAATATTCCTCATGCCAATCCTATTCCCCTAGGTTACAAGCCTATAGGATAGGAGCACCCTATTTGGACTATAGCACCCCATAGAGAAGTGTCTAATTTTTGATGGTCCTATTCATTTGCACTTTGAGCCTTAATGGTCATTTTTATCTGGTTATTATCCTTAATTAGGTTGGTTGAGCATAAATACATCTGCCCCATGACCAATCCATATAACATCCCACTCAAAGCTCATTTATAAAGGAGGTGACCAAACTTACAAAACAATCAAGAGTACAAACAAAACACTAAGGCAAACTTCCCTAGTCTTTATAGACAATCACCCAACACAACTACAAAACCTACTCAAATCCTCATACCAATCCCTAGCCACCTCAAACACTATCAATTTAGCATTTGCATCTACATCACACTATTACACAAAGCACACTAGGTGGGAGAACTACATATGGCTTGATCCCTCTTCGGAGTATTGGTATGTAGGCAACAGGCCCACATAAGGGGATTGGATTTCACATTCAATACATCTTTCACACTAACCCCCCTCTTTCTCAAGTGACTGAAATATCATTTTATCAATCATGATGGAGGGTTAGAGTTTGAAGACAAAATCAGCTCCACAGTGAGTTTCATTGATGACTAGCACTTGATTTTTCATAGACATGCTCACATAGGCACAACATAACTACCTAGAAAGTTTCAGGTCTTTGTGATTAGTTTAGATAATATCATTAGAAATGGACAACACTAAACACCAAAACATTTAATTTTTGGTGCTCCTATCCTTTCATCCCTAAAAATCTAGATTTAGGTTTATGACACCTTTCCAATCCTACACAACCATTTTCAACCTCTTTATTAGTCACCTCAGTCTAGTTTTTAGCTATGTTATATTCTTCTTATTTATTGCTATTTTTAGAAAGGTGAAAAAGATAAATAGTTTAACAAATCAAGACTATATTTATTGATATATTTTATACTAATTTATTAATCTAGACCCTTAAATAAAATAGGAATAAAACTCCATTATTCCCAAAATAAGTTAAATCAGGTACATGATGCGTAGAAGGCACATAGAGTTGCTAAGTGACATGATCATGGAAGCACAAATCTAAGATTAATGATGAGTGATTGCAAGTTAAAGGCTAGGCTACTCCTAAGGAGATCGATAAAGTGCATTTGATCTAGCTACTAGGGGACACAAGATGAATATGTGTGTCTGCAATGTTTATATTACACAGTGACCGTTAGCATTTGAATTAATGAAGGAAAATCAATTTGAGTATTTTACTTATATCTTTTGATCTATGTAGAATTTGATAATGGTATGAAAGGAAAAGTTGAATATTACTTCAAGACACATCCAAAAGAGTTGATTAAAATATTTGAATGTTTGTACAATTACATATATTGATCTCCAAAGTTGATTGTGTTTGACCATATTTTGAAAGTAACTTGAGAAGGATAATTGAATAGTTATTGATAGTATTTTGATGTTTCAAGATAAAATAACTATTAAAGAGTGTTTTAGACTCCATGAGGACCATATATATAGATATTAGAGGTTTGAACAATCTGTCTTCAATGTGAATAAAGGCTTAGAAGTTGATTATGTTTATTGAATACACTGATAATTTGATTGACAATCTTGCAGAGGTAAGTTGAAGGTGTTTTGAGTAGAGTTAAGGAAGAAAATGAGTATGGATATGTTCTATATGTCTATAAGGATTATGATATGCCCTTAATCTATTGTGGAGAGTCAAAATAACTTGATTATAATTGACTATGTGTGACCAGTCTGAGTGGTCATTCTGAGAGAGTTGAATTGAGTGATTAGAGCCTATGTTGAAGTATCTAAAGCACATATAGTTTTATCATATGTCCTAAAGGGTTCACTGATGTGATCTAATCATATGACTATGTTAAAGTCTTGAGTGTTTGCTTCAGAAGTTTGATACCATGTTTTCTATATATGAAGACCCGAAGAGCAAGGAGACCTAATTGATAGGTTTGAGTGTTGAGTTGGTGTTTCAGGTGGAATAGACACATGAGGGAGTGAGAAAGGGTCTATTGGAGATAGGTTTGATGTGTTCTAAGCATTTTTAAAAGATGAAGGTGGTTCAAGTAGACTTGCATGTAATGTGTGAGTATGAAGGCCTATTGTTTTAGGTCTCACCAAGACCTAATGGTGGTTTAGGAATAACGAGGTATTGGTCAACATAAATAATATGTGGTTCTTACATGTAACATGTATGAGGACCTATTTCAAATATGGTTTAAATATCTAAAGGATCTTGGTCGACCAAGATGGCTTAAAGGAAGAGAGTGGTATAAATACAAGGCATGCTTAGACAAATTTTGGTAGTTGTGTTTGTGTTGATTCAAGTGAAGGAGAGAAAATTTGAATGAGAAGGTACATGTTAGTTAGGACCATCAACATGTGAAAAAGATCAAACATATTTATCTAATAAATTTGATGCAAGAGGATGCATAGGTCATTGGACCTAATGAGCCTAGAAGAGGCAATTTGAACAAGTTAGCCTTAGAGGTAACTTGAGAGAGATTGAAGGTGAAGAGTACAGACAAAGGAGATAATAATTAGTTGAAGAGTAGAAATTGTAGACACTTGAAATTGGCCATTGATAACCTCTAATCAGGGTTTTGACCAATTTCTACCCAAAATGCACAATTTAGCCTAAATACACTAAAACATGCTAAATGATGTAAAATTGACATATTCAAGTGCTGATTTTGGCCAGGGTATCCCTAAATGAGGCAATGATATTTATGTGATAACTAACTTTGATCAGTCCATTTTGAGTCAAAATGCCAAATTTGCACCTGCATGCTCTGGACTGCTCTTTCCTATCAAATCTTTTGCACAAGACTTGTGCCTTTGTTATTTGTTGTTGGCAACATCCTAAATAAGAATACACATCCAACATATCTAATAGTGACTTCTAGTTCCAATCCAGTCAAATTTAGGACCAATAACAAGGCATTTTGATCAATTTGAGTATTTTGTGCATAAAGTGCTTAATCATGTTTAAGAGCTAATTAACCCAAATCAAAGCCTAATTAATAATTCCATGGAAACTTATTGAATAATTTGTTTTAGGAAATGAATATTGAATATCTGCATCATCAAGTGACCTCATTTCTTGGGAAGACATCCCTAGGCCATAAATGCCACAAATATTAGGATTCATGCCTCCCATGCCTCATTAAAGCCCTCCATGCCTCTTAATTTCCCCTTCTTCCAATTCCATGATGATGATAATTACAAACTTAATTCCAAAAATTGAATTAATCCTCAACCACACATCTCAATCTTGAGATGGATGGTTCAGGTTGATTATGATCAAATCCAAAAATCTATAAATAGAAGGCCTCACAACATCATTTCTAAGCTTAATTAGTGCAAAGCTATAATGCAGGATTGGTTCCAAAAGCTTAATGCAACTAGTGTTACCATGCCAAATTGATTCCAAGCCAAGCCAATCCACAAGCCAAAGGTACCAAGAGGAGATGAAGGTAGCCACACTCCATTGAAGAAGACCTCTTGAAATACAAGCCAAGCAAGCCACCATTATAAAGGCATTTGAAGCATCCAAGGAAGGTGAAAGGAATTCTTGTGTTTTCATTCCTTGCTTTTTAGTTGTGCTTGTCATTTTCTTTTATTAACTAAGCTCTCCCTAGTGTCTAGGCCTACAGATGTTATGCTATTAGTGTGCTTATTTCATTTTGTTTTCTTTTTAGAACTAACACCATACTAACCATCATCTCTTGATTCAAATTCTTAGATCACATATGGCACACCTAGTGGGACTTAGATGCATCCTACACCTAAATGAAATCCTTTTGCAAACTTAAAAAACTTATTTGAGCTTTTAAAACTCTTACAAATTGGTTTTCTAATTTTTTTGCTATTTTTGGTTGCCATAGTTTTTACATAGTAATCAACATTGGTAGAAATACCGACATCAACTACTTGGCTTAACCGATGTTGGTCAATAGAACTAACATTAGTTAGATCTCGGTTGGCCGTAACCAATGTTGGTGGTATTGATTGACGTTGATCACTGTGTTTTTTCTAAAAAAATAGACCCAAGACCTACTTTTCTATAGTTTCTTGTTTCAAACTAAAAAGAGCTTCAAAGCTAAAGGACATGCTAATAATTTTGATACAAGACCAAGTGGGATATTTGCTCAAAACATGTTTAAATCACTTTTGCATGCTTAAAATTGGATTAGGAACTTTGTTTTCGTGCTTAATAAGGGATTTTTAGATGTTTTTGGTAAATGTTTTTCATAGTTTGTAACTAAGACCAAGGGGTCAAAAGAACATCACCAAACATTTCATTTGGGTTTAAAATTGAACACACTTGCCAATTTTTGCTTGTAATAGTTGTTTAGATTAATCTTGTTTGGAAAAAAGAGGTATGTTACGTGTATGCTCTTATATTTGTCCCCTATAGGGAACCCTTGGAATCAAAAGTTCCATTCCTATTGTAAGTAACCTAGTCCAAGGCTTAGAAATAAAGTCATCTAAAGCACTCCCCAAAAACTCATCAAAGTTTGGGTGACCTTGAAAATGACCCTAAGGTATTTCTATTTTCATGCTTTATTTATTTATGCATTTTTGCTTGTGAGGGGGACTTCATCACCTCCCATAAGTTCTTTAGGGAAGCTTTGACTTGGGGTTTCATCTCCCAACATTTACTTCATTTGAATCTTTTAGAGTTACACATAAGACGTAGTGGTACTTTGGACATCTCACTACACTGAGCAAACAACATGATGTAATGGTTGCAAAAAGGACTAGACCTTTTTACTCCAAGTCAAGTGATATGGACCCAAAATCCATGCTTTTATTTTACATTATTTAGCATGAAAGTCATTGTGCAATTGATTCCCCTAGATCATTCGAAAACTTGTTAGAATTTAAACAAATCCCCACTTGCCAAGGAAGTATTGTTGGTGTAAGGTGCACCTCAAGGTCCATGTCATAGTATTGTCATTTGAGAGAAGGGGGGGTATAAAAACCCTACTATATAATATGTATTTACTTTTAGATGAACACTTAAAATCCTCTCAAATGACATATATTGATGGATTCCAATAGTACCAAGCAACCTCATCAGTTTAGGATCTAAGGGTGATTAATT
Source organism: Torreya grandis (assembly GCA_037957365.1). Lineage (NCBI taxonomy): Eukaryota > Viridiplantae > Streptophyta > Pinopsida > Cupressales > Taxaceae > Torreya > Torreya grandis. The sequence goes on along the minus strand of JARHVA010000001.1, from coordinate 15,072,484 downwards.
TATTGGTATTATCCTAGTTTAAAGTCTTGTTTGGAGTCAAAACTTGGTGTAAACAAACATTCCAAACCCAACACATAGTCTAAATTTTCTTTTGAACAAAGAGGCATTATGCTGCTCGCGTGAACTCATCAATTTGCCTTGTTCAAAAGTTCATCAAAGCCTTGAGAGTCATATCATCCACTTTGGCATAGTTATATTTCCCAATTGAGTCTATACCTTGACCAAAGTTGTTTAAGTCCTTCATTTATGATTTAAATTCTAAATTAAACCTTTACAAGTTCATAGGGTTGATGTGTTAAGTGGGTTCACCATTTGCACTAAACTTTAGGGAACTTAAGTTTAATCTCCAATTTAGGTTGAAGGCCGTTTAAGACTCATAATCATTATCCTTGCTTGATATACTTAAGCCATTTTGTGCAACACTTGAATTTTAAGTCCATACACCACAACATTTTGAGTCAAGAAGGGTAGTGTTGTGCTGTCAAAATTGTGGAAAAATGTATTTGACTTAGAAAGTTTTTGAAACAAACTTTTTTATCATACCTTTTGGGCAGTATAGCATCATTACACTACCTAAATAATTTCAAAATTTGTTCCATATACCTTATTACATAGAATTTCAAATTTTTGCTTACATATTCAGACCGATCTAAGTGTAATTTTGATCCTTTGTCTAAAGCATAGTTATACTATTCACCTTTGTCTAGCTTGTTTGTCAAAAAGAACCAAGTTTTATACCATTATTTAAGAGAAAATAAACTATTGATAAAGTGCCTTTTGTTTCAGACCTTATACCTAGTTGACCAAGTTCATGTCCAAGAATCGAATACCTAGTGTTTGTTAGAAGTGTTTCAAATCTGTTAGATTAAAACTTTCATACATTTTTCATAGTCTAGTTTTTGATGCCCTTTGTCCAAGAGTCCTAGCACATGCCTTGTTTGAGCCTAGATTTTGATGTCGCGTTTGGTCAAAATACCTAACAACTTTTAAATTCCTAGATTAGATTGCTTTGAAACACTTCGACCTTAGAGTTTGGCATTTCAATTTTTGATCCATTTACTTGCTTACCTTTGTGTGAACAGTGAGACGTTAGATATTTTAAGCTAGCTTGTTTCCTCACAAATATTTTCATAAACCTTTTGATACTTTTTGAAAAATTTAGACCAAGTTGAAGGCATGATTTTTTTTAGATTCTATCTTTTTTTTAGAGTTTGTATAACTCTTTGACCTTTTATTGCAAAGCATTGACTATGGATCCCAACATGTATTCCTACACTCATAGTGGACTCATGTACAATCTAGGGATTAATAATGTAGTTGTGTAGGAAGAAATGGTGCAAGACCCCTATGTAGATAACATTGATTATGAGATGGATTCTTATCCCTCTTATAATACTCAATCAGGGGCACAAAGCCAAGATCCATTGGCTAACTATTTGGTTAACACACCACCTTACATAGAACAAGACAAAGAAAAAACTACATAATACTTAGCTACAATGCCAACAATGGATGGACCAACACTCCAATAGTCATACTCTACCAATACATCTTCCATGTATGATCCATTTTTGTTTGAGTGACATTTGTTAGAGATCAAAGATGAGATTTTGGTTAGTGCCATAGAGGTAGGGGCTAAGTTTCCCATAGACTTCCCCTATCAAAATTTACCAAGTCTAGTAAGAGTGCCACATAATATCATTTACAATCAACAGGCTTCTTCTAGAAATCCTATGGATCTCATCCAAACAACTTAACAAGACCCCAGTATATCCAATCGAGTCAAAAAATCATAGAAGATCACTTTAACCAAATGCAAATAGCATACCAAATTTACCTAAATTTAACACATGATTTCAATTAGATGAAATGATAACTCCTTGAATAAAATAGTTTGAACCTTGTCCCTGCTTAGTGCGAGTGCACAAGTATTTTATTAATATTAAAAAAATAAGTACATAAGGGTGCCTTTACTCTGTTAACCCTTTTTCATAGCAAACATTGATTTATATAGTTTTTATCAATGACTGGTAAAAACAACTAACCTATAACCAACTATTTACGGGAAAAAAACCCATAAGGTAGTTCTAATTAATAAATATAAAACATGAAAACTACCTAAAATTAAACTAGCTTTATTTTATGGGGGTGTCTTTACTAAAAGATGCATGCCCCATTAACAATAATATTAATTAACCTACCAAAAATCTAACCTAATGTTAAGACTTTGGAACAAGTCCTAACAAACCCCCGTATGATCCAAAGTCAAGTCTTTGGACACATACCAAGCATTTTTCTAATTTTTTCAAATTTGATTCTGTCAAGGGGTTTTGTGAAGATATCAGCTGTCTGATCGGTAGTTGGGCAATATATTAGATCAAGAGCTTTCTTTGCCACCAGCATTCATAGATAATGGTATTTGACATCCATATGTTTTTTTTGGCATGAAACACTGGATTCTTAGACATCTTGATTGCACTTTGATTATCAATTTATAACTGTGTAGGAGCAAACTGAGAAACATAAAGATCTTCAAGAATATGAAGAAGGTAAACAATTTATCTGGAAGCATTCCATGCTGCAATATATTCTGATTTTGCTAATGAATTTGCCACTGTATCCTGCTTCTTAAAACACCAAGCAATGGCAGCTGAACCCATATGCATAGTGTATCCTATGGTTGACACTCTGTCATCCACACATCTGCCAAAATCTGCATCACAATATCCAACAAGTTTAAAGTTCTTGTTGTGGCGGTATTCAAGGCCATATGTTTTCATTCCTTGAAGGTAATGAAGTACTCATTTTGCTGCATGCCAATGAATTTATCTAGGCTCATGCATAAACCTAGATAAAATTCCAACTAAAAATGAAATATCGGGCCTGGTAGTCATCAAGTATATCAAACCTCCCACCAATTGTCTATATGTGGTGCCATCAAAAAAGGCACTGCTATCATGCTTAGACAATTTCAAGTTACTTTCCATGGGAGTGAGGGTAGGTTTGCAATCACTCATGCCAAACTCTCTAATAACTCAAAAATATACATCGTTTGTGAAATGAAAATACTATGCTCTTTCTGAGTTACCTCTATGCCTAGATAGTACTGAAGAAGTCCAAAATCTATCATCTCAAACCCATATTTTAATTCCTTCTTCATAGACTTGTTATGGGTTTCATCATTACCTGTGATAAATAAGTCATCGACATAGAGAAAAAATATCACCATTTTCTTACCCTGCACTCAAAAATAGAGAGTATCATCAGATTCACTATGATGAAAACCAATAAATTTCAAGTATGAATCCATTTTCTCATACTAAGCCCTGGGTGCCTGTTTGAGCCCATACAAATCTTTTATCAATTTAAACACTTTGTGTTCAGCACCCACCTGTTCAAAACCTTGAGGTTGTTTCATATATACTTCTTCTTGTAAATCACCATTTAAAAAAGCACTTTTAACATCCAATTGATGTACTTTCTAACCATTTTGTGCTACTAAGGCAAGTACCATAGGAATAGTGTGCCATTTGGTAGTTGGTGAAAATGTTTCCTCATAGTCAATACCTTCTTGTTGTGCATATCCTTTTGCAACAAGTTGTGCCTTATGTTTATCAATGGAGCCATCTGATTTATACTTAGTCCTATAAACCCATTTATATCCGATAGGTTTAACATGTAGAGGAGGATCAACTAAAACCCATGTATTATTGCTAAGTATGGAATCATACTCACATTTCATCCCCTATTGCCAAACATGTTCAGTAGATGCCTCCTCAAAAGTGGATGGCTCAGTGGAAGAAGTAGTAACAACCATAACATAGTTTACCTATTTTTGAGAATTCTTGGGCTTTATTAAATTAACTTCATCTACTGTCAAGTCAAAAAAAGTACTTTGAGCCCATTTTGGATACTTAGACAAATTATTCAAATCAGGGACTCTAGAATTCTTGTTATGAGCATCATTCGAAGGGGGACTTAGAGAATTTTCAACAATTTCTAAGTCATCAACCTGTGAACTTGTAGATGAAGGAGAGGAAAGTGAAGGAATTTGAGTTTCATACCACAACTTTAAAGAGTTATCCCCATTATTTAAACCCTTATCTCTTTTTGTATTTTTCCTCTCTAATTTATCAAGTTGAGAATAAATCTCTGCATTGTTCATAGTCCCAAAGTCATCAAATATTACATCTCGACTCACTATGAATTTGCCTGAATCCTATGAAAGCAAATGAAACCCCTTTTTATCTTCAGAATAACCAAGAAAGATACATTTTTGACTTCATGGTTCCAACTTAGTTCTGTGTTTAATAGGAACTAAAGCAAAACAAAGACATCCAAACACTTTCAAATGTTTAACTTTGGGTTTAAACCCATACCATGCCTCATATGGAGTTTGTCCTAAAAGTGTAACTGTGGGGGACCTGTTTCTCAAATACACTGCAATACCAATAGCTTCTGCCCAAAACCTATCAAGTTATTTGTAGTGTAACATGGCACGTGTTGTGCCCTCTAAATTTTTGTTCATCCGTTCAGATACTCCATTTTGCTGTGGAGTATAAGCATTACTGTATTGTCGATGAATTCCATGTTCTCGATAATAGTCTAAAAATTCATTTGAGGTATACTCACCTCTATTATCTGAACGAAGAGTGGCCAAATGTGAACCTGTTTCTTTTTCGACTAAGTGTAACCAATCAACAAACGTAGCAAAAACTTTAGATTTGTTTTTCATAAAAAATACCCAAGTCATCTAAGAAAAGTCATCAATAAATAAGAAAAAGTATCTACACCCACCAATGGATGACTTTTTCATGTCACATACATCACTATGAACTAACTGTAAACATCTGTTAGCTCTTCAAGATGACTATTTAGGAAAATTTTCTTGATTTTGTTTACCCAAAACACATGACTCAAAAAGAATACTATCTTTGCAAAAAGTGGGCAACCCATTCACCATACCATATCTCTACAAATCCAATAAAGAGTGGATATTCAAATGTCCATAGTGGAGATGCCATAACTGCTGTGTAGACATAGTATTTGTACCTGTGTCAACAATTGCCACAAGTTCTATAGTGGGAGGAAGCACTTTACAATGCAATCTAACCAAGTTTCCATCTTCATATCCAGTATACATTGTTTTATAATCATCCTTCATTGAATTGATGTAAATGAGCCCATTTTCAAGCACTATTTGATAACCTTTATTTCGAATAGTTACCAAAGAAGAAAGTGTTTCTTCAATGTGGGAACACACCAAACATCCTCCAAGTATTTTATTGACCCATTAGGAAGAAGAATCTGATTAGATCCAAGTCCTAGTGTTGTATGCATAGACTTATCTACTAAGGCAACTAGAGAGAGAGAAGCTTCCTTAAAAGACCAAAAGAAATCTCTCCTAAATGTCATGTGTTTGGTTGCTCCTGTGTCTAAAACCCATACATCTGTGAGCTCATCTCTAGCTTCATATTTAATATAATCAATGTGCCCCAAAGTATTGAATGCAGATTCATGGGCAACATTACTGGACTCATCATAGTCATGATTGGCATACTGAGAAGAGTTAGTCTTAGTCACTTTTTGTGGCCTCTAAATTTTATCAAAAGGAATCCTACATTGTGAGGCAATGTGACCAAATTTTCCACATCTATGACACTGAATGTTTGATCTACCTCGACCTCTACCCCTATTTGAGTTGTGACTATGTCCTTGATCACTTGTTTCATGTGAATGTGATTGGTTAGATTGTTGATTATTTGAATGAACTCTACCTCTATTTTGATATCTGCCTCCTCTATAACCTCGACCCCCTTTATAACTATTTCCTCTATCATTTTGATGCCTAGATGAAGATGAACTAGGCTTTGACTCTAAAACATGGGCTTCTTCGGTTTTCTTGGATTTATTGGGTAGAGAGAGGTCATGTTGGATGATAAACTTAGACAAATTATCAAAGTTGATACCTGTGATCTTGTCAGAGACATGCAACATTTCAACAAAATTCCTATAGGACCTTGGTAGTCCTTTCAAAGCAGTAGTGACTATGAGGTCATCATCTAATTTTCCAAAACTAGCCTTAGTGTACTCAGTAGTGATATTTTTAAATTTAGACATATATTCTCCCATATCCCCATCTTCATCTAATGATAAAGTAAACAACTAAATATGAATATCTATCTTCTTATGCTTAGGTTTCTTATCATACAAATCTGATAATGTTTTCTATGCAGTGTAACTATGAGGAGAATTTTAAATATGAACATAAGTATCATGAGTACAACAACATTTAATGAGAGCTAAGGCCTTAGAATCATGCAAATTAAATACATCTAATTTATTTTGCTCTGTTGGCAATGTGGGATTTTCATTCTTAACAATATCCCATAACTCATTAAAAACTAGTGAAGTCTCCATCAATCGTTTCCAATCAGAATAATTGGAAATTGTTAATATATCACCATCTAAAAGAAAATTTTGAATCTTCAACATTTTGAAATAAAATCAAGTGTAGTAGAAAAAAGTGCGATAAGATGCAAAAAGAGATGAAACAAATATCACACTCACTGCACAAGACACTGCTTCTATGGGGTTTTTCACTTAACCTCCGCGTAGAGAAGAAAAGAAAAAATGAATTTTTGATGGGTTTTGCACTTAAAATCACCAAAAATCAATGATTACACCCTTATTTCACCAAATTAGAACCTTATTCTACCAATTACACCCTTATTAACCACAACAATGTAAAAGAAATAGAATTGAATTCCCCCTTTTTCGATTTTTAAAACAATACAATACAATAAGTATGCATTTTACAACTTTCAAAGCATACAAAAAGCAGATTTAAAAGGGAATATTCTTTTTTACAAAAAGTATATTCTAAAGCAAAAGAACTTCTTTCAAAAAGAAGGGATTTGAACCCTTGACCTCTTCATTTGCAAACTTCTTACAAAATGACTTCAACCAATTGCTCTAAGAGCACTTTCAAGATATGATACTCAGAAATTTCTATTTATTTTGGATTTTGTGGATGAGGGGAAAAAAAATAAAAATACATGTGTAAATAAATTCAAACTTTTCCCTTTTTCAGCCTTCTCAAGCAAGCTTCCTCATGTGGGACCTAAGGCATAATTTCTGATATGAAAAAAAAAATTAGAAATAGCAAAAAATATTTCTTGAGTTTTTTTTGCAGTGCCATGTTTGCCTGGGACACCATAGCTGCTCCTGGTAATAATTTTTGCACTTGTTCTCTCTCCTAGAGGCCATACAAATCTATATAGGGAGGATAAAAAATATTTTACTTGAGTTTTAGCAATTTTTTTGAGGTAATTTTTGCAGGGAATGAATTCAAATTGAAGCCAGGGCATTGGAAGGCTGTACAAATTTGTACAGCTCAAAAAAATGCTAGATTTTCCTTGAGGATTAAAAAATAAGGGTCTTAACCAGTTTAACAGGTGTTTATGGATCCAAAAGTGCTGAAAATGAAATGAATCAATAATGGTAGCCATGAATGAAAATTATAGAGGTTTTTCACAAGTAAACAGGTCGTACAAGTCTGGTTTTTGCAAACAAAAAATGAATTTAATAACATTTAAATGCTAAAAATTCATTTTTTATGCCAAATTAGGAGTTTGAACACAAGAAAATGTAGTATCAAATGGCCAAATTGACCAGATTGTGGTATATGGAAAAATACACAGGTTTAAATGTAAAAAAATATTTGAAAAATTAAAATAATTTAATAATTTTTCAAACATTTAAACCAATAAATTTTTTACTTTATATGGCATACCTTATTTCATGCCATTGAATTCATGTGAATTTGACTTTTCACCTTGCCTTCTTTCGAATTCACCAAGCTCCCAAAATTACCATGTTCTGATACCACTGATAACTCCTTGAATAAAATAGTTTGAACCTTGTCCCCACTTAGTGTGAGTGCACAAGTATTTTATTAATATTAAAAAAATAAGTACATAAGGGTGTCTTTACTCCATTAACCCTTTTTCATAGCAAACATTGATTTATATAGTTTTTACCAATGACCAGTAAAAACAACTAACCTATAACCAACTATTTACTGGAAAACAACTCGTAAGGTAGTTCTAATTAATAAATATAAAACATGAAAACTACCTAAAATTAAATTAACTTTATTTTATGGGGGTGTCTTTACTAAAAGATGCATGCCCCATTAAAAATAATGTTAATTAACCTACCAAAAATCTAACCTAATGTTAAGATTTTGGAACAAGTCCTAACATGAACATGGTGAGTAAGCCCTTCATTGACCTAGTACCTTCAATAGGAGTGTTGATGGAATTAACTAGACAAGAGAATCTAAGTTCTGACCCATTTGTACAAAATGATTGAATGGATAACTTGATACATATGCTAGTTATTGAAGAAGTGTCTTTAGCTTCTACACTAAATAATGAGCCAAATATAGTAGACTATGTGTAAACAACATCCAATCTTGATCAAAGTTGTATTAACGCACAAACAAATAGCCAATAATGTGTGCCTATAGTTATCCCCATGAGTAGATCATCATACCAAGGAATAGGAGTTTCTATACCCCAGCCTCAACCAGTCACTTCGTCAAGTGTACAAATTATAGGATTAGATAATCAAACAATGGCTAATGTTATGCCTCAATGACAAAATGTGATGAATCCTACTCCTCCTCAACAAATAACAAGTAGTATTCCACAATAGACATAGTCTAGTGTATCAATGCAACAAAGGATAAATACATTGCCACCACAATTAAGGGCAACTAATATTCCACCTTACCAAGTAATGACAGACATGCCTTTTCAGTCATAGATTAATATGTCAGTCCAAAACCCAATAATGACTAGTCAACAACATGTAAATATTAGTCAACAATAGATGTTGAATCTACAACCTGCTTTTACTTCTTCATAGGGATTCATGCAAAAAGGAGGTCCCCATGTTTCTCAAGTACCTACTAGACAATTGTTGGTTCAAAATGTGCCACAAATTTAGAGACAGTGTCTTGGTCCACAAGTTCCTACTCAACAACAAGGTTTGATTAGTTGGTAACATGTCCCTTTTCAACCATAGTAGACATAGTATAGTTATATCCTTTCATCCCAACCACAAAATCTTCCAAGTCAAACCTTTATCATCAACCTAACCAGAATATCATGTAACCAAATGTGTAATTTTAAGTACATCCCAATCCACTTATGCATATTCTTGGTTCATTACCCAACCAAGCCAGTGTACCCCAACATGTGTCTCCATCATACCCTGGTCAAAGTGTCCCACTTGTGACCTCTTAGCCATTTACCCAAACCAATATTCTCCCTCAAATCAATATCCCTTCTAGTTTCCTATCCCAAGAATTGCAATAGATGAAGGATGCAATTACTACGATTCAGGTAGGGAAGCAGACTTAGAAGTTCAAATTAGATGATGTATGTTATTATCCATTCAATATGGAGTATTTACAGATATCATTTCCTCCAAGATATGAACCACCCAAATTTGAAAAGTACAAAGGGAAAGGTGACCCTAAGGCCCATTTGACTGAATTCTTTGTTGCATGTCAACCAATGGCATATAGTGACATATACCTCTCGCTATTGTTTCCAAGGAGCTTGGCTAGACAAGCCTTGAAGTGGTTTTTAAATTTGCCCAAGAATTTAGTAACAGACTTTGATGATTTTTTTGATAAATTTGTGCAGCACTTTTCCTATAATCTTGAGCATGAGATTTCATTAATGGACATGACATAAGCAAAGCAAAAAGATAGGAGAGTTTTTCAAGTTATTTATAGTGATGGAGAACCCTTGCAATCCATTTCACCCATAGTTTACTAGATAAATAATTAGCTATTGTGTTTACTAAAAATTTGCCTAGTGAGATAGCCTATCATCTGGAACTGCAATGTGCACATACGTTTAAAGAGATCACTGATAGAGTTTTTTTGATCGAGCAAGCGCTCATCAATAAAAGAGTCATTAAAATTAATTCTAATAATCAATGAAATAGCCAACAATAAAATCCTAATCAAGTGTAAGCATCACAATTGGCACAGGCCAATAATCAAGAAAGATTGAAGCAATTCAACCAAAATAAGAATGTTGTGGGAAATGGAGTAACTGAATATTATCATGTCTTAACTATGTAGACATCATCTACACCATATTTTTAGCTTACTCCTAGCTAGAAACCTCTCTAACTAATGCCACAAGTGCAACAAACAAGACCTACACAACAAATACAACTGTCTTTACCATTACAAACCCCTCCTAGAAGAACCATTCCTACACATCATGTTTTTAGTGACCTAGGAGAACCTCTTGAGTATGTATTTCAAAAGCTTGCTACTACTAATCTGATTAGTTGGCCCATACCAAAACATTATTTTCAAGGCATTCCTTACACTGATTGGTATCATGAAAATGAATTTTGTGACTATAATTAGGTCAACGGGTATAATCTACGAAGATGTGTCCAAATCAAGCATTTAATTGAAAATATGTTGGAGAATGGGGAGATAAAACTAGATAATGGTCCTTCCACTTCCAATCAAAATCTTGGGATCTATCAAGACCCCTTTCTCTGACATAACAATCAACAATAGTAGAATAATCAATAACAATAACAATGGCTAGTGTAGTAGCAAAATCAATAGTATCAGAATCAAAGGCTGAACTAGCAAAGTCAATAAAATCAACAACAAAATCCACAATAAAAAAAAATGGACAAAACCAAGGTCAAAATGGTAACAACCAAAAAACCTACCATGTAGTTGCACATGACTACAATAGGGGGTGGCATTAAGACCATCTCCATTAATCTTAAACCAAGTACTAATCAGTCTAGAACATTGCTAAACAATAATATTCACCTAAATCACATGGATAATCCCTCTTTGACCTGGGAGCGCATACAAGCAAACTAGAAAACTAGGACTTCACCTTTTAGATCTTATAGTGACAACTCATCCTTACCACATGACCACCTACAAGTGCACAAGCAAGCAAGACTTGTCCTGTCTAGTCCCACACCATTCCCAACACCAGTTAGCAATAATGGTATAGTATCTAATCTTGATTATGAAATCATAACTCAGATGTCAAAGATTACTATCCTAGGCCCTCAACCATCTTCCACTTTACCTATCATCTCTAACCAACCATTCAGCCTTAGAATAAACCATTCACTACTGACCAAGACATGAAGTTTGATATTGTGGACCAATTGCAAAAGTCACCAGCACAAATTTATATTTTAGATTTGCTTTGAATGTCAATAATCCAAAAAAACATCCTGAATGAGTTTTTGACCCAATCCACTATTGCTAGTGACATATCCCCTGATAAATTTCAAGATTTGGTTGGACACCTAGCTTCAGACGAACAAGTCACATTCAACCAAAGTGAAATGTCTTCCCTTGGTCCACTCCATAATAACCCATTGTACATAGAATTTTATATTAGATGACATAAAGTGAAATGTATCCTTATCAATAATGGATTTGGCCTCAACATAGTGTCTCTCAACCTAATCAAGCTTCTTGGGTACACAATGATAGATCTCTACCCAAAACTAATCACTATTAAAGCCTATGATAATCAAGAAAGAGAGTCTTAGGGCAACATTAGTTTGCCAGTTATTATTGGGCCTTTAACCCATGATACACTTTACCATGTGCTAGATCTTGAGTTATCATACAACATGATTCTAGGTAGGCCTTGGTTACATGAGATTCATGCAGTCTGATCAACATTGCACTAATGTATCAAGTTTTCCCACTCAGGGATGGAGGTGAATATTCTAGGAGATTTACACCCATATGAATGCTAGAAGCATCTTGAGGCTAAGTTTCAAAGTTATAATTATCAGTATGGTATGAATCCAAGTTTCAAGTAGGATAAAGGAAAGGCTATACTTATTGATCCTTCATCAGATAATTGCATAGATCATAATACCTTGGATTCCCTTTCCCACATGCCACCTCTTGAAGCTTCCAATCATTTCACCATTTTAGATAATGGACCAAGGGAATATGTGACCCATGATACATTTCATATTGCCAATCTTCCTCAAAATCTAAAAACCTTTGGGTGACCTAAGGCCATCCCACATATGCATTGGCAACAAAAGAACAAAGACAAGGGATCTATCACATTTGTATGAGCATCTGGCCTAGGACCTGATCCTCTTGAAGGGAATGAATTATGGTTATACAATGATGACAAAGCTAATTATTATAAAAATACAAAGTATTCTATTGCCAATAGGATCATGGAGCATCACAATTATGAAGGAAGAGGCCTCAAATCGAATCAACAAGGAACCATCAAGCCAATTTCTATTACTAAGTATGAAAGACTTTATGGACTTGGATTTAAACTACCTGGGGGTGACCCCACATATTTAATCCAAACTATATCACTAGTGACTAGTGATGATGATGTCAATAGTGAAGTAGAGTCTGATCATAGCCTTACCTTTGATAACCTAGATGAAACCAACCTGTTTGATAATAATGCCATTTGTACCCTTACCCAAGCTGTTCATCACAATCTACTACCATTATATTATCTCTAAATGATAGATTGGGACCAACAAGAATCTAGTCTACCAATTGATGAGTTCCAAAATGATGAAGCATTCTATGATTTCTTAGGCCTTAGAGATAATGTTTTGTTGGAAGATCACAAATCAGGATTCTCAATCACATTAGATCTTGTAGCCTATTTTGGAGAGAGAGTGAACACCCTTAGCCAAAAATAAATAAATAAAACATTGAGGTCCCAAAGTGGAAACCTCTTTGAGGCACTTTCTAACCAAGGAAAAAGTAAAGATAAAGGCAAGTGTAGTGGTGAAAACCTATTTCAGGCACCATTAGATGGGGGTGTTCATTATTCTTTGATTTTAGACCAAGAAACCACTAATGATGAACTTACCTATGGATCTGAGTTCAGTTTTGAGCAACAACAAGTATTTGATCAAAATCTCCAAGAATTTTTGACTATTTTTGTTACATAGCCAAATCTACCACTAGGAGACTCAGATTCATCATGCCTAGGAGAAGTTGAAGAGCAATTCTTAATAGAGGACCCTAACATAGTCCAATAGTTCAAGTCACTGCCTACTATCCTAGAAGAAAGTTTGACCCTTCTATTTGAAGATATAGTAAAGGTAAATATTGGGACTTTATGAGACTTGAAGTGGATAAAATTGAATGTGTCCCTCATTGAGGAGGAATGTGACATCTTGGTATCTCTATTGACAGAGTTTATGGATATATTTGCATGGGCTTATTTTGACATTCTAGGATTAGACCCCACCTTAGTTTTGCACCACCTTGTGGTTAATCCTGATGCCAAACTAGTAAAACAAAAGATCCATAAGATACATTCTCACATTGTTGTATTAGTAAAGAAAGAGTTAGAAAAACTGTTAGAAGTAGGATGTATCTGACCCATTGACTACTCTAAATGGATCTCTAATGTTGTATCTATTAGCAAAAAGCCTAAATGAATAATAATTTGTACTAATTTTTGAGACATCAACAAAGCTTGTCTTAAAGATGATTTTTCATTGCCTAATATCGATATGATCATTGACTCCATGATATGTTATGAAATGCTTTCACTCATGGATGGATTTTCAAGATACAATTAGATTAGAATAGAGCTAGAAGACCAGCATGCCACAACATTCACCACTCCATGGGGAACATTTTGCAATGAGGTGATGCCATTTGGCCTTAAGAATGTAGGAGCTACATATCAAAGAGCCATGACTGTCATATTTCATGATATGATGCACAATATTGTTGAAGACTATGTCAATGACATATTAGGAAAATCCAAGACCAGAGCCGACCATCCAATAGTGCTACATAGGACATTTGAAAGACTATGAGAATACAAAGTTAGACTAAATATAAAGAAATGTGTGTTTGGTGTAACTTTAAGAAAATTACTGGGCTTCATCGTGTCTCGTAAAGGTATTGAAGTCGATCCAATTAAAGTCCATGCTATAACTAAGATACCACCACTAACTAATTTGAAGCAACTTCATCATTTGCAGGGTAAGATCTAGTCCATCTAACACTTCATCTCTTAGTTAGCAGACAAGTGCCATCCATTTATGCACCTTTTGAAGAAAGGAGTCACATTTCACTGGGATGATCATTGTCAAATAAATTTTCAACTACTCAAAGATTATATTATCAATCCACCTATTTTATTACTTCTTATGTCAGTGAAGCCATTCTTATTATACCTATCAGCTACTGATTATGATTTGGGGTCACTCTTGGCTCAACATGATGATAATGAAAAGGAGCATGCTATTTACTACCTAAGCCATACCTTGGTTACATATGAACATAACTATGCACCTGTTGAAAAAGCTTGTCTAGCCATGTTTTTTATAGCTCAAAAATTGACATTATATGTTGAATAATAAAACCATGGTCATTTCAATAGTAGATCCACTCAAGTATCCACTATCTAAAATATCTTTACAAGGTATAATGGCTAAATGGATCATGCTTCTTAGTAAGTTTGACATAATATATATCAATCAGAAAGCAATCAAAGGACAAGTTCTTGCAGATCAACTTGCTGAAGCACCTCTCATAGACACCCAAACACTCAAGTTTCCATTTCTTGATGAATCCATCATGACCATTATTGATACACCCCTTGAGGAGCAGCCTTGGAAGATATACTTTGATGGTTTATTCATTGCACATGGATTGAGGGTAGGCCTATTATTTATTACACCACAAGGGGATGAGATCCAAGACCAGAGCTGACCATCCAATCATGCTACATAAGATATTTGAAAGACTATGAAAATACAAAGTTAGACTAAATCCAAAGAAATGTGTGTTTGGTGTAACTTTAGGCAAATTATTGGGCTTCATCATGTCTCACAGAGGTATTGAAGTCGATCCAGCTAAAGTCCATGCTATAACTGAGATGCCACCACCAACTAATTTGAAGTAACTTCATCATTTACAGGGTAAGATCCAGTCCATCTGACACTTCATCTCATAATTAGTAGACAAGTGCCATCCATTTACATACCTTTTGAATAAAGGAGTTGCACTTCGCTGGGATGATCACTGTCAAACAACTTTTTAATAACTTAAAGATTATCTTATCAATCCACCTATTTTATTACCTCTTATGCTAGGAAAGCTATTCTTTTTATACTTATAATCTACTGATTATGCTCTGGGGGCACTCTTGGCTCAACATGATGACAATGGAAAGGAGCATGCTGTTTACTACCTAAGCCCTACCTTGGTTACATATGAACATAGCTATGCACCTGTTGAAAAATCTTGTCTAGCCATGGTTTTTCTAGCTCAAAAACTGTGTCATTACATGTTGAATAATAAAACCATGGTCATTTCAAATGTAGATCCGTTTAAGTATCTACTATCTAAAATAGCTTTGCAAGGAAAAATGGCTAAATAGATCATACTTCTTAGTGAGTTTGACATAGAATATGTCAATTAGAAACCATTCAAAGGATAAGTTCTTATAGATTAACTTGCTGAAGCACCTCTCATAAACACCCAGCCACTCAAGTTTCCATTTCTTGATGAATCCAATATGACCGTTATTGATACACCCCTTAAGGAGTAGCCCTAGAAGCTATACTTTGATGGTTCATTCATTGCACATGGATCATGGGTAGGCCTATTCTTTATTACATCATAGGGGGATCTCATCCCTAAATCATTCAGAATAAGCTTTCCTTGTACAAACAACATGGCTAAGTATGAAACACTTGTTGTAAGACTTTGACAAGCAATATATTAGAATATATCTCATCTTCAAGTTTATAGTGATTCTTAGTTAATCATCAATTAGGTCACAAATCATTTTTAGACCAAAGATGACAAGCTGGTTCCATATAAATCCATGGTTGACACTATTAAAAATCAAATTGCCAACATTTAGTTTGAGCATATATTGAGGGCTAGTAACAGAAGTATAGATGTCATGGCTACTATTGGCTCATTGATTCAACAAATAAATAAAGTTAGAGGATATCAGTTCCTTATTGAGAATTTATCAGCACCAACTCATGAACCTTCAACTATTGCCATGATTTGTGATATTATTGGTCCTAATTCTATTTGGTACTTAGACCTTTATAACTACCTTCATGACCAAGTTATGCTACCTAACCTATCTTGAAAACAAACCAAAGCCTTCATTCATCATTCTACTTGCTATACTTTACTTGGATTCACTCTTTACCATTGTATATTTGATGGAACTCTATTTCATTGTTTAACTTCAATAGAGTCTACATTAGCGTTAAGAGAAGTTCATGATGGAGTATGTTGAACCCATTCTAGTGGGTCAGTCCTATCCAAAAAGATCTTATGTACTGGTTATTATTGGCCCACAATGGACATAGATGCCAGTGCATATATACAAAAATGTGACAAATGTCAATGGCATGCTAATTTGATTCATGCACTAGCAAAAACTCTAAAACTAATGTTGACACCATGGCCATTTTCTACATGGGGACTTGAACTCATTGGGAAGATTAACCCCACTTCATCTGATGGATATAAACATATCCTTACCACCACTAAATATTTCACTAAGTGGGTGGAAGCTATACCCGTCACTTACATGACTGGAAATGAAATTTCCAAATTCATCTTCAATCATCTCATCTGGTGCTATGGTATCCCCTCTGACATTATATTTGATAATGAAGGATCTTTCAAGAATAAAGATGTAGACTAGTTATGTACTGAATACAACATCACACGACACTTTTCTACAACATATTACCCTCAAGGTAATGGCCAAGCTAGGGCATCCAATAAAACTATTGTCAATATTCTCAAAAATATTGTCAATGATGCCAGTCATGACTGACACCTCTAGATATTCCTTTCCCTTTGGGCATACCATACCAATCATTGTACCCCCATAAGAACCACTCCATACATAAATTTTTATGGTACTGAAGCCATCCTTTTCATTGAGGTTGGATTACCTTCACTATGCATCTCTTTCAAGCATGTCCTGGATGATCATGACTATCGAGTAGCTTACTTGTAAGAGCTAGACCTACTTGATGAAAAATGCACAGCCGTGCTCAATAATATTGAAGCATATTAGAATCAACTCGAAGGCCACTATAATCAATGTGTGAAGTATAGAACATTTGAACTCTGTGATCTTGTTCTTAAAGAAAACCAAAAGAATACCATGGTTGAGAAGAAACATAAAGGGAAATTCAAACCAAACTAGATAGGGCCTTTCATCATTACTATAGATTATGGATCAGGAGCATACAAGCTTGCCACACTAAATGGTGATGAACTTCTAGAGCTAATGAATATTATTCATCTCAAGTGGTACTATGCTTGAATGCTAAGTTGTATTGTCTATAGGGACCATTTTAGTTATGCCATTTTGACACTATTCTTCTTTGTACACATACCATTCTTATCCATTCTCTTTACCATATCCACTTTCTATTTCTGATGTATCGACCCAGTATGTTCTAAAACCTAACCCATTTGACCTTGGTTTTTGTCATACATTACATAGTTTCAACATCAAGGTATC
Source organism: Torreya grandis (assembly GCA_037957365.1). Classification (NCBI taxonomy): domain Eukaryota; kingdom Viridiplantae; phylum Streptophyta; class Pinopsida; order Cupressales; family Taxaceae; genus Torreya; species Torreya grandis. The sequence goes on along the minus strand of JARHVA010000001.1, from coordinate 15,054,866 downwards.
TGATTAGTTCATTAGTTTGTTCAAGAACTTCAGACATAGATCATATTTGGGGACAATATGATAAATTTTTTGGTAGTTGAATCTTTCATTTATTAGTCCTTTCTTACCACCAGTCTTGCTGCTTATTATAACCACTTTTGGGAAAATTAGTACCACTGATCTATGTCATTGTGTTTTAGTTATAATTGCCTATGGGTAAACTAGGGGCAATACTAAGCCTTGACATACCAACTTGCCATTTCCTATGCCATACTATGTCTTTTTACCAATTGTGAATGTTTTGTTTGAATTGGCTATTGTACTAGTCAAATTCTTACACTGAAATGGTGGAACTATAGTGACTTGAGGTCCTACTCTGGGACTATGTAGACAGTGCTCAATACTTGTTAAGGTCGGCTCAATCACTCCTTTTACCCATGCTCTCACCATTTTATGAGTAACCTAAGCCATGCTCTTACTATTTTGTAAGTAACCTCAGTTTGAATGCTCTTGCCATTTTGTGAGCTTGAACCATTTAGTGTCTCATCATTATTGATTGAGTTGAAATACTTCAAAAAATTTCAAAAACATTTCAAAAAATTATTAGAAAAGAACAAAAACATTGACCACTTTTTGGCCTTAAGGATTTGGGAACCCTTACTAAGTTACAAGCATATCACTTTTCATTTAGTTTCCCCATTCTTTTTGGCATTTTCTCTCATGAACTTGACATTTTGTAAGATCATTCCCATTATTCTATCACATCCATTCTATTTGTTTTTATCAATTATCACATTCTTCCCATTTCCTAGGAGAAATACATTTGGCCCAAAGTTTTTTATTAGATATTACATCCATGAAACTATGTAGGTAGCGTCCACTTGCCTAGTGCATATGGAGATAGCTTGGCCACCCCCTTCCTTTTCTTCTATTCCCTCCTTTTTGTTTATTTACCCTCACATGCTACAACAAACCTCAACTTCAAGAAGTCTATTCAACAATGGTAGCATCTCTTCGACACTGACATCCTGATTCCACTCCCAAGCATATCCCAAATAGAGTCATTGACCATGAAAGAATTTTAACCTTTATTAGTTTGGATGAGAATATATCTACTAGTAGGTTGTTCCAATTCATCATTACCCTCTGTGTCAAGTTATCATCATCCTCGACTAAGTTTATCATGTTTTCCATAATTGGGGTCCAATGATTATAACCGCTTATGGGCAAATCATTGCACACAGTCCCACTTGCATTTCTCGATGATTATAGCCACCTTAAGGAAAATAATTATGTTGTCACCACTTTAATTTTTATACCTATATAGGGGCATGTTGTTATCTTGTTTGTCTATCCTAATTGGGGCAGCTCCATCTTCTAAATGATTATAAGCACCTTTGGGAAAATCATTGTATTATCATACCACATTGCCAATATCAAGGTACAATACTTATAACCACCTTTGGGTAAACTATTGTGCACCATCCCACTTACATTATTAATGATTTTGAATAATTTTTCACTATCATTATGTTTTTACCCCATCATCTTTCCTTTCTTTGGTCCCCTCATTTTTCTTCTTTCTTTTCAAGGGACTATTTACTGACCCATTTGTGCCAACCGTTCCCTTGAGGGGGTATCATACAGTTAATATATCATCATTGTAGTTGTAGGCATGTATGACCTTTTAATTCTTTGAGAAGATGTTATTATGCTTATAGCTTACAACACCTTCCCAAACAGGGGCAAACTGTAGACACCTAAAACTAGCCATTGATAACCTCTAATTAGGCTTTTGACCAATTTCTACCCAAAATGCACAATTTGGCTTAAAAACACAAAAAAACATAAAATAATATGAAACTAATATATTAAAGTGCTGATTTTGGATAGGGTATCCCTAAATTAGGCAATGAAATTTATAGGCTAGCTAACTTTAATTAGTTCATTTTGAGTCAAAATGCCAAATTTGCACCTACGTGCTCTAGACTGCTCTTTCCTATCAAATCTTTTACACAAGACTTGTGCCTTTATTATTTGTTATTGGAAACATCCTAAATGGGAATACACATCTAACATTGACTTCCAATTCCAATCCAATGAAATTTAGGACCAATAACAAGACATTCTGATTAATTTGAGTATTTTGTGCATAAAATGTTTAATCATGTTTAAGAGCTAATTAACCCAAATCAAGGCCTAATTAATAATTCAATAGAAACTTATTGAATAATTTTTTTTATCAAATGAATATTGAATATCTACATCATCAAGTGACCTCATTTCTTGGGAAGATATCCCTAGGCCATAAATGTCATAAATATCAAGATTCATGCCTCCCATGCCTCATCAAAGCCCTCCATGCCTCTTATTTGCCCCTTATTCTAATGCCATGATGAGGATAATTATAAAATTAGTTCTAAAAGTTGAATTAATTCTCAACCACACATCTCAATATTGAGATAGACGGTTCAGGTTGATTCTAATCAAATCCACAAATCTATAAATAGGAGGCCTCACAACATCATTTCTAAGCTTAATTAGTGCAAAGTTATAATGCATGATTGTTTCCAAAAGATTCATGCAACTAGTGTTACCATGCCAACACAATCCAAAGCTACCAAGAGGAGATGAAGGTAGCTACACTCCATTGAAGAAAACCTCTTGAAACACAAGCTAAACAAGCCACCATTACAAAGGCATTTGGAGCATCCAAGGAAGGTGAAAGGAATTCTTGTGTTTTCATTTCTTGTTTTTTAGTTGTGCTTGTCATTTGATTTTGTTAACTAATCTCTCTCTAGTGTCTAGGCCTAGATATGTTATGCTATTAGTGTGTTTATTTCATTTTAGAACTAACACCATACTAACCATCCTCTCTTGAGTCAAATTCCTAGATCACGGAAATAGGTGTTCAAGGTGATCTATTTAGGTAGTTGAATGGGTAATTGGTTTCTTAGGGGGTTGGTTCCTCCTTGCAAGGTAAATCTTGCTAAAGGTCTAGTTGTGGGTGCTCAACTAGATAGAGGTAGTATCTCCTTATGGGATTGGTGTCTCACTAAACTAAGGGATGGGTATTCCTTGATCAGTTGGTGTTGGTATAAATGTTGGATCTTATTTTATAAGAATATATTCCATATTGTAGGGTTTAGTGGGTTTTATCCCCCAAGAGGGTTTCCCAAATATATCATGTGATATGTGCTTGATCTTTCTATATCTTGCTTGTTTATTACAATGGTTAATTTGTTTACATCATGATTGTATGTGATAAATGTTTAAGAGTTGGGAATTGAATTGGATTATCTTGCATCACTGATTCAACCCCATCTTAGTAATTTTACCTCTAACACAAGTAATGTGTAAATTTAAAATTTAGAGTACTCTTCTCAAATACCTTATATTTATATTTTTTTAATCTCATAAATGAGTATGGGAAGGGGATTGAGGGCTTATTGTATTTCAAAGAAGATGCCATTATTCATTTTTGGTTGATGTAATTCCTTTTGATGTCTTGATTGGTTCATTTTGTGCTTGTTGGCTGAAGAAAATTAGGGTTCACTTGGCATTAAGGAAGCTAAAAAATGCACTCATTTGATTGAAAGAGCAATGGTAAAGTGAATTTTATTTAGCACATATATTGCTTATATCATTTTTAGGCCCGAGTATTGATTATATTCATGCACCTTAAATGCATATAATAAAATTTTACTTTAATTCCCATTTTAATTTAAATGTGTCAGTCAACTTTGACAGGTGCACTTACTTACCAAATGGAAATCTTTCATTAATTTCTTATGCCCAGTCATCACTTCTGAGACAATTGTCATTTATTTGTCAATTTGATTATTTACCATGTTATTGATCTCTCCCCTTTATATCTTAGCCATGCCTTCCTCAAATAATTCCACTTGTCAGGTCCTCACTAACCCATCCCTTTTAAATCTCTTCATTATGTTGGGAAAGTTATGTAGTGGTGAGTTAACATGATCAGGCCATGTGGCATGATTTTAGATACTTATAAAGCATGGAATTTTGGACCATTGGATTGGTATAAATTTTGACAAATAACTTCTCATGGTTATGGGTTACCCCAAAACTTGGGAGCTTAAAACCATTAGAATGTAGACCAAAGCATCACTTAACCCTTCTCATGGATGCAAACTACCATGAATGTGCCAAGTGTTGATCGCTCAAAACCCCAAAGGCTTGGGAGTTTGAAACTATTATAATGTAGACCGAAGAACTAGTTAACCTTCCCATGGTCATAAATTACCATGATTGAGACACGTGGAACAATCTTAGGTACCTAAAAAACATGAAAGCTCAGAGCCATTAGAACATGGGAACACATAAATATTAGATTTGTCAGTAAATAGATGAAGTCTCTATGTTTTCATTTTAATGAGAATATTCCACATGATGAGTTTGCAAAGCCTAGGAGATTAGAAGACTTAAACTTTTAATAAAATGGAAATCTTGTAATCGTCTATAGCTCCAAAGACTTAGAAATCTTGTAATTTTCCAAAGCTATGAGTGATGCGAGAGTAATGCATGTCATAAACACATGAAATACAATAATGTGGGCCCCATTGGACAAGATTAATGATCCTCAAATGTATCTTTATATCCAAAATATAGAAACTAGGATGTAGAAAGATTAGTTTCATTAGCTCACAAATCATAACATTGATATTGAAATAAAATCGATGAAAACCCAAGGTTTGAAATGACTTAAGATACTAGTTTAAGCTTAGATTTTCATAATTTGAATTTGTGCAATGCTGGATTTTATGGAAATAATCTTAGATGACAAATGCATGACAACTGAGTCATAAATATTTAGGCTCATATCCCCTCCCAAATAAAGGTTTTATAATAATGGGTCCCTATTTTAAATTTTAAAATGGTGTGTGTGTGTGTGTTAGGGCACAACAAATTTGTCTCATATCGAGTAAATTTTTTAAAGATCCCATATAAAGGTTAGGAACACCACATTTTTTTCATAATGTTCCTTTATAATTCATTTCCCTCCTTTGTTTGAGGTATAAAACTTTGTTATTTAGAAGGGGATATACTAAGCTCATTTTGATGAGTAAGTATGAATGAAGAATAAATATGCACATCCACATATAAATGGGTAAATGAAACATATTATTTGTGTAATTATTTTTATTTAAATGGAGAAACAAGACATCTACATAAATGAATTGCAACTCCAAATTTTAAGTTCTAAATGCTAGCTCATATGATGCACTTTTGAATTAAATGGTATAATCTTGAAGGGATTCATCATTACATTATTTGAAATTGTGTAAATGTTCTAATGTAAGTTTTAGAACCTTATAGATATTGAAATCCATGAAGAATACATCTCCCAATTGTGAAAAATTGGTTAAAGAATAGTTTGGTAGGCTATATAACCATTGATGAGCTTCATTAGAAATGCTCATATGGAACACCTTCAATAATAATTTGTCATATTTTGCACATTGACCAAAAGAATGCACATAGTTAATCATGTGCTCAAATGTATCTTTATGATACCAAAAGATAGGTAAATATATGAATTCAAAACCATGTGGATAAGGATATTCAAGTATACATTATGCAAGAGGTTGATTGTTGAATGAGTTAACATTTGTATTAATATCATGGAAATCCATTTGCGTTTGAAATATAAAATTCTATTTTTGAAGATCCCTAATAGTGTTCATCATATAAATAAAATAATCCATGGGAATTGTGATAACTAGCATAGGTGTTATCATTGATTCTAATCCACCACCTCTCTTGAATCTAGGCATATGAATATCATCATCCTCATGGATAATAAATGCAAGTTACAAATTATTGAATTTAGGATAATTTGATAATGGTATTGGGTCTTTGAATTGTGGTACCCTTAGTATGTCATGTAGAAATATTGTAAAAATAGGAGCCTTTGCCACATTAGTTTTGTAATGCTTATTTATTCTTATTGCCTTAATGTTACTTGGTAAAGATTCCATGATGTGTTGGTTAACCTTTCAAAAAAATTCAATGTCAAATGAAAGGAAAAGAGTATCATCGCCCTTAATAAGGGGGATATTATTAGGGAATGTTGGAATTATAGGGGTTTGAATCTATTTATTTGAAGGAATATCCCTCTAATGACTAGTTTAAAAACCCTCCATGATATTATTATGGAGTTGACAAAAGCTATCATGATCAAATGAAGGAACATGTTTACCACGCGAGACCCATTTTGGTTGGAAATATTAAGGTAAAACTTTTTTTATCTTCTTTAAGATGAATCAACTCATTTATTGAAATGGAGGGAGCATGGACCTGATCAGAGGGATGGTATCTACCTTCATTCAAAGATATGAGATTATATACTTTAGCACTTGTAAAAATACAAGAGTAATCAATTTTTACCCCTTCCTTAATAGAAAGTTAGAGAGTTTCATAATCATAATCATCAAAGCAATCAATATCATCCATGACGAGAGAGATAATGAAAACATGGATCATGATGAATTAGATAAAAAACCATATAAAATATAATACTTATGCAATAGTGATGCTCAAATACTAGGTTCACCAAATGTTTAACCCTAAAATATAGATTGAGGGATATAGGGTTAAAAGATAGAGATAGCCTAAGGCACAAGGGTGATAAACTATCTCTATAGTAGGCTAATTAATTTTTAAACTCAAATAAATAATATTCTAAATTTAAATACTAAGATATGCCAAAATTATTAAGTGAAACTAGTAATTTATATAGAAATAAAATAAAAACAAGAGTACTTGGTTTATTGTGCACATTTAGATCTGATATGCAATAAGTTAGAAACAGACCGGATCTGGATTTTGGATTAGTTGTTATATTTTGAAATTTTGACCTCTATGGCCTCAGATACTTATGTCAACCTTGGATGATTGTACCAATTCTTATATCTAACCTATATGTAGGTATCCTATATGAAATACTTGTTATATATATACGTGACCACTTGGGATATATGTGACCACTTGTTATATATATATATATATACATATATATAAATATGTATATATATATATGTATATATATATATATATGTATATATGTATATATATGTATATATGTATATATATATGTATATATATATATGTATATATATATGTATATATATATATATGTATATATATATATATATATATATATATATATATATGAAATACTTGTTATATTTAGGTGTCTATGTCACCTTATTTCTTGTGTGCTCATATTTGGATCATGGGTCATTTTTCCTTATCAAATATAAAAACCCTAATTCTTCATCTTCACAGTGATTATGGAAAAAATGAGATAGTGGGCTCATGATGTTGACTTAACCCCAAATAACCCTCTATCATTGGGTGTTACCTATATAGACACTACTCTAAAAAGGGCCTTAGACTGATGTAGTTCTCCCTTAAAATGTTGGCTTGTGTGTGCATAAGGGTGCAAATGTGGAAAGCAAGTATAACAATGACCTAGCTTGTAACTTGGAAAATAAGACTCATGGCATGATACTTTAGTACTTTAGACTTGTATATGGGCTATCCTTATGAATAATATTGAAATAAGAAATAGCAAGGAATCTTTGCTCACTTTAATGCTTGATTAAGTGTTTTTGATAAGTTAAATTATGAGTTATTTTTGATAAGTTAAATTATGAGTTGTTATATATGGTCTAGGTGAGGAATGAATGAGAATTGATCATGCATATATACCAATCATTTTGGATAATATATCACATTAAAACATTTTGGATGACCATAAGGATATGTTTCATTTACAAATGGGATGACTTTATGGCACTGAACACTTGTGTTGGGATAAGACACGAGTGTGGCATAGGCATCTAATTAGGACACAAGTATCTAGGTAGATAGAAGACAGGCACAAGTCCAAAACTTGAAGAAATAAAATATAAGCATGTTTATAAAAGTATGGACATTACATAAGGTTTGAGTTATCAGAATAACATTGTTCAAATTAAGAGATAACCAATAGGCACAAATGAATAATATGTGAGCTTTTCAGCAACAAGAAAGGTCTAAAACTCAGAAGAACAAGTAAGGTTTCTATTTTACAAGTGTACAAGGCTGAGGAGATATATAATTTATAAATAATGTATACAATTAGAGGATTTTCCTTTGAAGTGGCATTGTGGAGATATTACTTCCTAAAAGAGTATTGCATGGTGTTGCCCTCCCTTTAGGGTAATTATTCTATTTCTACATACATTGAATTTTTGGGCATCTTGGCCCACATATATGTATTGTTTGTGTTGATCTACATTATATTCTACATATTTATAATTATTATAAGTGCATATCATAACATCCTCCTCTTCATTAGTGTTCATATCACTAGTGTTGGAATAATGTGAGGATGTATAATCATCACTCTCATCGCTTGACTTCACGTGTCCCCTAATTTAACCCTGAGGAACCACGTTTATTTTCACCTTCCCATTTCTATGATTAAGTGTCATGAACCCATCATTAAAATAATTCATTAAATTTAATCTTCTCAACCATGGCCTTCTTAACACCATTGGTATGCAACAATGCCATCCTTTGTCACTTAAAAGCAAACTACACATACAACACCCATAACATAAATTGTCACATTTTAAGAAACACCTCATGGTTTTATTTTTCCTTTATTTAAATATATTAACTTTAATTTTTAAGGATTATCAATATTCAAACCTAACATATTCATTATAGATTCAATCATAACATTAAAGTGCACCTCTACCATTGACTAGAAAATCAAGAGTAAAAATACTATTACGTAATATCTCAGGTTAAGGAGTGTATAGATCTTCCTCAGCCTCCAAAATTTAGAATTCAACATCTTTCAATTTTATTATACTCCCTCCTTTTTGAATATATAACAAGTGTGATAATAGTAGTATGCTTGGAAAGTCCTTAAATAATATAGTATGGTGTTTCCCCCTGTGATATTATACAATATTACACATACAAATTTATTATTTTATGTTTCTCATTAGTGTATACACCTAAAATCAGACATTTCATGTTAATTTTAACTAATTAATATTCTATCCACACTAACATCCATAGCCTTTACTAGCCTTTACTATTAATCACCCATAGTCAATTAATATTTTATTCCATAACCATCTCCAATCCCATTAAATTCACATCCTATTCCATTAGTTAATTAATTTAAATTAATTAACTAATCCTTCCCTAACTCCATGGATTTTAAATATCCACAATTATCAAAATTAAAAAAAATAAAATATTCCCCATATCATGACATCATCTTCCATTTTATAAATTTCAATGATATCATAGGCTCAACTTGTCCCCCATCATATGAATTTTATAAATTAAAGATCCCTCTTTCCAAATTTGAATGATGTCACAGGATCCACCTATTTCCCATCATTTGACTTTTATAATTGAAAGATGTTACTTTTCAAACTTCAATAATGTTATGGGCTCCACTTATCCCCCATCATTGGAATTTTATAATCCAAAGATTCCTATTTATGAATTTAATAATCCACCTAAAATCCCACTAACCTCCACTATCAAATTAAAGAATCCATCCAATCCTCAATGCATCCAATGTCCCTACTTGTTTCCCACTCATAAATTCCCACTAAATAATTTAATAATTTCTCATCAATTGAATCATCCTCTACCATTGAGCTCTAACCAAGCATAATGGCTCTCATTAATCAAACAAAATATATAAATGGAGCCATTCATCTCCATTCCCAATAATCTTAAATTACACAATGAAGTGCCATTAGATGACATATATTGAAGCTTCAAGCATCATAAAGCATCAACATTAAACATCAAAATTTCAAGGAGAGGTGTTGTCAATTCACTAACGTGCTTCAACAATTCATTTACGACTACAATCACATCTAAGCATAATCAAATTCATCACAAGAGTAAGTTGAAGGTATATTTATATTTCATATTTATTATATTTCCCAATCTAAAGTACACTAGAAATATAGTTAGTTTCCATTTTATTTGGATTTAAAATGATTTAATAATCTTATTTTTGTGTTACATTTTGGTACGCCCAGTGGTACTCACAATCCCTCAATTTTTATTTTATTTTTTTAAGGTTCCAAATTGTTAACGATAATTAAAATGCATATGCTCTCCTATTGCACCTATTAGGTGATTCTAGAGAATCATAAATGTTTCAGTTATCTTATATTATTTTTGTAGGTTTTTAAATGACAAGGAATATTACATTATTAATATTTTTTTGCAAGGTTTTGATAATGAGACTAGTTCAGATTTGCATATGATTAATAAGAAATAATGGATCCAAACACAAAATAAAATAATTCTTCACACTATATTATTTCTTATATTCTATTATTCACTCTATTATATTTCCCATTACATATTCTTTCAGGTGTTACAATTATATAGGCATGCTTTTCCTATAAACAACGTGAAACATATTACCATGAATCTCTCTCATAATATCTCCTCACACCCTATTATTATGCAATCTCCTATAATCGTAATATTGTTGTAACATACAACAATATATTTAACCAAATAGTATATTCTACTAATCTATATTCATAATATTATTGTAACAATATTATGATAACCAATTACTAACCAAATATAACTAACAATGAACTATTACTTTCATAATTATTCACATAAATTAATGTGAGGACTAATAATTTCCTAAAATTCCCCTCTTTAGGCCTTACATGGTAATTTGTGTTTCAAAGGACTTAATGAAAGTAGAGAAAGAACACATCAACTTCTCATCAACTATTCACTATCGAGAACACATCAATCGAATCAGTGTGAGAACTTTGAATAGGTACATTTGCCATCAACTATTCATTAAGGGAACTAAATCAACCTCTACAGTGTAGAAACCACAAGCATGAACCATCTGTTTAATTTTCACTCCTTTATCTCCAAGAACTGGCTTGAATAAAATCGTATGCCAACACATACTCTTATTTCTGCATACTACTATCTGAATATTGCTACACATGATCACTACTATGTGAAAAATGCACCCCACATTTACTCCATTTGAATGTAATAGACATTTCATTAGATGATCACATTCATAATTAAGGCAGTTAGAGGATATCCATAGTTATATTCTCTCCTAACTATTACCACATTCCATGACACTTTTTTATGCAATACACTATGTGGGAGAATAGGAAATACACCTCTTATTCATAACACATACAAAAAAGTGTAATATATATATATATATATATATATATATATATGTATATATATATATATACATATATATATATATATGTATATATATATGTATATATATATGTATATATATATATGTATATATATATATATATATATATGTATATATATATATATGTATATATATATATATATATATATATGTATATATATATATATATATATGTGACACTATAACTGAAGTGCCCCTTCATTAGTGGCTAATGAGAGGCATACAAAACCTCCATCTTCTAGTGTCGTCCAACCTCCAATAGGTTAGTTCAATATAAGAAATCTTCAAAATTATAACCAATGTCCTCATTCATTGGTTATTCTTCATCATTTTAATTTTTTTCATCAACATTCATGAAATTCTCTTGTAATTTACCATCAAGCAAGTCTTGAGCTCTCTTTTTATAGTTTACAACCAAATGGCCAGGTTGTTTACAATAGAAATAAATAAATCATTTATTTTAATCCTTATAAGTTGATCTTTGTTTGAAAGAAGATTTAGATCTTTTAACATATGACTTATCCTCTTTGTTTTTACCATACAATACACTTTCATCTAGATCAACAATCTTATTTTTTTCATTTATCAATGAATAAATTAGATCTTCTAAGTTAGAATTTATTTTGCTTAGAGTAAAAACCATGTTAGAATAACTAGCTGTCATGCTATTTAGTAAAATAACTTTTGCATCATCATTAGGTAAATCTACCTTTATTCCAACTAGTTGATTTAGAATGGAGTGAAAATTAATTATGTGTTGTATAATGTTGTCACTTTCCTCCATCTTGAGTCCAAACAACTTCTGTTTGAGAGTCACTATTGCACTTCCTGTTTGAGATCCAAATAGCTTGTTCAATGTAGTCCAAATGGCATTTAAACTTTTTGATAGGTCAATATGATGCAAGTAAGCATAAAATAACCCTAGGACAATAATTATTATTGATTTTTGATATTTGCTCTCCCATTTTACTACTTCCTCTGCATATTTTGGTTTCTTCATCTTTCCATCAACAATATCCCAATGATCCTTGTTGATTATTAATACTAGGTTCTTACTTGCCATGTGCTAAAATATTTTCCTTCAAACTTTTCAATGTAGTTCAATTTATCCATTATGACCCCCCCATAATTTGGACATCGCATATAATCTATAATTCATCCAATTACATAAATATAGATAATATTAACCCCGATGACTTTGACACGGTGAAATTTTTTAACTTTGATAATTGATAAATGACATTGATCAATTTGACACAAATATGAAACTATAGACTTAAAAAAATAAAATAAACTCTTTTAATAGAATATAAAATTCATATGGACTCAACCTAAATTCATCTAACCTAAATGGAAGGGAGACACATTAAACAACCAAGACTCATAATTAATGAAATACTTTTAACAATACTACTTAATGTTTTGACACATTGACTTAACTAGACATATAAAATAAAAATATACTAAGTGTATACCCTGATAGGACTGACATACCTATACAAATGACTTTGTGAAGGTCATTTATAAACATGAATTGAATGTGGTGGTCTATTATCAACTATGGAATGCTTAATAGGTCTGCATGTCATGGAATGAATATGTATGAAAGGACAAACTATGACAAGCTAGGTTTTGAGGTTAAAATTCCTTTTCACAATTAGACGTCTCAATGAAAAATGACTTGTTCAAGCTTCATACCTATTATGAATAATGATTATATGTATATTTGGCAAGAAATACATTTTTGGATGGTGGATTTTACATAATGTAGAGAACTCAAGTTCTTCGAATAGGATTAAAATCAGATCAGATCTACTATTTCATGAACTAATAGCCTACATGCCTATTACACATAGATCTATTGTAGAGAAAACATGAAATAATAAACAAAGTCACTAGTCATTGAAATAATGGGCAGAAGACAACCATGTTAGTAAAGAGTATTTATTATGGTAATAACATATGCCAATGCACAAGCTGAATGGTCTTGTGAACCATCATGAGAGAAAGAACATAATTCATAGCCTACAAGAGGAGAGTTAAGACACTGTAGAGATCATATATGGTGCTTTATATCTATTATTAATTTTTACAAATTTTGTTATACACTAACTCCTACTTTTTTACATCTCCATCATTGAAAAAACCCTAACTTGGCTCTGATACCAGATAATGAGACTAGTTCAAATCTACATACGATTAACATAGAAATATTGGAGTCAAACATAAAATAAAATAATTATTCACAGTATATTGTTTCTTCTATTCTATTATTCACTTTATTATATTTCCCATTACATATTCTTTCAGGTGTTACAATTATATAGGAATGCTTTTCCTATAAATAGGGTGAACCATATCACCATGAATCTCTCCCATAATATCTCCTCAGCCTATTATTATGAAATCTCGTATAATTGTAATATTATTTTAACATACAATAATATATATAATCGAATAATATATTATACTAATCTATATTCATAAAATTGTTTTAACAATATTACGATGACCAATTACCAACCAAATATAACTAACAATGAGTTATTACTTTCATAATTATTCACATAAATTAATGTGAGGACTAATCATTTCCTAACATTTGAATCATTTTGAGTTTAAAAATAAATCACTTTGGGTTTGATATTTTTTCTTTAAAATCACATCTTTCAATCTTGTTCATTTGCAATATTGATTTTCTCACATACAGGTTGGATATTTGTTAATTTTGACTTCTATCTTCTTGTTTCTAATCTTGTTGGATTTTTATTATGAAGTTAGTTTTTTGGTTTTATCTTCATTTTATTCTTCTAGTTTGGCTAACTTGCAAGATCTTTGGATTGCTTTCCTCTTCATAAATAGTTTATTGACTATTTTGTGTAGGACACTCACCAAAGAAACAAAACGTTAAACCAAAAGAAAACTTTTTATTTTATTTTCTTACTAATCTTATTTTTATTTTGCTAACTATGTTTATTTCAAGTTTTTTTGACTTATTGAAAGTAGCATATAAATCAATTTTATTTTCTTAGTAATTAGATCACATTCTTTTTCATTGTGAATATGATTTCATGTTTATATCACAAATTTGTGTATGCTCTTTTTTTGACATCATATTGGTGACGATACTTAGAATTAAAAAATAACTTTGTGACTTTGTTACTTTGATTGTGCTTATGTATCTCTTCCCTTAGTGTCACATCAGTGATGATACTGAGAAATCATAAACAAGTGTCAATATTTTTATTTTGGCTATGTGGGGTTGATTTCATCACCTTTCTACGAGTCTTTAGGATACAATAATTGTGAATCAATAACCCAACATACATATCGACCCCATACATTCAACGAGGTATATAAATTAAGTGGTATGTTTTGTAAGAGCATAATGACTATGTGTATGAAGCATAACTCATAAAATCAAATGATTTATTTATAAAACTAAGCTATCATACATCACCCTTGAATAATGCAATTTATGGTAACACTTCTCTGAAATCTTATGGCTGAAGTGGTCATGAAGGGTAAGATCCTCTTGCGAATGGCCCGTTATTGGATTTCTTATTTGATGGATTTTTTAGCCTTATATACTGCATGATATATCAAGGATAATATGAAAATATTTATATAAATTTTAAGCCTTAAGAAGCTTTTTTCCATCATATTTATGTTGCACTAGTAAGCAGTTAGCCCTAGGAAGTTCCTCTCAACATACACTTGAAATCAAATTTAGTGGGCTACAAGAATGAAAGCCTTTGTAGTCAATGCTCTGAATCATTGGGTTGTGACTATGCAACAAACAAGCAAGTATAAATGAGATCCCATAAATTCTTCAAGACCTTTTATCGATCACTTTTTTGAAATATGGTTTTGCTTGCAATTATTCTCCTAGCTTATAGGATTACTTGGTTTATTTTTTATATATGCATGAACATTATTTTTTCAAATTAAAAATTCAATTCATCCAAAATCAAATAAAAAATAAACCAAAGCATTCACAAATTAGAAATCCACTTTCAAGTCTAAAAAACTAAATTATGTCATTTCATGTTGAGCCTGACATCCATGACACATTTCACTAGGAGGTGAGCCAGAGCTAACCCAATTTTAGATTTAATTTTGGGTAAGCATTCATCAGTTGAAATGAATTTTGGTAACAAAAAATTCCCTCTAAATCAAGAACATTATAGTCACACTAATAATGATGTTGATTAAAGAATATATGACCAAAGACAATACTAGCCAATGGTTCAAATGGATCAAGGAAAAACCTATATAGAATAATACCTTTATCAAAATTAAGGTCAAATCCTATTGCATCTAGCCTAAGTAATTGATTCCATGTATGTTAAAAGAGACTCTATTCAGTTAGCTTAAAAATAAGACCAAGAGGTCTATGACCAAGAAAAATCTACTACTAGATATCACCTCTATCAAGATCAAGACCATACTAAAAACCTCCATTTAGATCATGAAACTATTGATAAAAGAAAATTAACTTTAGGAGAGTAGTATTCTTAAGACCCAAATAGATCCATAATCGACCAAATTTAGTAGCCATATCATCCAATCCTCAAACAACATCCAATCAGTAGCAACAAATCCCACCCAATCAACATCATCTAATCCCACCCAATCAACATCAACACATCTCATTTAGTCAACAACAACAACAAGCTATAGACACTTAAAATTGGACACTTTGTATTGATTTTAATCTTATTTACACTAAATACCTAATCATATTTCATCATATCTAATCATCCTTAATTTTTCCTAATCACTATTCACTAGTCACTATTTATTATCCCTAAATTAATCCAAAGTTAATTAACTAATCTTTCTCTAATTAAAAAATCCATGGATTTTTGAAATTCATAATTTTTATAAATAAAAAAAATCAAAATTATCCTCACATGCTCCAAGGTTCCCCCCAGCCCCCAGCATTCCAAATTAATAATCCTATTGTCCTCCATGATCCAATTTAATAATCCACCTTTATTCCTATTGTCTTCCATGATCTGATTTAATAATCTACCTTTATTCCCATTATCTTCCACGATCTAATTTAATAATCCACCTTTATTCCCATTATCTTCCATGATCTAGTTTTCTCCAATTTAATAATCCACCTTTATTCCCATTGCCTTCCATGATCTAGTTTTCTCCAACTTAATAATCCACCTTTATTCCCATTGTCTTCCATGATCTGATTTAATAATCCACTTTTATTCTCATTATCTTCCATGATCTAATTTTATCTAATTTAGTAATCCACCTCACATCCACTTATTAATTTTATAACATATCTTCCTCCTAAATGAATTTTATATTATTTTATGAGTCCTACATGTTCTCCACTCCAATTTTTAACTCAAATTTTTTATTATGAATTAAAAATTACCTTTTATTCTTAGCCCTTGATCTTTATCTCAGGATGGATGGTTCACATCCATATCAAATTATATATTGTACTTACCCATCATTAATCCATGTCATCAATTAACTTATTTGTTTATTCTTTCACATCAATCATCCACAATAATTAACTTAAGTGGGTTAATAACATGCATGGGTCAATCTTAACGCTTCATCCATCAACCCATTTTCTTATCACTTCTTGTATGAGTTGAAATAAATTTTCCTAATTTCCATGGACTATTTAGGCACTAATTAATTTCTAAGGGCATCTCAACCACTAAAAACTAATTACCATCCCCATTATTCATCTTTTCTTCTCACTAATTATTCATTGCTAACAATGCCCTCTTACTTGGGGCATCCTACACTAGGGAACCTTTGAAGTTTTCTTAGCATCCTTATATTTTAACATCATTTAATCCTTATTATTTGTTTTTTTGCCATTTTTGGGAGAACTAAATATGGCCTAAAGTCTATTCTCATTATCATGGGATTTTGCACCATTTTTATTGGTAAGAACATTTAGACTATATAAGCAACGCTTCATGCCATGGGGCCCCTGGGGTCAGTTTGACCACTATCTCCATCATATCCATTCATCTAAAATGTGATTTCACTTGTTCTCATTTATATCCAAAACTACATGGTTATCTCAAGGATTCCTCATCCTTTGTTTAATCTTGTCATAATTGTTGGCTACCAAAAGTCTCATCCCTTACCTAAGATGTTAGTCATGTCATTTACTTCCTTTTTAGGTGTTGATTGCTTTAGTTTTTGTGTTCACCTATGTTTTGTTATGATTGTGCTTAACTTATATTTGTTAAGGTTGCTTACTATGAATTATCTTGTCATTTACTTATTTTATATGACATTTGTTATTTTTATTTGTATAAATTTTTATTTTTTATTTTTGTTTATGTTCGACTTCTTTTCACTTGTTTTTTTTTTCTTTCTTTTTATAAATTTTTGAGTCAATATTCTTTTATGTATTACATTATAGTGTGATTATGATTTTACCATATCATAATGCACTCTATTTTTCACAAATTACAATCTTTTTAGTCCTTATGCATAAAACACAAATATTTATCATGATTATTTTATATCATTGATGATTATTATTTTATGATAAATTAAAAATTAGGTCACTCAAATCTTACTCACCTATTCATGGTAGAATTCTAATGCAAAATAAAAACAAACAGAAGGTAACTATCTAACCATCCATCTAATATCTATATATGCCATCTATTTACACTTTCCAATTCATCCTCTCTCTATAGCTTATCCCCCTCCCATTCTAATATTTTTCCATGCAACCCATCATTTTCATATTTTACAACAAATTTTCTCTATAATTTTAGGCTCCAATTAATTGAAATGCTATAAATTTTTATCAACTACTTGCACCTATCAATTTGGTAAAATATTTATCTCAAATTGGAAAATCTATCCTTTTTATTTCTAGACCCACAACTTACTGAGATACATCACTCCCACATCCACTCACGTGATATTTGAGTCCTAAGCACTATCCAAGTATGCATTTTATGAGTAAGACATATTATTTTCCCAATCAATTCTCTAGTTTTTACCTAGGGGCAAATCATTTTACACAAACTTTAAACTTGTAAGTATGATATCAAGTTCTAGTGCTTCAATTTATTGACAACCTTCATTATCACAACTTCATTAGTTTTCTTCCTACATCATTTTAAGTGTTCATCCACTTTACCACATGATCACTCTAGGGGCCATCATCATGGGTCCCTGATTTCATTCTACTCATTATCTTATTCTTCTATCCAAACTCGTGCACCTGTTGGTTGGGAATGACAAAACCTTAAAATCCATTTTTTCATCTAATTTTTTATTCCATATTTTCAATGAATTTTTCATTCTTTGAAAAATCATTAATTCATCAATATCTCACAATGAATTCTCAAAGAGGGGCAAAATGTAAACACTGAAAATAAGACACTTTGTGTTGATTTAAACCTTATTTGCACTAAATACCTAATCATATTTAATCATCTCTAATCATCCCTAATTTAATCCAATGTTAATTAACTAATCTTTCTCTAATAAACAATTTAATAGATTTTGAAAATTCTTAATTTTCATAAATCTAAAAAATCAAAATTATCATTACATGCTCTAAGGTTCCACCTGTCCCCCACCATTCTAATTTAATAATCATATTATCCTTCATGATCTAATTTAATAATCCAATTTCATTCATATTGTCTTATATGATTTGATTTAATAATCCACCTTTATTCCCATTGTCTTCCATGATCTAATTTAATAATCCACCTTTATTCCCATTATCTTCCATTATTTGATTTAATAATCCACCTCTATTCCTATTATCTTCCATTATCTGATTTTTTCTAATTTAATAATCCACCTCACATCCACTTAGTAATTTTATATCATATCTTCTTCCCAAATCAATTTTATATTTATTTGTGAGTCCCACATGTTCTCCACTCCAATTTTTAATTTAAAATTCCTATTATGAATTAAAAATTACCTTTCATTCTCAACCCTCGATCTTCATCTCAAGATGGATTGTTCACATCCATTTTCAAACTCTATAAATTGGAGGTTCTTCATCTAATTTATCAAAGCTTCTTCATTACAAAGTTATTCTTCTAGCATATCTCAAAAGCTTCTTCATTAAAAGTTTATCATGCTAAGATTATAAGAGTTTGACTACCACAACATTGCCCATTTACCATTGTATTGGAAGAGTGGGCAACCGCAATACAAAAAGAGCAAATCAAATTCACATCACAATGGAAGAATATTATTTTAATACTAAGGTATATTTCTGTGTTGTTTCTTTAATTTTTAGATCTATCATATGTTGAGTTAGTTTATATTATATTTTATTATTAGTTTATTTCTTAGCTTAATTAACATTTCTATATTTACTACTCATAAAACCCAATAATTTGAAAGTTGGTAATAGGGTGTACATACCCCTAAAATCAGTGCCAATTTACATTTATCTCATAATCAACCTCCATTCATCCAAAAACATACACCAAATCCTTCTCTAAACACTCATTTTGCTCAAGAGTGACAAGAGATGAAAAATGCACTTCAAAGATTATAGGCAGGGAACCGAAACACAAAGTTCAAGTTTGAGGAGTTATGTCTATATCCCTTTGATGAAAATATTTTGTAAATACCATTTTCCCCTCATTTTGAGGTGACAAATTTTGATAAATATAAATGGAAAGGAGATCCATGGGGCCACCTCAAATATTTATTCATGGTTTGTCAATAAATGGTGTACAATCACATTTTATTGCTAAAATTATTTCCCCAAAGCTTGGGTGGTCAAGTTTTGGAATGGTTTCTCCATTTTCCTAAAGATTCCATCACTACATTTGCAAACTTGTTAGAAAATTTTGTGAGTAATTTATCAGACAACATAGAACACAAATTAACATCGGTGGAACTTTTCAACTGCAAACAAAGAAGTGGGGAAATTTTCTCATCCTTTTTGTAATGATGGAAGAGCTCGGCTAACTGATATCCTCATTCATTTCTCAAAAAAATTTAGCAAATATTTTTGTGGAAAATCTTAATCATGAAATAATTCATCATGTCAAACTCCAATGTGCCACCACATTTGATGAAATCATCCAAAAGGGACTCCAAATTGAAAAGGATCTCATTAGTAAGGGTCTAATTAAATTTTTATCTGAAGACACTCCATATCAACCTTAGGATAGTGCTCTAGAGGAAATAAAAAAATCCAAGTTCTTTATTAAGAACAAGAATGTAGTGGGTGATAGATTTACAGAGTCTAAACATGTGTAAAATGTTCAAACAAGACATGTTCAAAACATCCAATCCACTCCATAACCATAAGACACTCTTAAGAGACCACCTATCAAGACTCAACATCGAAGGAGGATCCTTGATCCTATTGGAGAACACATAGAATAAGTATTCTAATAGTTGTGATGAAAAACATGATTGTACTCCCACCAAAAAATCCTTTTGAATTGGAACAACCTGAGCCAAAATGGTATAGTGATGATGAATATTGTGAGTATCATCATATTAAAATTTATGCTCTTTATTAATGCATGTAAATCAAACATTATATTCAAGATTTATTAGATCATGGTGATATCAATCTTGATAATCAAACATCCACATCACATAATTAGAATATGATGAGCTTGTCGATACTAATAGTTTTGATACCAATGCCATCTTTACCATCCATTTAAACCTCCCATATCCTCACCTCATATATTGGGACCAATAGGATCATATACCTTTGAAAGTTTTTTAGAACAATGAGCCAATTACATAATTTTTGGGAATTGGAGATGGTTTCTTGCTTGGGGACCATAATAAGGGATTTGAAATCAGTTTGGACCCTACTACATATTTTGGAGAGTAGGTGGATCTCCTAAGTCAAGAAAATAAAAAATTAATATCCTTTAGTAAAAACCTATTTGAGGTGCTTTCAGATAGTGAAAAAAGTAAAAACAAATATGTGTTCATTGGTGAAAAACTTTATAATGGTGCCAATTAATGGGGAAATCCATTCACTTCATCAGGAAACATAGGGTCCTAGAAGTCTTTGCATCATATTTAGTTTAGATGCCAGATCTTAGGAGAAATACACATTTGAAAATTTGGTTCAAGAGTATCCATAGATATTTAGTGAGTGTCCATTTATCAAAATGAATGAATCTAATTATTCTTATATGGGTGAGCTCAATGAATAAATTGGGACATAATCAGATGAGTACTATTAGTTTCCTTTAGTACCCACTTTTTTGGAGGATGGTTTCACATTGCTTGGGGAAGATACCATTGAGGTCAACCTTGGTATAGAGTAAAATTCATACATCATTAAGCTTGGTGCCTCTCTCACTAAAGAGGAACACGAGCCCATTATTTTTATACTTAAATAATTCATTGATATCTTTACATAGTCTTATTATTGCATGCCTCATCCTTGGTCATACATCATCTTGTGGTGCATCTAGATGCCAAACCCAGTAAGAAAAAAATATGGAAGATGCATCCATGTATTGAAATTTTGGTTAAGAAGGGACTAAAAAAACTTTTAGAAGTCAGGTTCATCAGACCTATTGATTATTTAGAGTGGATATCCAACATCATCCCTATCAATAAGAAACCCTCCAAAATATGTGTTTGCACTGATTTCAAAAACATCAACAAATCCTATCCAAGGATGATTTTCCATTTCCAAACATTGATATGAATATCGAATCCACAAAAAAATTATGAGATGCTATCACTTATGGATGGATTTTTAGGATATAAAGAAATCAAGATAGAACTTGAAGACCAACATAAGACTACATTCACCACCCCATGGGGAACATTTTATTATGATGTCATGACATTTAGATTGAATAATGTTAGTATGACTTATCAAAGAGCCATGATTATTATCTTCCACAACATGATGCATGATTTTATGGAATATTATGTAGATGATATCCTTAAAAAGTCTAAAGTAATAACAAACCATCTAATAATTTTGCATAAAATATTTGAATGACTTTGAGAATATAAGGTCAGATTAAATCCAAATAAGTGTGTCTTTGGCATCACATTAGACAAGTTATTGGGTTTCATTGGTTCCAAGTGAGGTATTTAAGTGGATCTAATTAAGGTCAAGGCCATAATAGAAATGCATCCACCTTCTAATCTAAAACATCTTTGTAGATTATAAGGAAAACTTTAGGTGATTTGCATATTCATTTTTTTGATTATAGACCATTGTCATCACCTCACGCATCTCTTGAAAAAGGATACTTCATTTTAATGGAAAAATTATTGTTAGGATGAGTTTTATCAAATAAAAGCATATTTGGATGATCCATCAGTGTTGGTCCCTCCAACACTAGACAAGTTGTTACTTTACATATCAACTACTTAGCATGCCTTGGGGGAACTTTTAGCTCAACATGATGAAAATGGTAAATAAAGAGTAATTTCTTACTTTAGTAAGACATTGGTCACCTACGAACATAATTATTTAACTCTTAACAAGGCATGTTTATCTATAGTTTTGTATCCCAAAAGTTATGACACTACATGATCAATAATCAAACCATCTTCATTACAAAATTTGATCCAATAAAGAATTTTCTATCTAAAGTAGTATTGACAGGTCATATGGCTAAATGGATTATGTTATTAAGTGAATTTGATATTAAATAAATTAATCAAAAATATATTAAAGGGTAGGTCCTTATTAATTAATTAGAGAAATCTCCACTAGTAGATACACAACCATTAACATTTGGGTTTCCAAATGAGTCTATTTTCTCCATGGAAGAATAAATATAATGGAAGATTTATTTTGATGGGTCATTCACATCTTGTGGCTTAGGGGTAAGTGTTATGTTTGTCACACTAGAAGGAGATCTTATCCCCAATGCTTTTCACATCAAATTCCCATGCACAAATAACATTTCATATTATGAGTCCCTTCTTGTAGGACTTTGCATGGCCATGCAATGGGACATTCAAAACTTGTTAGTCTTACGTGATTTTTAATTTATCATCAATAAAGTAAATGATCAATATCAAACAAAAGATGACAAACTCATGCCATACAAAGCCATGGTAGATAACCTTTAGCAATATTTTTAGCACATATAGTTTGACCAAGTACCAAGGGCTAATAATATGTTAGTAGATTCCATGGCTACTATTGGTTCATTTCTTGAAATGCCTTCTGATATCCATTGGTATTAGTTACTGATTGAACAACTCATCATCCCTGCATATGATCATCTAGAATCTAAAATGGATCATTGGTCCTAGTTCACCTTGGTATAACAATATTTACATATACCTTCATGATCATATCCTTCTAAAAGACTTATCACTAACTAACATAAATCCTTAATCCATAACACATCTTGATATACCTTACTTGGTGTCACACTCTATCATAGAGGCTATGATGGAACCTTGATTCACTATTTAAATTTAGGAGAAGCTTATTTAGCCATCAAAGATGTTCATGATAGGATTTATGGGGCCCATACTAGTGGAATGGTCATTACTAAGAAAATCCTTCACATAGGATACTATTGGATGGATATAAAATTTGATGCTTATGCATATGCCAAAAAAATGTGTTGTTTTATATAAAGATTATGACTTGATTTATGATCTATCATAAACATTGTATTTGGTTACAACTCCTTTTCCATTTTTAACATTGGGATTAGATCTCAATAGGGAATAAAACCCCACTTCATTTGATGGTCATAAACACATCCTAACTGCTACTGAGTATTTTATAAAGTGGGTTGAGGAAATCCCTCTTACTTATATGACTGAGAAACAAATATCCAAATTTATTTTTAATCATATCATTTTTTGATATGACATCCTATCCAACATCATTTTTGATAATGGAAAATCGTTCAAGAATAAGGATGTTAAAGCTCTATGTTCCCAATTCCATATCTAACATAGATGGTCTACTCCTTATTACCCATAAGGCAACAATCAAGTTGAGACATCTAACAAAAACATCCTTAAAATCCTCAAAAAGATTGTCAATGATGCTGATCATGATTGGAATTTACAATTATTTCATGTCTTATGGGCTTATCAAACCAACATTTAGACTCCCATAGGTGCCACAAGTTATTCCCTAGTCTTCAGATCAAAAGAAATCTTGCCTATTGTGATCGAGTTACCCTCCTTACATATTTATTTTTAGGACATCATTGATGATGAAGATTACAGGGTTGTAAGGCTATAAGAGCTAGAACTCATTGATGAGAAAAGATTGACAACATTAAATCATCTCAATGTTTATCAAAATAGGATGCACCATAATTATAAAAATCAAATCAAATCTTGAGAGTTTGAATTTGGTGACCTTGTGCTTAAATAAAATCAAAGGAATATAAATGCATATCGAGAGAAGAAAGGCAAGTTTGAGCCTAATTGGATAGGTCCATACATCATCCCTATTAAGTAAAGTTATAGTGCTTATATATTAGCCATAAAAGATGGAAGAGAGATAACTGATATCATGAATATCATGCACCTCAAACATTTATATGTCTGATGTCAATCCAAAAAAAATACAAAATAGAGAGTGATAAATAGTTTGTTCAAAGGCAAAAACCATTTTTATGGCATCTTGGATAAGTACTATGGTGAAAACTAATTTTTTGGAACCATGTGTAATAATCCATTGTCTATGAGTACCTTTGTGCTTGGGGGTAGGCCTAAATCTTTCCATGTCACTCTATCCAATCCACATCATTATCCAAAAAATTATTTCCATTTTAACCTTGGTGGTGATTTACAACTATTATAGGGTGTGACATGTTTTGATAGATCAGAGTGTGGCAACTTCTTTGCAGTAGGATATCAGAGTGACACAAGGGGAATCTTCCCTATATTATTATCCTTAGAGATGTTTATTTTGGCTGCATCCATTCATTCACCCTTCACATCTTATATCTATTTCCATATCCACTAATAGAATCAATTTCCCCTTTGTTAGTAACTTATATACACACAACTTGGACACCCTTTTGTATATATTTATTCTAAAAATACAAAAACATTAGTAAAATATAGAAAATACAAAAATTAGTGATATAAAGCCATAAAACTTAGAGTTCCCTAAGCACTTTTGTCTTAGGTTGGGCTTAAATCCTTTATCAATTTTGACCTAGATCATTGTCACTTCATTAGGAATTTTGTTTACACATTTTTTCCCTTGCATGTATCCTTTCTTGGGGCACCATTTAGATATATTATCGAGCTTTCATATAAGTGTTTTGACTCAATTAATGACAAGATGAGTTTTTTAGCTTATAGTTATGGGTTTGTGTATGTTTGCTTGCTTGTTTGTTTGTTTGTTTTATTTTCTTATTTTGCCTTGAATCATTTCATATGCATCAATAAGCTTATCATGGTTTTTACATATAATTGTGATTTATTGAACTTTTAATTGAGTCCATCCATAAACATATGAAAATAATATTATCTTAATTTTTCCATATCAAGATATGTTTTTTCATTTATCTATGGGATCATGGGTTGGTCCTTATGCACATTTTGTCCAATTAATCATAGTGTTTTATGTCATGGTCAATACCATTCTATGCTACATCAAAAATTAGGTTGTAAAGTATATGAGGATGTATGCTAAAATGATAATATATTATCCTTATAAAATTATATCCACACCTTAACATCCTATTATAAAATGTCTAGTCACTAAGGTTGAAGATGTTGTGTGAATCTAGCTCAACATAGCATGTACTAGCTCCCACACTGACATATCAATTAAGGAAGAAAATATCCATGAGCTCACATGAGGTGTGAAGGGATAGATGATCTAGGTTAGGGTCATGTTATTGCATTTGGTAGGAGAGCAATGTTTGAGAGAAGCAGGATATGGAGATAACTAGATAACTTGGGGAACACACACAAACACTATTAGATAACCATGCAACAAACAAGTATTTAATATAAACTCTTTTATTATATTAATTATCTATTACATAAAAGGGAATAAATTTTTACACACAACACACCTGATTCCCTCACTTTAAAATATAGAGCTCACTCACAACTCTTATATCTCCCTAGTATAAGCTAGTAATGGTGCTCTACCCTGCTTATCTCTATTTTGGCTCATTGGTTCTCACTCTATGTTGTCCACCATTATTTTTCCTTAATCCTCCATCTAGGTTCTCTCTTCTCAATTGAAAATTTCTCTTCACTTCTCAACTCCACTTTATTGCCTTTTACTTGAGCCTATCTCCTTTTTCTTCTTGGGATTTTCCTGCCTAAACCCATATTTGAAATTCCAACTTAGATCAAGGCCAATTACCATGTCGTTCACCAACATACCACCATAATTTAATATCAACATTCATAGACAACCAATCCACCTATCATTTTCCCTTACAATCTCCTTTATGGTTTCTAACTCTACATGGATACTTTTCCCTAGGTCTTACTACTTTTTTGTGTAACACATGTCGATATGGTTTGTCAGTTGAAATCTACTTTGATGGTAATTTTGTGTAAGGAAAATTCATAAGTTATGTGGCTTATATTGTGTGTGCCTCTTATCTAATGGTTTTGAACTCACCTAAAGTGCATAAGAGCTCACTTATTTAGTACTTAGATGATTTTAGGGGTCAACATTACCCCACACTAAATTTGTATCCTCAGATAATGTATTTTTCTTTAGCTTTCCTTCCTTATGCAATACAACTACCCTCAAATATTTTTCATAGAAAACTACTTTGGCTAGGAATGCATGAGTTTTTAAGAATTTTTTGCATGAATCCTTAAGAGACACTTTATTTTACTTTAATGGCATCTCTACACACCTTCACATTTCTTATCCCATCTAGTGGCCTTCTTGTCATCCTCTCCTTGTCTTAAGCCCCTTTTCACAAAGCAACATGACTACTCAGGGGCATCCAACCTTGTCCTCTTTATGCCAAGAGCTAAGTATTATTTTGGCATTGTCATCTTACTTCCCTATATAATACCACTTGAGATTATTCCTAAAGGTTACTTGTCCTTCACCTATCGCCTGTTATCTAGGTTATGATTATCAACAACCTTTCTCTATGGTTCCTATTATGAATGTTTATGTTTCTCTATGCTTCTAAGCTCTTATATATCACTCTTGATGTCCTTGAGAGGGGTATCCATTTCCTAGAGTTTTGATCATTTAAGTAGATAGATGTGGAGAGGGAAAATCATATACATACTTGTGAATGGTTGCACATCCTTCATAGTGTGCCATTGGGGTTTCCTAAAATATAGATGAAAATATTCTAGGGTAGACTCCCATTTCATCCCATCTGGCCCCAACCCACAAGGACTTCCTTTTACCTCTCGGTGAGTCTAGTTGAATGATACTTGGACTAGTAGAATAGATCCTTTTGGTCTTCTTTCCTTGCCTTGTCATATGATCTTCTCCAAAAATTACCTAGTTCCTTTAGTTCCATAGCACTAATACAAACATCTTTTGGCCATGACACGACCATATATCCTTATCAGGTGTTTACACACACAAAATTCAATCCATTATCTCTACTACTTCAAATTAGCTTCATGTGTGAGCTCCTCCTGAGACATCTATGTCTTCTCCAGTGATGTTAGGCCTTTACCCATCTACATGTCATGGAGGCATATGAGTTTATCCTAAGTCATATTCCACTTAGTTATTTCCATCAGTCGATGGGCTCATTTTTCATCCTCCTACTACCTATAGGTCTTTAATTTTCTTATGGTATCCCAAAATAAAGGGGATAATCCATTCTATATCCTTCTTGAAATCAATTGAGCCATATCCATAATTTAGTGTGACGTATTCAAATCTTTCACTCTGGTTTTTCCTATCCAACTTCTAAAGATTTTACCCTCTTGATCTGATTTCCTTCTCCCTTCTATGGCTTCAGATTTCTCTACTATCTTTATAGAAAAATACTTTCAAGGCTACCTCTTTAAGTTATCAACAGTCTCTTCCACTTTTGATATTAATTCATCAAGTTGTACCATGGGCCATATTTCCACTTGTATTTATAGGTACAAAAGGAGTGAAAAGTTGATACAACTGATAGGTTGACAATTGTCCATAATTCTACCTATTTATTCTTATACATATATTAGCCTATCCAATCCATGCTTTAAAATTCAAAATTATGATAGGTGGTATATCTTTTCACATGCCTTGATTCTTGTCATGCTTGTCCTTCCATGGTTGAGTCACTTCCATCGCCACTTAGCTCTGACAATAAAACGTTGGATTGGGCCTAAGATCATGCCATTTATTATGTACATCAACTCTATCATCACTATTCCTTTCTTTGTCAAGTTAGCTAACTAGTCATACCTCATTCATTATGTACTGACATGACATTTATCCCTTTCTATTCATCTCTTTGACTTGGTCAACATTCTAACTCCTTCCACATGATGTTCTTCCTTTTGTATACTTCAAAATGTTTCCTCTTACAAACTTCTATTCTAGACATATTCGTTAGATGCCTTTCTTCTCATCTTCTCAGCACCCTCTCCTACCTACACTAAAATTTGTGTCTAATCCTCTAGTACAATGCTACATGGAGATGTGTTTGTCTAGGTGCCGATACAAACTTTATTTTTGGTGGTGTAAACATTTTTTTATATGATTTTATGGTGCTCCCAACCTCACTATAAATACTTAGATGTATGGCATGGTGGCCTTCTACATAAAGTTCCCACTCAACTTTCTCAGATAAATCTTAAGAGGTAAATGCACCTTATTACCAAAAAATAACTTATGTCACTAATCAAAATGGATAG
This sequence comes from Torreya grandis, assembly GCA_037957365.1. NCBI lineage: Eukaryota > Viridiplantae > Streptophyta > Pinopsida > Cupressales > Taxaceae > Torreya > Torreya grandis. Next base: position 15,025,813 of record JARHVA010000001.1, on the reverse strand, counting down.
AAGAATGGATAAGAAAGCCTTATTAAATAATGGAACCAAAAACCTTATTACACAATAACACTGAACACATTATTACATGATGGTGCCAAAATATTATTTACATGATGATTTCAAGGTCTCTCAAGACCCAAGTTAATCAAAGTCGACAACTTTTGAGGTGTTGGTAGGTAAGGGGACCGATTCTTGATATTGAGTAATTGTTAAAGGATTAAAGCAATCATAACTAATTCATTAGTTAGAAGGCCTCTATAAAGAAGAAACAACTATATCCAACCCTTACGTTATGAATTAGGGCACCTTTCTCACCTTGGGTGTGTGTAGTGACCCATGCATCTCTAGTCTCATAATCCTAACCAAAGGGATGAAAATAGGCACAAGGTCAACCAATGAGATACAACTTATTCGGTTTTAGAGTGGCACTAAAATATAGGGCATTATCTCATTCCTTAGGAGTGTTTTCCATATGACTCCATGACCACTACCATATACTACTGATGGTTTGCTCAGGGTATGAACTAGATTTTATAGTGTGTCAAGATCAAGGTGGAAGTTGAAGCAAATTGTACTACATCCCTAATCAAATTCTTCCTAGGATTTTTTTACCCAAGGGGCACATTTTGTTTTAACCAATGTTGATTTAGGTCACATATCATTTGCATGTTAAGTAAGACCAATTAAAGGTGTCACCTAATTTTTGGTGCTTATTGAGAAATCCTTTTTAAGGTGTAGTTCTTCACTGAGTTCTCATTCCTCACACATGGGGAACTTGTTCTAAGTCTCAAGAGGATAATTAATTATAGGAGCTCAACCTTAACTAGCTTGGGCATTATGAACTCTTGAGTGCATTGATTAGGGGCTATATCTACCATTTCTCTAACATTTTAGAGTTATACCTAAAGTAGTTCTTCTCTCCTCTAGGCCAATTAGAGCTCTCTTTGCAAGGCCTAAATGACCCATATAGCCTTGCACAACACCTTCAACTATCATTCTTGGTTGGAAGGGTTGGTTTTTGATCATGGATCCATTTGTATTATGTTCACATATTTCTTAGGATAGGGTAAAAAATCAATCCTAATTTTCTTTGATGCTTTATACACATGTCATGCCTTCTTGGCCATATTCCTTGACTTGCCTCATCTTGTAAGCTTAATATATAGGTTGAGACACTCATAAAAATTATGTCCTTTTTGGAAATAGGTGAAAAATGGAAGGGTGGGGTAGTCATGTTGGAGATGATCCAATGATCCACACTTATAGCATGAGTGCATATAGGGTCATTATCTTGTTTGACCCTACACCCAGGTAGAATTTTTAGGTAGATGCCTCTTAGATGTCCACAATGTTGCTTCTTCCCCCTTATACCATCTTTCATATCTATAATTCTCATGTAATTACCAATATTTCACTTATATACATGAAAATACCTACATGCTCCATGTCTACTCAAGCTACCATCATTATCACTTATTTTAATAGTTGATACAATCAGAACCTATTACAACTATTGCTTCATCATTGAAACATGTGTTTGAAAACTTGGTCAAGCTTCTTTGTCCATCCTATGTGTGACTTTGGATCTAAGCATGGCCTCTAGTGCCTACCAAGGATCAAAGAACTCAATCATGAACAAAGTGCATTAAATCAAGGGGAGCAATCTTTTGACAAACCACTAAGTATGTTTGAGTGGATGAAGGGCATATGGAATCTTCGAGACCAATGCATTAAACCTTGTATCATAGGCATGTAAAGTCTATGAAGCCTCTTGATTTATGTCTTTAAATGACACAATATCTTGATGCTATACTTTCAAGACATAAAACTGCCTTAAAAATATGACAATGAGGAGGGTGAAGTCTATTATTATCTACATCAGATCGATCTTTCGATACCAGGTCTTCACTCACCCTAGCAATGTGGTAAAAAATTGATAAACCTTCTACTCTAACTAGAAAATCCCTCAATGTCTTTAAATTAGATCACACCTATGCACATCATCTAAAGCATCTTCCATCTCATAATAATCTAGAAGGTTCAAATCTAGGGCATAAAAGATATGATGGACTAGTGTGATCATGGTTTGCATTGGGAAGGTACTTCCTCATATGGTGGTCAATCTTGCACCACCTCTTTCTATAGTAAATCCATCTTAAACTTCCCCAACTGATACAACATGTGTTATAGCTATGTTATTTTTGGTTTGAGTAGTGGGTCATGAAACACCTAATTAGGTGGAGTCCCTACTTTCACCTCCTCAACCTCCACTCCTGGTGGATCTCATAATATCTCCTCTCATTTTGAGAAGGTCATATAGACTTGTGTGTTAGGACTAGGGACATCAAGTGCCATTTCACTAGTCTCCTCACACCTGGTCCTAACTTCAACTCTTCCCAAATATTGTTCTAACTTCTTGGTTTATTTTATCCTTTCCTTAGAGCATATTATCTCTATGCAAGAGTCATCCTCATGCCCTTCCCTTATTTTGAGGGTCCTTGTGGCATTTTTGGAGGTGGACTCTTCCCTTTTCCTAGGGTCCTATTAAACCATTCTCATCCACTAATTTGCATCATATATATGCCCTCCAAGTTCTTACTTATCTGGTGTTTTCATGTTTAACTTTGATCTACTCACTATAAAAATCATGCATGCAAATCTTTAACCAAATATTCCCAAACACATTTCATGCCCTTTTATATAATAATAATGAAAAACAACCACATCCCTATAATGAAACCAACTTTTTTGAATGATGTCTAGTCATCAAAGGCTAAGATGTCATGAAAATATAGCTTAGCATAGATTGGACTAGTTCCCACACTATAATATCGCACATGGAATAAAATTCCCACAAGCTCACCTGAGGTGTGAAGGAATGGAGAATCTAGGTTGGGGTCATGTTGGTAGCATGTGAAAGGAGAGAAATATATAGGAGAAGTGGGAGATGGAGATAACCATATGACTCAGGGAGCACAATCACAAACACTATTAGATAACCATGCAATAAAAAATTATTCAATACGAACTCTTTTTTTAGATTCACTCTCTATTACATAGAAGAGAATATATTGTTATACACAATACACTTGGTTCCCTCATTATACAATCTAGAGATCACTCATATCTCTTATCTCTCCTTGGTATAACATAAAAGTTGTTATATACCCTAATTATCTCTATTTGGGATCCTTAGCTCTCACTCTATACTATCCATTGTTCTTATTCCTTGCCCTTTTGACTAGGCTCTTTCTTATTGGCTGACAATTGCTATCTTCTTCTTAGCTTTACTTTCTTAATTTTTACTCAAGCCTATCTCATTTTTTCTCTTGGGATTTTCCCACCCAAATCCATATTTTAAATACCAACTTAACCTAAGCCCATGCCATCCACCATCATACCACCATAACTCCATGTTAGAATCTGAAGCCAACTAATCTGCTTATCACTTTCCCTCATAATTTCCTCTATAATTCTTGGGTCCATTTAGTTGATTTTACATGAGTCCTACCAATTTTTTGTGTATCACATGTTGACATGCTTATTAAAACCAACATTTTATTTATGTAAATTATATTTAAAGCACATGCACAAATTGTGTGGTTTAGATTACATGCACATCTTAGCTAGTGGCATTGAACTCACCTGAAGCACACAAGTGCACACTTGTATGGTACTCAAATAATTTTAGGGGTCAACACATCCATTTTAAAATAAAAATTTAAACCAGCATCAATCATCATATTTTTATCATCATCATCATCATCCCTACCCTTTCAAGAGAACTACATTGGCATGAGGTTCATTCAAACTATGTAGGCAGGCTTAGTTACATGGGTTTTTTAAGATAAGCTTAACCAGTCTTATTATTATTCTTAAATTCATTTCTATTATCATCCCTAATAATTTCATCCCTTTCCTCCTCCATAATAAACTCATCACTCCATCTCTTCTCATCTATACCCATCATCTCATCCATTTCAACCTGTTAATTTATTTTAATCAGCCATCTAGCTTGTCAATCTCTTTTAAAAAATTTATTGATAGTCATCCTCATGCCATGATTTCATATTATAGAAACCTAATTCTGGCCACCAATAAGCTCTAATCAGGCTTTTGGCCAATTTACACTCAAAATGCATAATTTGGCCTAAAAACACTAAAACATGCTTAACTATGTGAAACTGACATATTCAAGTGCCGATTGATTCTTATTCCTCAACCACACATATTCATATCAATATGGATGGTTCAAGTTGATTCTAGACATTTGAAAAAATCTATAAATAGAGAGGCTATGAACATCATTTCTAAAATTAATTTGTGCAAAGTTATAATGTAGGATTGGTTCCAAAAGATTCATGTAAATAGTGTTACCATGACAAATTGATTCCAATCCAATCCAAGCCAAGCCATAAGCCAAAGGTGCCAAGGAGAGATGGAGGTAGCCAAGCTTCTATTATAAAGGACTTCATGAGCACAAGCTGAGCAAACCACCACTACAAAGGCATTTGGAGCATCCAAGGAAGGTGAAGGAATTATTGTGTGTTATTTTTTGCTTTTTAGTTGTGTTTTTCTTTTTATTTTCTTAACTAAGCTCTCCCTAGTGTCTAGGCCTAGAGATGTTATGCTATTAGTGTGTTTATTTCATTTTGTTTTCATTTTGAAACTAACACCATACTAACCATCCTCTTTTGAGTAAAATTCTTAGATCACATTATGACATGCTTGGTGGGATAAGAAGCATCTCACACCTAAAGAATGTCATTTTATAACTCTAAAATATTTATTTGGGCCCTTAAAACTCTTGAAAATTAATTTTCTAACTTTATTTTTCCATATTTGGTTTCCATGGTTTTACACAGTAATCGACATTAGCAAGACTAAAGTCATTTACATGGCTTAACTGGTGTCTGTTAGCAAAACTGACATTAGTTAGATTTTAGTTAGCAAAGGTAACCATCGTTAGTTGTAATAACTGATGTTGGTCACTGTGTTTTTCTAAAAACACAGACCTGAGAGCTATTTTTCTGAAGTTTATTATTTCAAGCTAAAAAGAGCTTCAAAGTTAAAAGACATGTTAACATTTTCGCTATAGGACCAAGCTTGATATTTGTTCAAAACATGTTTATATCACCTTTGCATGCTTAAAAATCAATTAGGAACCTTGTTTTGATGTTTAACAAAGGACTTAGATGTTTTGGTGAATGTTTTCAAAGTTTGTAACTAAGAACAAGGGGTCAAATGAACACCACCAAATCTTTCATTTTGGGTTTAAAATTGAACACACTTGTCAATTCTTATTTTCAATAGTTGTTTAATCAAAAAAAATTTTGGAAAAAAGAGGAATGTTGCATGTATGCTCTTTCATTTATCCCCTATAGGGAACCATTGGAATCAAAAGTGCCATTATTATTGCAAATAGCCTAGTCCAAGGCTTAGAAAGAAAGTCATCTAAAACACTCCCCAAAAAATCGTCAAAGTTTGGGTGACTTTGAAAATGACCCTAAAGTCTTTCTACTTTCATGTTTTCTTTATTTTTTATGCATTTTGGCTTACGAGGGGGACTTCATCACCTCTCACAAGTTCTTTAGGAAAGCTTTGAATTGGGGTTTCATCTCCCAACATTGACTTCATTTGGCTCCTTTGGAGTTACACACGATATGTAGTGGCACTTTAGACATTGTACTACACTGAGCGAACAATAGGATGTAGTAGTTGTAAAAAGGACGAGACCTTTTTGTAACAAGTTAAGTGATATAGACCCAAAATCTATCCTTTTCTTTTGCATTATTTGGCATGAAATTCATTGTGCAATTGATTCCCCTAGATCATTCAGAAACTTGTTAGATCTTAGATAAATTCCCACTTACTATGGAAGTATTGTTGTTGTAAGGTGCACCTCAAGGTCCATGTTGTAATACTATGATTTGAGAGAAGGGGGGTGTAAAAACCCTAATATATAATGCACATTTACTTTTAGATGAACACTTAAAATCCTCTCAAACGACATATATTGATGAATTCCAATAATACCAAGTACCCTTGTTAGTTTAAGATCCAAGAAATGGTTAATTAGTTGGTCTTTTCCTAGATTAAAGTATTGTTTGGAGTCAAAAATTGGTGTAAAAAACAATCCAAACCAAGCACATGGTCCAAATTTTCCTATGAACAAAGAGGTGTTATGCTGCTTGTGTGAGATCATTGATTTGCCTTCTTTAAAAGTTCATCAAAAGCTTGAGAGTCATATCATCCACTTTGGTGTAGTTATGCTACCCAATTGAGTCTAGAACTTTACCAAAGTTATTTAATGTCCTTCACTTATAATCTAAATTCAGAATTGCACCTTTATAAGTTCATAAGGTTGATGTGTTAAGTGGGTTTGCCATTTGCACTAAACTTGAGGGAACTTACCTTTAATTTCTAATTTGGGTTGAAGGTCATTTAAGATTCATAATCATTATTAACATTTGATATACTTAGGCCATTTTGTGCTAAACACTTGCATTTTAAGTCTATGCACCACAACATTTTGAGTCAAGAAAGGTAGTGTTATGTTGTCAAAATTGTAGGAAAGAATCTTTACCTTAGATAGTTTTTGAAACAAACCTTTTTATCACACCTTTTTGGGTAGTATAGTGTTGTTGCACTGCCCAAAACATTTCAAATATTGTTTCATAGACCTTCTTGCATAGGGTTCAAATTTGTTCCTACATTTTTAGACCAATCCAAGTGTACTTTTATGATCTTTTGTCTGAAATAGTTATACTATTCACTTTTATCTAGCCTGTTTGTTAAAAAAACCCAATTTTATACCTTTTTTGTGAGAAAATAAACTATTGATAAAGTGCCTTTTGTTTCATACCTTATACCTAGTTGATCAAGTTCATGTCCAAGAATCAAATGCCTATTGTTTGTTAAAAGTGTTTTAAATCCGTTAGATAAAAAATTTCATCTATTTCAAAGTCTAGCTTTTGATGCCGCATTTGGCCTTAAAACATAGCAACTTTTTAATTTCTTAGATTAGACTTATCTGAAACACTTCAACCTTAGAGTTTGGCATTTACTTGCTTACCTTTGTGTGAATAGTGAAATGTTAGATATTTCACGCTAGCTTATTTTCTCACAAACCTTTGCATAAACTTATTGATCCTTTTGACAAATCTAGACCAAGTTGGAACATCATTTATTTTAGACACTGTCCTTTTTAGAGTTTGTAGAAATCTTTGACCTTTTATCACAAAAGCATTAACCATGGATCCCAAAATGTATTCCTATACTCATAGTGGACTCATGTACAATCCAAGGATTAATAATATGGTTACGTAGGAAGAAATGGCGCAAGACCCCTATGTGGATAATATTGCTTATGAGATGGATTCTTATCTCCCTTATAATACTCAATCAGGAACACAAGGCCAAGATCTATTGGCTAACTATCTGGTTAACAAACCACCTTATTTAGAACAAGACCAATAATAAACCGCACAATACCTAGCTACAATACCTGCAGTGGATGAGCTAGTACTTCAATAGTCATATTATACTAATATGGATTCCACGTATGATCCATTTTTTTTTGAGTGACATTTGTTAGAGAACAAAGATGAGATTTTGGTTAGAGCCATAGAAGTAGGGGCTAAGTTTTCAACAAACTTCCCCCATGAAAATTTACTAAATCTAGTAAGAGTGCCCCAAAATATCATTTACGATCAACATGCTTCTTCAAGCAATCCTATGGCTCTAGTCCAAACAATATACCAAGATCCTAATAAATCTGATCAAGGCAAAAACATCATGGAAGAGCACTTAAACCAAATGTAGATGGCATATCAAATATATCTGAATCTAGCATGTGATTTTAATCAGATGAACATGGTAAGTAAGCCTCTCATTGACCTAGTTCCTTCAACAGGAGTGTTGATAGAATTAACTGGACAAGAGAATCCAAATTCTGACCCATTCATATAAACCATTTCAATAGATAAATTAATGCATATGCCCATTATTTAAGAAGTGTCTTTGGCCTCTACACTGAATAGTGAGCCAAACATAGTAGATAATATGCAAACAATGTCGAATCTTGATCAAAGTGGTACTAATGCACAAATAACTAGCCAAAAACATGTGCCTATAGTTAATCCTATGCATAGGTCATCATACTAGGGAGTGGGAGTTTCTATACCCCAAATTCAACTGACTGCTTCCTCAAATTTATAACCTATGGGATTAGGTAATCAAACAATGACCAATATCATGTCTCAATGACAAAATGTGACAAATCCTACTCCTCAACATGTAACAAGTAGTATTTCACAACAACAGGGATAATCTAGTGTATCAACATAATAGAGGATAAATACATTGCCACCTCAATCAGGGGCAATAAATGTTTCACCTCGCCAGGTAATGATGAACATACCTCTTTAATCACAGACTAATTTTCCAAACCAAAACCAAGTAATGACTAGTCAATAACATGGAAATATTGTTCAATGACAGATGTCGAATATACAGCTTGCTTTCACTTCCTCGTAAGGATTTATGCAACAAGGAGGTCCCCATGTTTCTTAGGTACCTACTAGACAACTGTTGGTTAAAAATGTGCCATAAATCTAGAGATAGGGTCTTAGTCCACAAGTTCCCACTCAACAACATTGTTTGATTAGTCAGCATCATGTCCTTTTTCAACCACAACAAGCATAGTATAGTTATATCCCTCCATCCCAACCACAAAATACTCCAAGTCAAACCTTTATCATTAACCTAAATCAAAATATCGCACAACCAAATGCATAATTTCAAATACATCATAATCCATATATGGATATTCCTGGTCCATTCCTCAACCAAACCAATGTACCTCAACAGGTATCTCCATCCTACCTTGGTCAAAGTGTCCCACTTGTGACCTCCCAACCATCTACCTAAATCCTCCCTCAAACCAATATTCCTTCTAGTTTCCTATCCCAATAATTGTAACAGATGAAGGATCCAATTGCTACCTTTCAAGCTAGTAAACAAACTAAAAGTTCAAATTGGATGACGTATATTCCTATCCATTCAACATGGAGTATTTGAAGATACCATTTTCTCCATGATATGAACCAATGAAATTTGATAAGTATAAAGGGAGAGGTGACCCTAAGGCTCATTTGACCAAATTCTTTATCACATGTCAACTAGTGGCATATATCAACATATACCTTTTGCTATTGTTTCTAAGGAGCTTGGTTGGGCAAGCCTTGGAGTGGTTTTTTAAATTACCCAAAAATTTAGTAATATATTTTGATGATCTTTCTGATAAGTTTATGCATCACTTTTCCTATAATCTTGAGCATGAGATTTCATTAGTGGACTTAATGCAAACAAAGAAAAAAATGGTGAGAGTTTTGCAAGTTCTTTACAGTGATGGAGAGCCCTTACGAGTTGTTTCACCCATAGTTTACTAGATAAACAATTAGCCATTGTGTTTACCAAAAATTTGCATAGTAAGATAGCTTATCATTTGGAACTACAATATGCACATACATTCAAGGAGATCGTTGATAAAGGTTTGTTGATCGTTAGGGTGCTCATCAATAAAAGAGTCATCAAGCTTAATTCAACTAATCAAAATCAAGGTATCAATCAGGGAAATGACCAACATCCCATCAAATCATAAGCATCACAACCAACACAGGGTAATAACCATAAAAGAACTGAAGCAATTTAACCGCAATAGGAATGTTGTGGGAAATGGAGTAATTGAATCTTATCATGTGAAAATATTGCAAACATCATCTGCACCACATTTTTAACTTATTCCTAATTAACTAGTACCACAAGTGCAATAACCAAAACCTACCCAACAAATACAAAAGCCATTACCATTGCAAACCCCTCCTCTTAGAAGAACAGTGCATGCACATCATGTCTTTAGTGAGCTAAGAGAACCTATTGAGTCTATATTTTACAAGCTTTCTACCACTAATTTGATTAGTTGGCCTATACCAAAACATTATTTGCAAGGCATTTCATATCCAAATTGGTACCATGAAAACAAATTTTGTGACTATCATCGAGTCAATGGGCATAATATATGAAGATGTGTTCAAATCAAGTATTTAATTAAGAATATGTTGGAGAATGGGGAGATAAAAAAATAAAAATAAAATAATAGAATAACCAACAACAATAACAACAATAATGACCAGTGCAACAACAAAATCAACAGTATCAAAATTAAAGGCCAAACTAGCAGAATCAATAAAATCAGTAGTAGAGACCATAATGATAGAATAATGGACAAAACCAAGGTTAGAACAGTAACAACTAATAAACCTACCATGCAGTTTCACATGACTACAATAGGGTTGTAGGTCATATTATAGGGGGTAGTGTTAATACCATCTCCATTAATCCTAGACCAAACACTAATCAGTCTAGACCATTACTAAAAAATAACATTCACCCAAATTACGTGGATAATCTTTATTTAACCTAGGAATGCATATAGGAAAATGAAAAAATTAGGACTTCCCCTTTTGAACCTTATATTGACATCTTGTCCTTACCACGTGACCACATGTAAGTGCACCAACAATTAAGACTTGTCTTGTCTAGTCCCAAGCCCATAACCATCTTCCACTTTACCTATCATCCAACCAACTGTTCAGCCTCAAAATAAACCATTCACTACTGACCAAGACATGAAATTTGATATTGTGGAATAATTGTAAAAGACACTAGAACAAATTTCTATTTTAGATTTGTTGTGAACTTCAATAATCCAAAAAAACATCTTGAATGCTTTTTTGACCTAATCCACTATTTCTAGTGACATATCCCCTGATAACTTTCAAGCTTTGATTGGACACCTATCTCCAACCGAATAAGTCACATTCAACCAAAGTGATATGTCTTCTCTTGGCCCACTCCATAATAATCCAATGTACATAGAAGTTTTTATCAAATGACATAAAGTGAAATGTGTCCTTATAAACAATGGATCTAGCCTCAACATAGTGTCTCTAAATCTCATCAAATTTCTTAGGTACACAATGGTAGATCTCTAACCAGAAACAATAACCATCAAAACTTATGATATTCAGGAAAGAGAATCACAAAGCACCATTAGTTTGCTAGTTATCATTGGGCCTTTAACCCATGATACCCTTTGCCATGTGCTTGATCTTGAGTTATCATATAATATGCTTCTAGGTAGGCCTTGGTTACATGAGATTCGTGTAGTCTTGTCAATGCTGCACCAATGTATCAAGTTTTCCCACTCAGGGATGGAAGTGAATATTCTAGGAGATTTATACCCATATGAACACTATAAGCATCTTGAGGCCAAATTTCAAAAGTATAATTGTCAGTACGATATGAATCGAAGTTCCAAACAAGATAAAGGAAAAACTATACTTATTAATCCTTCACCAGATAATTGCATAGATCATAATACCTTGGATTCCCTTTCCCACATGCCACCTCTTAAAGCTTCTAATCATTTCACCATTTTAGATAATGGAATAAGAGAGTATATGACCCATTATACATTTTGTATTTCTAATCTTCATTAAAATCTAAAAACCTTTGGGTGACCTAAATCCATCCCACATATGCATTGGCAAAAAAAACAAAGATAAGGGACCTATCACATTTGTACCAGCATCTAGCCTAGGACCTGACCCTCTTGAAGGGGATGAATCATGGTTATATAATGACAACCAAGCTGATTGTTATAAATTTTTAAGTATCCTATTCTTAATAGGATCATGGAGCATCATAATTATGAAGGAAGAGGCCTCATATTGAATCAACAAGGAACCATTGAGCCAATTTCCATGACTAAGTATGAAAGACCTTATGGACTTGGATTTAAACTGCCTAAGGGTGACCTCACATATCTTATTCAAAATCCATCACCAGTGACTAGTAATGATGATGTTGATAGTGAAGCAGAGTCCGATCATAACCTCACCTTTGATGACCTAGCCGAAACCAACCTATTTGATAACAATGCCATTTATACCCTTACCTTAGCCATTCATCACAACTATTTGCCATTATATTATCCCCAACTAATAGATTGGGACCAATAAGAATCTAGTCTACTGATTGATGAGTTCTAAAATGATGAGGCATTTTATGAATTTTTAGGCCTTTAAGATAATGTTCTGTTGGGAGATCACAAATCAAGGTTCTCAATCACATTGGATCCTATAGTCTATTTTGGAGAGTGAGTGAACACCCTTAGCCAAAAAAAAATAAGTAAAACATTGAGGTCCCAAAGTGATAACCTCTTTGAGGCACTTTTTGACCAAGGAAAAAGTATAGATGAAGGCCAACCTAGTGGCGAAAACTTGTTTCAGATGTCATTAGATGAGGGTGTTCATTCTTCTTTGAATTTAAACCAGGAGACCACCAATGATGAACTTTCCTATGGATTAGAGTTTAGCTTTAAGAAACAATAAGTATTTGATCAAATTCTTCAAGAATTTATAATTTTTTTTGCCACATGGCTAGATCTCTCATTAGGGGACTCAGATTCATCATGCCTAGGAGAAGTTGAAGAACAAGTCCTAACAGAGGAACCTGACATAATTCAATAGTTCAAGTCACTACCTACTATCCTAGAAGATGGTTCAACCATTCTAGTTGAGGATATAATAGAGGTAATATCGAGAGTCCATCAAACCTAAAATGGATAAAATTAAGAGCATCCCTCACTGAAGATGAACGTGATGCCTTTACAGCTTTGTTGAGAGAATTTGTAGATATCTTTGCATGGGTCTATTTTGACATGCCAGGTTTAAACCCTGGCTTGGTTCTACACCATATTATGATTAATCATGATTCCAAACTAATAAAACAAAAGCTATGTAAGATGCATCTTTAAATTATTGTATTGGTAAAGAAAGAGTTGGAAAAACTCTTAGAAGTAGGATATATCCAATCTATTGACTACTCAGAATGGATCTCTAATGTGGTACCTATTAGTAAAAAGTCAAAAGGGATCAAAATTTGTACTAATTTTTGAGACATCAACAAATCTTGTCCCAAAGATGATTTTCCCTTGCCTAATATTGACATGATCATCAACTGCATGGCCAGTTATGAAATTTTACTCATGGATGGCTTTTCAGGATATAACTATATCAAAATAGCACTAGAAAACCAACATAAAACAATGTTCACCACTTCATGGGGAACATTTTATTATTAAGTAATGCCATTTAGCCTTTAGAATGCTAAAGCTACATATCAAAGGGACATGCATATCATATTTTATGATATGATACATGATATTGTTGAAGACTATGTCGATGACATATTAGGAAAATCCAAAACTAGGGCCAACCATCTAGTAGTGATACATAAGATATTTGAAAGATTATGGGAATACAAAGTCAGACTCAATCCAAAGAAATGTGTGTTTGGTGTAATTTCAGGCAAAATACTTGTCTTCATCATGTGTTGTAGAGGTATTGAAGTTAGAATGACTAAATTCCATGCTATAACTAAGATGCCACCACCAACTAATTTAAAGCAACTCCATAGTTTTCAGGGTAAGATCCAATCCATTCGACACTTCATCTCTCAGTTAGCAACTCATTTAATCAATATTCAATTGATGTCTTATCAACTAGGACTAGTGTCCAAAGCTATCTGTAGTAAGGTACAGGAAGGTAGATCTAGAAGGCTACTTATGGGGGTGCTTGCTGATCCTATTCTAGCTTTGACTAAAGAAAGGAATGTGTCCTAAACTACGTGATTCATGCTTTTACTGAAAAAGAAAGAAATCAAATCAGTCTACTCTTTTTATTGAAAATAAAAATCACACTCTTATTTACGTTTGCATGGAAAGTAAATTCACACTCCTACTTACGAAAGGAAATTTTCTTCACATGTCTGCTGTAAAATAAAACACACTTTGCTTAGAAAAGAAATGAAATAAGAAAATGCTTTTAAAACTATGAATTTGTTTTGATGTTTTTATGAATAAATGCAAATAGTAACTAGATTCTAATTAATTATAACAATAAATTAATAAAACATATCATAAATACCATACACAGTTCTTGGTTCCAAGGAGAGTGGGCTCTTGCTCATATCAGAGTTAAGAACAAAGATTAATCAGTGCTAGAAACTAAAGTATTAATTCTAAAAATGAAATGATTACAATCTGGCTAAAACCTGTATGCTTGTACAAATATTTTATATAATATCTGATTTCTGATTCTTGATTCTCGAATACTTTCAATGATGAAAGTTTTACACTTTATACTAATACAATCAACTCAAAATATGATGTAAAGAAATAGGATTCTTTGGTCGATCCATTTATCCAAAGATAGGAGATTGGATTTCTAAGAGATCTAATTATTCTGATAAAATAATATACTATCCTATAATAGTCCTAAAATCTAATTACATACAATTTTATCAAAATAAGTCCTTCAAAATAGTAGGCGGTTATTTTCCTTTTTTAATTCTAGCTAGAATGGTTCTCTCTTATCCTATCTGGACACCAGCTTCCCATTTGTAGCTTCATCCTTACAGAATTTTTGGAATTGACCTTGTAGAGTCAGGAGGAACAAACCTATGAAGTCTATAGAAATGAGCCTATAGAGTCCATATAAATGAGCCTATGGAGTCCATAGAAACAAGCATGCAGAGTCCATAGAAATAAGCCTATAGAGTCCATAGAAACAAACCTGCAGAGTTCGTAGAAACAAGCCTGCAGAGTCCGTAGAAGCAAGCCTACAGAGTTCATAGTTCTACTGGATGGAGATCAAAATGGAATGTTAATTATACATCGTCTATGTCTTCTTCTTGAGCATTCTTCAAAAAAAAAATTACTAAACTATGATATGTATTAGACATTAATGACAAAGTAAAGGTTTAGTCTTTGGTTCAATATAAACAAGATAAATATCTATTTTCCATGTAATAGATATCTAACAATCTAAGATTTTCATAAGATAATATCCTTCAAGAGATGAATTGAATAAAATAACATGTCAATAATGAGCCATATTTGGAGCTCATCATCTCCCCCAAGCTTTACCTTTTACAAGTCCCATTGCAAACATTTATTGGTATTCATAGATCTGGCTTCTACTTTCTACACTCTGATTCAAGTTATATTCATCAAATTCATCTATTATGTTTGTTTAAATTATTGGTAATTCTCTGATGTGTTTGAATCATTTGTTTCCATATACTAAATTGCTTCTGTGATTGTGGAGTCGAACTCTGCCATCCTAGAATAGGTATGATCAGTAAAGGGGGTCTATATCTTATACCAATCCATTTTTGCTCACCTCCAAAGTTGATTACCTCTATTAAAATTTCTAGAATTGAGCATGTTCTCCTCATACTCCATCTTAAGTTATTTGGGGACATGACCTCTCACCTTTTAAGAGCACTAAAAGTTGGTCCCATTTATTTACACTTGTAGCCACCATTGAATCAAAACTTTGTCTTGAAAATAAATCAAAAGAAACAACATAATCATATAAAGCCTATAAATAATGTGTTTTAACCTCATCATCTAGCAAAGTACAGTTAAAATTTTGTTTGATCAATTTAGGAATAGGAAAGTCTGGTCTGACACACAATCCTATAGTCTTAGCATGATTTGTATAGTTCTCAAATTTGCCTTTCCATGCTATTTGATTTTTGAATGTAGAATGTAATGCTCTCAGTTGAACTTATTCTACATGAAGATTTATCAAAAACTTATTGTGCTCATGATCTCCTAGAATAAAGTCATGCAAATAAAATTCATAAAGCAAATCCTGCTGATTAGGTTCAGCACTATAGAAAATTTCCAAAAATATTGTTGGCTGCAAAATTTTGTAAGGAAGATGATAGGAGATTCATCAAAGCTACCATCTATAAAATTATTCAAATAAAAATAAATTGTATGCAGGAGAAGGATTCCTACATGCTAAAAGAGTTTCCCCTAATTTGCATGCATCCTGCAAATTTTCTTCCAACTCTTCGACTTTAGCTTTTAATTTTTCCTTTCATTTTCTAAGAGTTTGTTTGAAGAAGTTAAATATTTATTTTTTTGTTTAGGTATATAATATTTTTCTTCAATTTGATGTAGTATTTGCAAGGGAGGAATATCTGGATCACTTGTTTGACAACCATAGTTAACAAATACCTTAAGAGGAGAAGGTGCAACAATAGGTGCTTTGGAAGAGTTTACCAAACTCTGCAATCTCCTATTTTCTTTCTTCAAATTTGCTACATATATCCAAAGATCTATTTTTTCACTTTCATGTTCATTTATTATTTCCTCTAATCTATGAACTTCTACTACATGATCAGTAGATGCTGTATCTTATTTCTGCACCAAAGATGAGTTGAGATGATCCTTGTTCTATAATTGACTGATCAAGTCAGCAATACTAGCTATTTGTTGTTATTCAAGATCTTGAGCTTGAAAAAGTTACAAAGTTAACTACATAACATGATCATTTAGATTAGATGATTCACCTTTCTCATTGGTACATACGATTTTCCTTTTGTCCATTGCAGTTTCAATCGGAACAAGTGGTTATTCTACCACACCTAATTCTTCTGCCGTGTGTATCTCTTCCTCTAATTTTGGCTCCTCCATTATGATTGGAGAGTTCCTTTTAGGAATTTATTCAATATCTATAGGTGTAGGGATATTTTGATGTATGGGGGAATGAGACACCATTTTAAAACTATCTAAAATATCTACAACTTCTTGTTCATCTTTTTCTATTAAAATGAGCCTTCTCCTTCTTTTAGTTACTCTTTGAGCTACACTTGGTTGGCTTTCCTTCTCCACCACCAAACCCTTGGTATTCTTAAGTTATGTATCAACCTTTCATCTCAATTTTCTTCTTTCTGATAGGGAAACTAGTTGTACTACAGACTCATGAGGTTCTTGTGAGGACCTTGAAACTTTAGGGTTTTGAGACCTTGTGATTCTTCTTCTTCTTGAAGAAGAAGGGATTTCTCTAGAATTACAGTCTGATATTTTTTTCATGGTGTTGTTTTCTTAGCTAATGTAGCAGGTGGAGATGAGTGTTCTTGTGGTACATTTGGGGTTTCTTGTGCAGATAGATTTGGAATTTGTTGTGCTATACTGTTCTAAAATTCCTCCTAGACTTCTTGTCCTTGCTGAAGGAAGTGATGTTGGATAATAAGCTGAATAAGGCCATAATGCCTAAGAGCAACATTAGGGGTTATAGACATAACTTACAGAGCACTATATAATAAATATGGGAGGTTAATTTTGTACTGAGGGTTTTGTCTTCCATGCTTAAGATGTATTAACATTTTCATGGCATCTCCCCCTAAAAGACTATGTTGCCCTTTACAAATGATATATTTGAGTACCCACTTGGCTACAGATTTCTAGGGTTTAGGAAGTGAATTTCTACTAATCCATTTTGATTTTATCTTAGAATCTACTAGACATGAAGTTTTAGTCTGCTCATTACCATTAAACTAACTAATTAAATCACTAAATGAAATTCTACCTGTAGCTCTCATTCCCTCTTCTGGAACTTGTATAATTTGACTTATAATCTGAGTAGTAACAGGAATAACAATGCCTTTCACAATTGAAAAATTAGGGATGAGATTAGTAATAAATTCACTTACCATTATTTCATTGAAACCCTAGAACATTTTAATGAAAGGTAGCCAGCCATTAGCTCTAAAAATTGATACAAAACCTTTGTTCTTATGAAACTTTACTGCATTCTTTAGCTTTGATCTCATCTTCTATCCCATTTATATGTAGAGTTACAGTCAACTTGGTTCCTTTAACTCTAATTGAGGTGTAGACTAATATTTTATTGAAGTCAGCAGGCAACAGTCACTGAGAATTGGTAGACCAGCTTTTGTTGAAGTCTGTAGAAATAAAATGGTTCATATGAAATGCTACAGTTGCATGAGTCCATATTTTGGTATGATGACTTGATATAGTGAAGTGTCACACGTTTCTACGAAGTGTGCCAACCATTTTGTCCATTATTAGATATTGGGTGAAATGATGATGTTTTACTTTGATGGTGATAGTGATTCATTACTTCATTTAAAACTCCTTTTTATAACATCCCATCATTATCATAATTGATGACTCAATTGATGATATCAAAGCTGCACACTTATCTATACACCTTTGGTGGCTTAGTTGCATGATTTTTCATTATGGAATTTGTCATTCCATTTTAGAAGATTCAAATTTAGGTCATCTTTGTAGAATAGTTTTTTAATCAAATTAAAGACAATTAGTTAATTAAACATAGATAAATAAAATATACGTCTTACTTACTTTAACCTTATATATATCCTTTGCTTACCATGTGTCCTGCACAAATAAGTTTGCATGGATTAGTTTATTGCATGGAGATGAATAATCATAGCGACATGATGTGATTTTCTATTTTTTTCTAATAAATTTTGTTTTTGCCCTTTAGCCAGCCATTGCTAGTTTTCTAGCCAAATCTCTTTTTTGTAATGCATAGCCAACTAGCAAACTGATTTTCTGGGCATGCATTGTCAATAGTGTCCTTAGAAGGATTTTCAATATATATATATATATATACACACACACACATATATATTAAAGGATTATTAAGGAGCATGTTCTTTAGAAGAAGCAGAGCTCTCCAAAACAACCACTTGATCCTTTACTTTTTGAATAAATTCATCTTTATTGAGAGGTTTTTGATAGAGCTTCAATCTATATCCATTGACTAACAGAGCTTTTCTACTATCATCAATAGGTATTAACTTAATAAAACCATTTTCATAGACCTCCTCAATCTGATAAGATCCCAACCACATTGTTTGTAGTTTTCCTTTAAACTATTGAAATTTGAAATCAAACAATAGTGCCCAATTTCTTTTCTAAAACTCCCATTACTTGATTTGTAAATCATGCCAAATTTTTATTTGATGTTGTACCAATTCAATCCTATGTAGTGCTTCTATCCTCATTTCATCAAGTTGATTAAGCTGTAGGAATCTTTCTTTCTGTATTTCTTCTAATTCAATTCCTACTTCTATAGCTATTTTTAAAGTTTGTAATTCAAATTCAACAGAGAATAAAGGCTTTTTACCATAAACCAATTAATAAGGTGAAAATCTAATTATTGTGTTCTAAGTAGTATTATAGGCCCAAATAACTTCTGGTACCTTATCTACCCAATCCTTTCTATGGGAATCAACAACCTTGGTTAAAATGGTTTTCAGTTCTCTATTGGTGACTTCAACTTGCCCATTAACCTCTGGATGGTATGGATATGTTTTTGTGTGTGTTGAGTTTGATATACTTGCATGAAGTGCTTTATCATGTTTGACATGAACTATGATCCTTGATCTAAGACTATATTCCCTTGGAGCACTAAATCTTTGCATGATTTTGAAATATAAGAAATCAACTACCATCTCTTCTCTAGCATGAGTTAAAGCTTCCACTTCTGCCCACTTGGTGGTGTAGTCTGTACATACTAAGAGATATTTTTTTCTCTAGAAGGAGGATCTACAAGATCTATAAAATCAATTCCCCATTTCTCAAATGATTCTAAAAATAATTGAGGATGAGGGTGCAGAGTCATCTCTGTTGAAAGAGTAGGCTATCCAATTCACTGACAAACATCATAGTGTCTGACATATCTTTTTACTTGCTGATGAAGATGAGGCCAATAGTATCCTACTTCTAATATTTTATGTATGATTCTTTAAGATAAGTAATGACCTCCTCCTAGTTCATCATGACAAGATATGATGATATCATAAGCTTCACCATTTGTCACACACCTGTAAAACACATGGTTAGATCCAAGTTTAAATAACATTCCATTAATCCATTTAAAATAACTTTATTTGATTAAACATTTCTTTTCTTTTTATAAAAATTGTAGAGAAAACTTTCCTGTGGTGAGGTAATTGGCTATATCAGCAAACCACAAAGATTTTTCTAAAATAGAAAATAGTTATTCTTCTGGAAAGTAATCTTCCATTGGTTCTTCTTCACATGTAGTGTTCAAACT
Organism: Torreya grandis; assembly: GCA_037957365.1. Taxonomy (NCBI): domain Eukaryota; kingdom Viridiplantae; phylum Streptophyta; class Pinopsida; order Cupressales; family Taxaceae; genus Torreya; species Torreya grandis. The sequence goes on along the minus strand of JARHVA010000001.1, from coordinate 15,005,786 downwards.
TGACAAGAAATTAGCAATCACATTAGACTTTCCTAGTTTGTCTATAATATTAACATCAAATTCTTGTAAGAGCAACAACCATCTAATAATCCTACCTCTCACAATTGGTTTGTTGGTAAGATATCTAATAGCTGAATGGTCTGTATAGACAAATACCCTGTAGCTTATTATGTAGTGTTTGAATTTGTTAATTGCATAGACTACAACTAAAAATTCCCTCTCAGTTGTGGTGTAATTTCTTTTAGTAGGTGTCATGTTTTTGATAATATAATATATAGCATACATGCTACCCTCTTCATCATTTTGTCCAAGCACTGCTCTTAGTACTGTATTGGAAATATTTGTGTATATATGAAATAGTTTAGTCCAATTTGGTCCTCTCAATACTGAAGCAATAAAAATTTTAGCTTTAATGGTCCTCTTAATACTGAGGCAATAACAAGTTTATATTTAATAGTCTCAAGATCCTATTGGCAACTATCACTCGATTCATATATACTATCTTTTTTAAGTAAGGCAAACATAGGGGCAACTATTTGGCTAAACTTATCTATGAAGCATCTGTAGTAACCAACATGTCCCAAAAAAATCTTAACTTCAGTTTGTGTTTGTGGGATGGATAAGTTGGAAATTATTTCAACTTTCTTTGGATCAACTTGAATGATTTTTGTAGAAATATGGTGTCCCAGGACTATTCCAACATCCATCATCAACAAAAATTTCTCATGGCTCAAAAATAATTAATGTTACTCACATCTGATTAATACTCTTTCCAAGTTAGTAAGAGATTCTTCATAAGTTCCATCATAAATAGTGAAATCATCCATATATACCTCAACACAATCATTTGTAAGGTCAGAGAATATTGTCAGAACTGATCTTTAGAAGGTTGCTGGAGCATTACAGAGTCCAAATGGAAGTAATCGGTAAGCAAAAGTTCCCCAAAGGTAGGTAAATGTGGTTTTATCTTGATCTTTAGCTACTACCATTATCTGGCTATACCCACTAAACCCATCTAGGAAAGAAAAATATCTCTTTCCTACCAAGTTCTCAAGAACTTGATCAATGAAAGGTAAAGGAAAGTAATCTCTTAATGTTGCTTTGTTCAATTCTCTATAATCTATACATACTCTTAACTTTCCATTTTTTTGGGTATAATTACCAGAGGTGAAACCCATGGCTGTCTGAGATGGGGTAAATAAACCCAACTTCTAGCAACTTTTGGATTTCTATTTTGACTATTTACTTCAATGCTGGCTTTATTCTTCTTTGTAGTTGTCTGACCAGTTGACATATTTTGTGTAAATATGATGAGTGCATATGTTAGTGTGAATTCCTTTCATGTCGGTATAATCCCAAGCAAAATCCTTGGTATGTCTTTCCAATACTTCAAAGAGTTGATCTTTCTCTTCATTTGTTCACCAATTATTAATGTTAAAAATCTTTTCAGGTAATACCATGATTAGTTTTGTACATGGGTAGTTGGATTCTACTTACTTAAACTCACTAATCAGTGATTTTAGACGACATGGATGAGGAAGTAGCTTATGAAAAATGGTTACATTATCAACAAACTCTTTTTTAGGAGGAATCAGTCTTGCTAAAGAATAATGGAATGCATCTAAGAAATGAGTTTGTTGTTGTTCTACCAATTTCCACACACTTTCCTGAATCAATCTATGATCATATGATGAGGAAGCACTAGAATAAGTAGAATTTGAAGTTTTACAATTTTCTATCTGACCCAAGAATCATAAACTAAGGTAGTCTATAGTTTCTGGGTATATGTCTCCATTCAATTCTATCAAGTGTTTTTTAATTATGATCATATCTAAGGAGGAAATGTTGTTTAATGTGTTGTCTAATTCATCCACCTAAAGTTCTTGTATGTAATTTGTTGATGGTTTTGCAAGAGGATACAAGGAGATGCATTTGGATTTTAACCCATTAGAAATGGTCATGTCTCCCGATCTATAATCAATTAATGTTGCTATAGTAGCCAACCATGGTCTACCTAGGATTATGGGATAATATCTTAGATTCTTTATTTTGGGTTGCAAGACCATGAAATCTATTGGATACTCCCAAGACTCTATTATCACTTCAACATTTTATATAGTCTCTTCTGGTTTAGTTATAGACTGGTCTACTATTTGAAGAATGGTAGTTATGAGTTGCATTTTCATAAGAGATGATGCATTGAGAGTATCAATTGTCATAACATTGATTGCTTCTCCCAAATCTACCAAGACGTTAGGAATTTATTTACCTCTAATTGTGATTATGATCACTGGGCTTCTCGAATCTGCATATTTTAGAACTAATAGTTTTCTTGCTAATAAATCAACAACTTTTCCATCAACATGAATAGTTTTTGAATATTTTGCTTTCCTCCCAGGTGTCTTGATACAAAGGTTTTTGATGATCTTATTTAATTTAGGTATATCCCTAATAACTTGTAAAAGGGGTACCTCAATATTGATCTTTTTCAACTCATGGACCAACTTTGATTCTAGTTTAATATCAGTTTCTCTTAATCATTTTGGAAAAGGAAATACTAGTGTAGTAGTGTTTCCTTTGTTTACTTCAGGGCACATTTTGATTTTGGCTTCTCTAGTGTTTACTTGAGATGAATCTATTTTTTCATTTTCATCAGGTATCTCAGAAATGAGAATTAGAGGTTTTTGTATGGTTTTTCCTATTCTTAAATGTATGTCTGAACACTCAATAGCTTCAACATTGATTGTCTCTTCCTATTCATTAACATAAAAAGGTGTTGGTTGTTTATTTATTGGATTTGCTATTAGTTGTGTAGGCATTGAGGGTTGATTGATTTGTCCTTATTACTAAATAATTGGGGGTGACATAATAGTTTGCTATTGAAGTGGTCTTTTTGGTTGGTTAAATTATAGCTATGGGTTCCACTATTGATTCCATTGTTGATAGGGTTGTGGCATCCATTGCTACTATAGTACCCATTGTTGCTGTGGCTGTGGCACCATCCATGGAGGTGTTGGTATCCGATCTTGTCTTGCCCATGGATTTTAAATTGATGAAATTTAAGGTTGACTCCAACATGGTGAAGGAACTAAAACATTTCATGGTGCCATGCATGGATTAACTAGATTTCTTGCATTTAACTGTCTTTGAGCCTAGTTTTGTGGGGCAAAGTTTTGTCTTTGAATATAATTTACTTCTTTAGTGGACTAGACTTGTGTTTTCATTTGATTCTTTAAAACATGCAAAAGGGTGAAATATTTGGTATCATGATCTGTTGCATCACAGATCCCACATGGTGAAACATTAGTTCTATCTAGGGGTAGTCTCTAAGGGTGTGTTTCTATCTACACTTAGGATAGTAGATTACTAATGGTTCTATTGTATTTGCCTTAACTTAAAGGCCATCCAAAGTGCTGTAATATAACCAAGATATCTATCTTTAGATTAGCAAATTCTTCTATTAACTTACCCACTTCATTAGATTTACCAAACTTTCCTTTATTAATTCTAGGTTTCATTCGAGAGTAATTGATATAAAGCTTAGAAATTTGATCGAAATCCAACGTATTTATATCTCTAACTACCATCAAATTTTAGTCATCTCTAGTGTCTTCATCCAAAACTTTCAAAAAAATCAATTTTTGAACGTCTTCAGTGAGTGGATAATTACTTCTTTTATGAGTGAACATGAATCTATCCAAATAATCCTCTAAAGATTCATCCTCATTTTATTTTATTTTGAAGAAATCCTCTTTTCTTTCTCATACTCAATAGTAATCTTGGTATTTTTTCAAGAATTATATTTCCATGTCATCCTATGTTCTAATAGAATTGCCAGATAAACCCATGAACCATCTCATAGCTGCATCTTTAAGTGTAGAGGGAAATAGTTTTAATTTCTGGCTATCAGTTATGTAATCATAGGTTTGACATAGCACCTTAAACTTAAACAAGAATTGATCAGGATCTTCTGTAGATCATCCTCAAAAATTTGGTAGATTCACTGGTGAAATATTTTTCATGGACGTTTGATCATTAGGATCTACAACAATAGGAAAGAAAAAAATCCTTTATGGTTGTGCAAGTTGTTGATTTTGTTAGAGAGCCATTTCTTCTTCTCTTGATGATATTTCAAAGCTGGGATGATCTTCCCACTAAATATTTGTGGTATCAATTATGTGTTGTTCAAAGTTCTCAATTTTTTTTTAAGCTATGGATCTTTGAAATGCTTCTTCTAAGTCTTTGGCAATCTCTAAATAATGTCTTCCTACAAGATATTGATCCTGAGGAATTTGTCCTATGGGGCTTGCATGTGGCAATGGCTTGGTTTCTATCCAAGTTTTAGAAGATTCTTGCAGATAGGTTTCACTTGTAACTTCTGGGTCACTACTTAGAGATGTTGGAGAACTGTCAAATTGTGTTCTTGGTGGAAACTTTGGGATGAATCATCCTTTAGAATCTCTAGGATGGTACATCAATTTATTGACTGTTTTGGAATTTTTATGATTTTTACAATTTTTCTATTTTTCACTCTAGACCAATAATTATTACTTTACTAACACCTTGTGTTCCCCAGCAATGGCACCAAAAATGATGAGTGTCATCTAACTCCTCATTTAATCAATATTCAATTGATGTCTTATCAACCAGGGCTGGTGTCCAAAGCTATCTGCAGTAAGGTATAAGATGGTAGATCTAGAAGGCTACTTACGGGGGTGCTTGCTGATCCTATTCTAACTTTGACTAAAGAAAGGAATGTGTCCTAAACTACGTGATTCATGCTTTTGCTGAAAAAGAAATAAATCAAGTCAATCCACTCTTTTGATTGAAAATAAAAATCACACTCCTATTTACATTTTCATGGAAAGTAAATTCACACTCTTACGAAAATAAATTTGATTCACAAGTCTGGTATAAAAGAAAACACACTTTGCTTAGAAAAGAAATGAATTAAGAAAATGCTTTTTAAACTATGAATTTGTTTTGATTTTTTTATGAATAAATGCAAACAGTAACAAGATTCTAATTAATTATAATAATGAATTAATAAAACATAACATAAATACTGTACACAGTTCCTGGTTCTAAGGAGAGTGGGCCCTTGCTCCTCTCAGGCTTAGGAACAAAGATTAATCAGTGATAGAAATTGAAGTATTAATTCATAAAAATGAAATGACTACAATCTCGCTGAAACTTGTATGATTGTACAAATCTTTTATATAATATCTGATTTCTGATTCTTGATTCTCATTTACTTTCAATGACAAAAGTCTTACACTTTATACTAATACAATCAACTCAAAATAAGATGCACAGAAATAGTATTCCTTGGTTGATCCATTCATCAAAATATAGGAGATTGGATTTCCAAGAGATCCAATTATTCCAATGAAATAATATACTATCCTATAATAGTCCTAAAATCTAATTACATACAATTTTATCAAAAGTAAGTCCTTCAAAATAACAGGCAGTTATTTTCCTTATTTGATTCCAGCTTAAATGGTTCTCTCTTATCCTATCTGGACACCAACTTCCCATTTCTAGCATCATCCTTACAAAAAATTTAGAATTGACTCTGCAGAGTTAGGAGGAATGAACCTATGGAATCCATAGAAATGAGCCTGTAGAGTTTATAAAAACAAGCCTGTGGAGTCTGTAGAAACAAGCATGCAGAGTCCATAGAAATAAGCGTACAGAGTCCGTAGAAACAAGCCTATAGAGTTCGTGGAAGCAAGCCTATGGAGTCTATAGTTTTGTTGGATGGAGATCAAAATGGAATGTTCATTATACATCACCTGTGTCTTCTTCCTGAGCATTCTTCACAACAAAGATCACTAAAACATGCTATGTATTAGACAATATGACAAAGTAAAGGTTTAGTCTTTGGTTCAATATAAACAAGACAAATATATATTTTCCATGTAATAGCTATCTAACAATCTAAGATTTGCATAAGATAATATCCTTTGAGAGATGAATTAAAGGAAATAACATGTCAATAATGAGCCATATTCTAAGCTCATCAGTAGTGCTACGTAAGATATTTGAAAGATTATGGGAATAAAAAATCAAAGTCAATCTAAAGAAATATGTGTTTGGTGTAACTTCAGGCAAACGACTTGGCTTCATCATGTGTTGTAGAGGTATTGAAGTCGATCTGACTAAAATCCATGCTATAACCAAGATGCCACCACTAACTAATTTAAAGCAACTCCATACTTTTTAGGGTAAGATCCAATCCATTCAAAAATTCATCTATTAGTTAGCAAACAAGTGCCATCCATTCACACACCTTTTGAGGAAGGGAGTTGCATTTCACTAGGATGATCACTACTAAATATCTTTTCAATAACTCAAAGATTATCTTGTTAATCCACTTATTCTATTACCTCTTATGCCAGGAAATCCATTCTTGTTATACCTATCAGCTATCGACCATGCTCTGGGGGCACTCTTGGCTCAATATGATGATAATGAAAAGGATCACACCGTATACTACCTAATCCATACCTTGGTTACATATGCACATAACTATGCACCTATTGAAAAAGCTTGTCTGACTATGGTCTTCATAGCTTAGAAACTGCACCATTACATGTTGAATAATAAGATCATAACCATTTCAAAAGTAGATCCACTCAAGCATGTACTATCTAAAATAGCTTTGGAAAGTAGAATGGTTAAATGGATCATGATTCTTAGTGAGTTTTACATAGAGTATGTCAATTAGAAGGCAATTGAGGGATAGGTTCTTATAGATCAACTTGCTGAAGCACCTCTCACAAACACATAACCACTCACATTTCAATTTCTTGATAAATTCATAATGACTATCATTAACACATCACTTAAGGAGTAGCCTTGGAAGCTATATTTTAATGGTTCATTTACTACACATAGATTGGGGGAAAACCTATTGTTTATTACACCATAGGGGAACCTAATCCCTAAATCATTCAAAATCAGATTTCCTTAAATAAACAACATGGTTGAGTATGAATCACTTATTGTAGGACTTTGAAAAGTAGTGCATTGGAATATATCTCATCTTCAATTTTATGATGATTCTCAGTTAATCATCTATTAGGTCATAGATCATTTTTAGACCATAGATGACAAGCTGGCTCCGTATAAAGTCATGGTTGACACTCTTAAGTGACAAATTACCAATATTTAGTTTGAGCACATACTAAGGGATAGTAACAAAACTATAGATGTCATGGATACTATTAGCTCTTTGATTTGACAAATAGATAAAGCTAAAGACTATTAAATCCTCATTGAGAATTTGTCAACACCAGCTCATGAACCTTCAGCCGTTGCCATGATTTGTGATATTATTGGTCCTAATTCTATCTAGTACTCAGACCTTTATAACTACCATCATTACCAAGTTATACCACCAAAGCTATCTCAAAAACAAACCAAAGCCTTCATTCATCTCTCCACTCATTATACTTTACTTGGATCCACCCTTTATCGTCACAGTTTTGATGGAAATCTGCTTCATTGTTTAACTTTGGTAGAGTCTACACTAGCGCTAAGAAAAGTTAATGCAGTATGTGGAGCTCATTCTAGTGGGGTAATCCTATCCAAAAATCTTTTACGTACTGGTTATTACTGGCCCATAATGGACGCAGATGCCATTGTATATATAAAAGTGTGACAAATGTCAATGGCATGCTAATCTGATTCATGCCTTAGTAAAAAAATTGAAATTGATGTTGATTCCATGTCCATTTTTTACATGAGTACTTGACCTCATTAGGAAGATTAACCCCACTTTATCTAATTTCCATAAACATATCCTTACCACCATTGAGTATTTCACTAAGTGGGTTGAAGCTATACCCCTCAGTTACATCACTAGAAAGCAAATTTCCCAATTCATTTTCAACCACCTCATTTGCTGCTACAGTATCCCCTCTGACATTATATTTGATAATGGAGGATCATTCAAGAATAAGGATGTAGACAATTTATGTACTAACTATAACATCACATAACATTTTTTTATAATATATTACCCTTAGGGTAATGGCCAAGCTGAGGCATCTAACAAAACCATTATCAATATTGTCAAAAAGATTGTCAATGATGCTAGTCATGATTAACACCTAAAAATATTCCCTGCTCTTTGGGCATACCATATCAATCATCGTACTCTCACAGGAGCCACTCCATACTCACTTGTTTATGGTACTGAAGCCATTCTTCCCATTGAGGTAAAATTGCCTTCACTATGCATCTCTTTCAAGCATGTCCTGGATGATCATGACTATCGAGTAACTCGCTTGTAAGAGCTAGACCTACTTGATGAGAAATGCATAACCACACTCAATAATCTTCAAGCATATAAAAACTGACTCAAAGGCCACTATAATCAATGTGTTAAGTATAGAATATTTGAAATTGGCAATCTTGTTCTTAAGGAAAACCAAAAGGATACCACGACTGAGAAGAAGCATAAGGGGATATTCAAACCAAACCATATAGGGCCTTTCATCATCACTATAGATTATGGATCAGGAGCATACATGCTCACCACACAAGATGGAGAGGAACTTCTTGAGCCAATGAATATTATTCATCTCAATCAGTACTATGCTTGATTGCTAAGGTGTATTATCTGTAAGGACCATTTCAATTATGCCATTTTATCCCTATTCTTCTTTATACAAATACCATCCTTATCCATCTTCTTCACTGTATCCACTTTCTGATTCTATCCTACCGACCCAGTGTGTTCTAAAGCCTAGCCCATTTGACCTTGGTTTTTGTCATTCATTACATAGTTTCAACATTAAGGTATCTAATTAGTTCATCAGTTAGTTTAAGTAATTTAGATAGAGAGAGTATTTTATGATAGTGTGATAGAAGTTTTTGTAGTTGCATCCTCGTTTGTTATTCCTTTCTTACCACTGGTCTTGCCACTAATTATAACCGCCTTTGGAAAAATTAGTATCATTGATTTATGCCATTGTGTCTTAGTTATAACTACCTATGGGGAAGCTAGGGGCAACATTAAGCCTTGATGTACCAACTTGCCACTTCCTATGTCATACTATGCCTCTTTACGAACTGTACCTATTTTGTTTGAATTGACTACTATATTAGTCGACTTCCTTCACTGTAAGGGCAAAAATACAGTGACTTGAGGTCCTACTCTGGGATTATGTAGGCAATGCTCGATACTTGTTGAGGTTAGCTCGGTCACCCTTTTACCCACACTTTCACCATTTTGTGAGCAACCTAATAAATGCTCTCACCATTTTTTAAGCAACTTAAGCAATGATTTTGCCATTTTGTAAGCAACCTAAGCAACACTCTCGCTATTTTGTGAGCAACCTAAATTTCAACACTCTCACCATTTTGTGAGTAACCTGAGTTTGAATGCTCTCACCATTTTATGAGCTTAAACCATTTAGTGTCTCATCATTATTGATTGAGTTGAGATACTTCAAAAATTCAAAAAACATTTGTAAAAGTGTTAGAAAAGAACAAAAACATTGACCACTTCTTTGCCTTAAGGATTCTAGGAACCCTTACTAAGTTACACGTAAATCACTTATCATTTAGATTCCCCATCCTTTTGGCCTTTTTCTCTCATGCACTTGCCATTTTTCAAGACCATTCCTCTTCTTCTATCACATCCATTCTATTTATTTTCCTTAGTTATCATATTCTTCCTATTCCCTAGGAGAACTACATTTAGCCTGAAGTTTTTTTATTGGATATTACATCCATGGAACTATGTAAGCATCATCCCCTTGCCTAATGCATATGGAGATAGCTTAGCCACCCCTTCCTTTTCTTCTATTCCCCCATTTTGTTCATTTGTTAAGATGTCACCTATTTTCTAGGGACAATGTTTGTAGGGTTTCTGTTGCTTTGTTTGTTTGTGTATTTCTGCTTATTTTATTTGTTTGTCTACTTGTTTGTTTGCTTTTAGAACTATTGCCTTGATTTAGTTTATGTGTTTTCATTAGGTGATTCCTTTCCCACACTTACACTTGAATCCATCCATATTCATATGTTTACATTGCCATCATGGTTTCTATCATTGGTGTATTGTTTTCTATTAAGTATTGGATTTCGGGAGTCAGTCCTCATACTTATTTCAGTTAAGTCCTCATGATGTTATATCATGATGCCTATCGATACATGCTACAACAAACCTCAGCTTTAAGAAGTCTATTCAACAATGGTAGCATATCTTCGACACCAACATCTTGATTCACTCCCAATCATATCCCAAATAGAGTAATTAACCATGAAAGAATTTCAACCTTTATTAGTTCGGATGAGCATCTCCCTGCTAGTAGGTTGTTTCAATTTATTTGTACCCTCTATGTTAAGTTATCATCATCCTCGGCCAAGTTTATCATGTTTACCATAATTGAGGTCCAATGATTATAACTTCCTATGGGTAAATCATTGTATACCATCCCACCTGCATTTCTCAAGGATTATAACCACATTTGGGCAAATCATTGTGTTGTCACCACTTTAATTTTTTTGCCTATACAAGGCATATTATTATCTTGTTTGTCTATCCTAATTGGGTAAACTCCATCTTTTGAATGATTATAACCACCTTTGGGCAAATCATTGTGTTATCATACTACATTTCCACTATCAGGGTAAAAGGTTTATAACCACATTTGGGAAAATCATTGCACACCATCCCACTTGCATTCTCAATGATTTTGACTAATTTTTTAGTCTCCTTGTGTTTTTCACCCCATCATCTTTTCTTTCTTTGGTTCCCTCGCTTCACTTCTTTCTTTTTGAGGGACCGTTTGCCGACCTACTTCTGCCAACCATTCCCTCAAGGGTGCATCATATAATTAGTTTATCATCATTGTAGTTGTAGGCATATATGACCTTTTCATTATTTGAGAAGATGTTATTCTATTTATAGCTTACAATTCCTTCCCAAACAAGGGCAAATTATAGACACCTAAATCTGGCCACCAATAACTTGTAATCAAGCTTTTAGCCAATTTACACTCAAAATGCACAATTTGGCCTAAAAACACTAAAAGATGTGAAAATAACATATTCAAGTGCCAATTTTGGCTATGGTATCCCTAAATAGGGTAATGTAATTTATGGGCCAGCTAAATTTGATCAGATTATTTTGAGTCAAAATGCTAGTTTTACACCTAGGTGTTCTAGATTGATCTTTCCTATCAAATATCTTGCACAAGATGTGTGCCTTTGTTATTTGCTATTGGTAACATCCTAAATGGTATAATGGTTTTAATTCATCTAAAAGGACTTCCAATTCTAATCCAATCAAATTTTGGACCAATAACAAGGCATTCTGATCAATTTGAGTAATTTGTGCATAAAGTGCTTAATCATGCTTAAGAGCTAATTAACCCAAATCAAGGCCTAATCAAGAATGTCATGGAAACTTGTTGAAAAGTTATTTTTAGAAATAAATATTAAATATATACATCATTAGGTGACCTCATTTCTTGGGAAGACATACCTAGGCCATAAATTCCACAAATATTAAGATTCATACCCTCCATGCCTCTTAATTGCCTGTTCTTCCAATGTCATGATGAGAATAATTAAAAACTTAATTCTAAAAATTAGATTAATCTTCAACCACACATATTCATCTTAAGATGGATGGTTCAGGTTGATTCTACACATTTGAAAAAATCTATAAATAGAGAGGCCATGAACATCATTTCTATGCTTAATTTGTGCAAAGTTATAATGCAAGATTGGTTCCAAAAGCTTCATACAAATAGTGTTACCATGCCAAATGTATTCCAAGCCAAGCCAAGCCACAAGCCAAAGCTGCCAAAGAGATATAGAGGTAGCCAAGCTTCTAGTGTCAAGGACTTTATGAGCACAAGCTGAGCAAACCACCACTACAAAGGCATTTGGAGCATCCAAGCAAGGTGAAGGAATTATTGTGTGTTATTCTTTATTTTTTAGTTGTGTTTGTCATTTTATTTTGTTAACTAAGCTCTCCCTCGTATCTAGGCCTAGATATTTTATGCTATTAGTGTGTTTATTTTATTTTGTTTTCATTTTGGAACTAACACCATACTAACCATCCTCTCTTGAGTCAAATTCCTAGATCACACATATTCACCAATATTTTGCTTTACCTCTCTTGTCTGAACCCCTTTGACATTTTCCATTCCATTTTCATCATGAAATCAACCATCTGATCTACCATTTGGATCATCACCTTCCTCACCATTACTTTTCTTATTAATGCTTTGTTGATTTCAATACCACCTACTTATTCACTCTCATGTCATATTTTTTGTCTCCTTGTTTCACTCCTTTGCTCGACCATTTCCATTTTTTCCATGTTTTTCCTTATTCTTCATTTTTTCACCTTTCCATTTTATCCTTAGTCTACTTTAGACCCATTTTCACTACTTTCATTTCCTACCACATCTCTCACCATCCCATTCCATTGCACCACATCTAGCGTTCTCTCGCATCTAATTTAAATTCTTCAATCTATCAATTTATCAATACCATCCTTCCACCCTCATCTTCTACATTTTATTCTTCATCTCATTTATCTATTTCATTTCATTTTTTTTTTCTTCCATAATTTCACTTGGTTTACTTTCCAAGTTACATATCAGTCCTTCTTCCTAATAACAAATTCTATAAAGCTATTTAACTTTTGAGAAGCCTTCCATAATTGATAATTTTTTCTTATCTAAAGAAGCACTCATACTCAATCTTACCTAATTATTCATCCTTATCATCATCCATTTATTGAAGACCTCTTTATCCTCTTCATCCTATTTCATCCATCTTATCATAAAAAATAAGGGTGTGATCACTGTATCATACTTATTTTACATCCATGCCTATCCATGTCTACTTCTTGTTTTAATACATAAAATCTGATCAGGTTCACTACTTGATACATATACATCTTGCATCTCAATGTTTCTTCATGTTGTGCATAGGAATCTCTTTTTATTCTTCCAATCATATTTTCCTAGCTTATAATGTAACATTAAATCCTATTTATCTTCATGTCATCCCATGTGTTGTGTTTTTCTCAGTGATATTGGTCATTTCTTGTTGAGATCTATGCCCACTAAGATGAAGTAAGTCCATACTTTTTATGTGAACTTAATTTATTCAATAACTAATAGGTTAAGGTGGTGAGATAAATTTAATATCCAATCCATATTCATAACCATTTTTATCCCTTAACACATCATCACACCATTATTCAAATAATTATTTCATTACTTTGGACCATCCTCATGTGCTTGGTTTTTTAGGCTTCTTCATTATTTGAAAAGTCATTATACTATATGCACATACATTTGTGTTAACCTATCAAACCATTGAAATATTCATCAATATGATCATTCATCATTGATTGAAATAATTTAACTCCTAAACCAATGCTTGCAATTTAAACTCACAACTTTCACCATTCTAGGGGCATATTAAAGTCTGCAACTTGTCTTGAGTCTGCCCTTCTTAGGGAAAATAGATTCACTGTCATCAAAACATCAAAGAAAAAAAACATTATATCAAGTGAGTTAATTTCATGTCTAGGTTAATATCATCCTTTTATAATCATACTCCCTAAAGGGATAACTACATTTGGATTGAGGTCCATTTGGACTATGTTGATAATGCTCAATTATATGGGGTTTCTAAGGTAAGATCAACCATTCATCATTTGCATTACTATTCCCATCATCTTATTTTTAATTTGTGAAATAGGTTAAAACCTTGATATATTCTTGTAAATTAATCAATCAATTAGTTATCAATCTAAGCTTATAGTTTTCACCATACTTGGGGAAAATAAAGCTTACAAATCCATCATTAGGATATTGCTTTTACACAAATGGCTTGCTTGGGGAAAATAAAAGTGTGAATATTATCTTAGGATATATCTTCCCAAATCAGCCTTGCTTGGGGTAACTCACTCCATAATATTAAAAAATCAAAGCATGAAAGCACTAGCTTGAGTGGGTTAAGTGCATATATAGATTAATCTCATCATCACATCCTGCATCCCAAACCCTCTTCATTCATCACCCACCCATTGAGTCTTACATTGGATATTTTTTAATTTATTTTTTAAGAACCCATATGTATCATTCATCCCCACATGTTCTATCGATGGGGCATCATCCATCACATTCTTTCATCATCATCATCTAATTTTTTGCCCAAATTTTTTTGGCTTCTTCTTTCTTTGAAAAGTCATTACTCCATTCATCATGTCTCATAGTGACTTATCAAAGAGAGGAAAAATGTAGACACCTAAAATGATACACTTCATGTTAATTTTAACTAATCAATATTCAACCTTCACTATTCATCAACCTTAGTTAATTAATCTTTTATTCTATAACCACCTCCAATCCCATAAAATCTACATCCTATTCCATTAGTTAATTAATCTAATCTAATTAACTAATCCTTACCTAATTCCATAGATTTTGAATATCCACAATTATCAAAATCTTAAAAAAATCAAACAATCCCCACATCATGACATCATCTTCCACTCTTCCACTTTTCAAAATTTAATGATGCCATAGGCTTCATCTATCCCCCACCATTTGAATTTTATAATCTAAATATTCCTCTTTCCAACTTTTAATAATGTCATAGGCTTCCCCTGTCTCCCATCATTTTAATTTTATAATTTAAATATGCTACTTTCCAAACTTTAATAATGTCACAGGCTCTACCTATCCCCCATCATTAGAATTTTATAATCCAAAGATTCCTATTTATGAATTTAATATCCACCTAAAATCCCTCTAACCTCCACTATCAAATTAAATAATCCATTCAATCCTCCATAGGTCCAATGTCCCCACCTATTTACCACTCCTAAGATTCCCACTAAACAATTTAATAGTGTCTTATCAATTCAATCATCCTTTATTGTTGATCTTCAACCAGGATCAATATCTCTCATTAATCAAACCAAATCTATAAATGGATTCATTCACCTCCATTACCACTAAGATTAAATTACATAACAAAGTGCCATACAAAGCCATTTATTGAATATTCAAGGTTCATCAAGCATCATCATCAAACATATATATTGTACATAGACATGTTGCTAAATCACTAATGCACTTTAATAATCCATTTGCAACTAAAATCACATCTGAGCATAATCAAAATCATCATAAGATTAAGTTGAAGGTATACTTATCTTTCATATTTATTTTATTACTAAATTTGAAGTACACTAGAATAGATTTAGTTCGTTTCCATTTTATTTGGATTTATAACAATTTAATAATCTTGTTCTTGTTTTATAACTAGTATCCTCTTTCATATTCTATGCTCTCTATTATCTTGAGCATCTCTTTCCTTAGTTATTTTTATTACTAACACATTTATTTGATAATTTTTAGTTATATCAACAAAATCAAGTCCATTAGTAGTGCTTTACCCTTATCATTATCTTTTATCCTAGAGGTAGATGATATATTTGGAAAATTTGGCTTATAATGTCCTTCCTCTCTACACTCATAGTATATAATTTTAGGTAAATTTATTCTTGGACCCCTATCTCCTGCTTCGGAGTATTGGCAACCAAGTCCTTCCATTGAAGAATGTTAATAGCCAATTAACCCATTTTCTTAATTAAATCATCATACTCACTTGATGTGATAAGAGAAGGAGAAGTGATCATTGTTAATGGTTGTGGTGATTAGGCCAAGTACATTTAGTTTAGCCTCAACCTTGGTAGCAAATTCCTTTGGTTCTTCCTCCATGCTTTATTCTTGACTTGTATTGATGTCCTTTTATTGCTCAAGGTTTTTTGGTAGATCATACTTCACCCATTACCTAATTTCTTTTTTTATCTCTTGGTTGAAGTTTTTGCATAATAAGTTGTCCATACAAGTCATTAGGCCTCTTTCCAATCCTTATTTTTGGATTTGAGTGTCAAGTTTTTATCTCAACTCCAAAACAAATGCATGGTAATCCCAAATCTCCTCTTTTTTTCCTTGGGCCAACTTTGTGATGTATATCATGATATATAAATATTTTTGTTGTGCACCAAATTATTCAATAAAACTTTCATGAATCAAATCCCATGAATTATTATCATGGTCATTTAATGTCTCAAACCATCTAAGTGCTGAACCATCTTAAAATGTAAGAAGAAATTATGCCCATTGTTCCCTTTATATAATCTCATTACATATAAAGATCTTTTAAATTATTGAATGAAGAAAAAGAATTTTAATTGGATTGGGCTAAAAAAATAGGAATCTTAACCTTCCTTCTTTGTCAAATATAGATATGCCTTTCCAAAAATAAAAATTTCCTCAACTTAAAATTCAATCTAATAAAACACAACCCAAGTGCTTAACATTAGATTTTTTGTGGTAAGATAACCACAAAAAAATATTGAGCCAACTATACAAGAGGATATGACTTGATTTTTTTTGTTTTCCTCTCTTTTTTCCCTTTTCCTTTTCTTATACAATAATGGTGAATACTAGAATGATCACAGTAAAAACTAAAATGACTATAGTAAAAAATTGAATTTACTATGCTAAACACTATTCATGCTAATAATTGAAATGATTGTGATAAAAACTAAATTTACTATGGTAAAAAAAATTTACAACAAAAATTAGAATGACCATGGTGAAAAACTAAAGTTACTATGGTGAAAATTATGAATGGTGAAAATGAAACTACCATAGTAAGACTATAATAACTATAGGAAACTCTTATTCATGGTAGGAATAAGGTTACTGTTGACCATTTTTGGCCCTGCAGGCCAAAATTGGTCTCCTTCTTTCCCTACTATTCTGAACTGTCAATCTAGTCATGTACCCACCTTCTACAAAATCCCCTTTTTTTTCTTTACAATAAGTCCTGTTCTTGTATAACATTAAAATATCTAAGGACCTACAGGCTTCAGTTTAGTATGGAGCTTTTTTGCTTTGAGCAAATGCCTTAGAAAAACTTTCAGCAAGGAAATGGGCCAGCAGGAATACAAGTGTCTTATAAAGCTCTGAAGGGCAAATGCCCTTGCAGAGGGTAGGAAGATGCTAAATGGGACTATTTCAAGTAGGTTTCGAAGGACATCTTGGGGTCCAAGTGCCCTTACAGAGGGTAGGGAACCCTTGCAGAGAAATAAAAACACAAGGCAAAAAAAAAAAAGATAGGCAAAGACAAAGGTTGAATTTCTTTGGGCAAAATGCCCAAAGGAATTCCTTCAGACATTTTGTCTGAAGAAATTCACAAGACAAAGAATCAAAATAAATTATTTTGAAAGAAAATCTTGTGGCAAAGTGAACAAGGCAAATCCTTCAGACAAAAAGTCTGAAGGAATTCCTTTGGACTTTTGTCTGAAGGAATTCACCTGAAAGAAAGCTGACTAAAAGAAAATAAGTGGCCAAATGAAGGAAAGATTTCCTTCAGGCAAAATGTATGAAGGAATTCCTTTAGACATTTTTTCTAAAGGAATTGGCAGGCCAAGGCCTTCTAAAGGACCCCGAAGGGCAAGTGCCCTTGCGGGGGACTCTCGACGACCGTGAAGGGACCTTCTCCAAGCCTGAAAGGACACCTTCCCTTTGGGAGGGTTCAAAGACTAAGCCTAGTCAAAGGAACACTTTAGAAAGAAAGCTGAGAGATAAGAAAGCTGAAGGAATTGCCAAGGGGGGTGACTGGCCCGAAGATGTCAAAATTGAGCATTACAAACTAGCTATTGGAATCTAAACATCCGATGACGTCCCTGTAGACGTCAAATTTAGGGCAAATGAATAGCCATTGGATTTCAAATGGTGATGGGTGCATGAACATCAACTTTATGGAAATGAAATAGCCATTGATCTTTAAAGGCTTGAGTGTGAACTCAAGGGAATTTAATGGGGTTAGGGCCAAAAGGAAGAGACCGCTGATAAAGGAGCCCAAGGAGCCAACAAAGGATGAGAAGATAGCCTCGAGAGCTCAAAAGCTAGGAAAAGACAAAAGAGATGACAAAATATAAAGCTAAGGAGAGGACAAAGCTAGGAATAGATAAAAGTCAAGAACAAACTCAGTGACCTATAAGGAAAGGAGATCAAAGAGCCAAGTGCAGAAGCAGACAAAATAGTTTAGGTGGTAAAAGAAGGTGTCGGCACAAAGAGTTATTCCAGTGGTTGAAATAGTCTTTGCCAAGTGGTCATCAAGGAGCACGAATAGTGAAGGTACAACCTATTTTTCTTCACTTTGTATTGATGAGAAGACAACTTCATGAATGTCTTTAAGAAGTGGTTTTGTTTGTAGACAAAGGAGTGCAGCCCATGCTTTCACAATAATGTTTGAAAACCAAAGTTAAGACTGGAAAATGACACATGTTATTTCAGTGACTTCCTCTTCCCAATGTTTTTTAATGTAATATGGGCCACTTGTAAAAGAGGGTGCCATTGCTTCCTCTTTCTCTCTATATATTGTAAACTCTCATTTGAGAAGGGATCTCTCATTTTTTGTATGGCACAAACCTGCCAAATTTTCACCTTGAATCAATAGAAAACATTTTTTTACCTCTATTTGGTTGGATATATCTATGAGTGTGCCTGAGTATTAACCTTATGTTCAGTCATTTTTTCATGATGCTTTCATAAGCTTGATACCAACACACCTGGTATAGACAAAGTGCCATTCCTACAGGTAACAAGAGCTATATATAGAGCACAGAGACATAAGAAGGTTATCAGATAGTGTGTTTTTTCTACAGCGCCTATGGTAAGTTCATTTTCTATGTGTCTTCATTAAGCCTTCCTGTTAAGCTCCCTACAATCTATTCCTTTCATCAGATAATGTGTATGTATGTGTTATTATGGTTCAAAGTGTGAGTAATGAGTAGATCAAACTTGTTTGGTGCATCACCATCTTAGGTTAGTTTCTATTTTCAGTATCCTTCTCTCTTTTCAATCCCCCTTTTATATATTAGCAGTATTAGTGAAATAACCCAGAGATACATCAAAGGGAGCTAGCCCTTATCTAGAGATTCTCCCCTCAGTTTTGCCAGACCCACAAGAAAGAGAGGAGTCTCCATTGTGTCACATGGAAGACAAGAGCTCAGCCTCCTGTCAAGGGTCTAATCCACAATGTCAACAACTTTTGGCATGCCCAGTGGGACTATTTTAAACACTCAAAAAAGTTCCAAGATTGATGCTGGTCCTATTACAGTAAAAAACTCAATCATTAATCTAGCATCTGGTGACTCTATTATCAAGAGCATCAATCTCTGATTAAAGATCAGTCTGACACCTTATGCCTAAGGTCACCACACGATCTACTGCTAAGGGTGTCCCTTTTGAATTCATTGAACTACCATTAAACTCAGCAAGGTGACTGAGGTCTATAGGGACTCATCCTTATCCAAAAAGTCATTTTCCTAGGCATGCTATAAGATACACTTACGTAAGAAGGCCTTAGTTGAATCCTATCATAACTATGGCTCTATCATTTATGGCTTTTCATGGTCAGGGTCCTTTGAATCTTCTGCATTATGACCCAATCTTAGGTGTAGCCCTTAAGAGTGTGCCTCCCTTTAATGGAGAAGGGCCTATCATTACTATTGAACACATCAAAAATATTGCTAACCTGTACAATATTCACAATGTCATTGGAGAAAGTATTGCTATCATATTGTTGGCATTGTATTTTAAGGGCAAGGTTCTAGACTGGTATGGGACTTTGCCCATGAATTTAGTCGATACATGGAATGAATTAGGTACCCTCTTAACAAATAAATTAGGGGAGAAGAGTGACCACCTCTTGCTTGTTGAGTAGCTAACTACCATGAAGAGAAATCCACACAAATTCATGCAAGATTTCAACACTCAATTTCAGAAGATGTGGGATAGAATCCCCATTCTGGTGAGGCTATCCCCAAGCTATGCTTTCCTCTATTATTTGAAAGCATTAAACAACGACATTGTTATCATACTCTAGTCCATGGGAGGACATGTGCTGCTTGCTACCTATGACATAGCCATAACAGCTGAGAATTGCTTGGTGTAAGTGGGAAAGATAGCCCCTAATCTCATATGCCACTTTTCCCTAAATTACCACACCCATTCTGGACTGCTACATCTACCTTAGCTCTTCTGCCTGGCATAGACAAGCTGGATGCTACTTCTCCCAATAAACTTCATGAAGTTAAAAGCTTGTTACAAAATGTAACCAATGAATTGGTGGCTCTCAAAAGATAGCAAGCTCAAAAATACTAGCCAAATCAAGAATATTAGTAGTTTGGGCAAGCAAGTAGACCACCTTTCTAGAATTACAATCAAGGACAAGGTTAGTTTTCACAAACTAGACCTTATCAAGGCTATAATCCAGGCACCCCTTCATCATCCAAGGCTCTGGTGCCCATTCAAAATAATATGGTGCAAGAACAACCAAATTGCTCACCTATGGGATATGGTCAAGATCAAGCTATTTATACAAATGAAATGCTGAGTCAATACATAAATGCATAAGACAATCAAGTAGCCACCCAATTCCCAAGCTTTGAGAGTTTAGTGTAACCTGGCATGGGTAGCAGTCGGTTCAACCTGATTCCACTCTCATGAATCACCTACAAGTTGAATTTTATGCAATTAACTACATGGACAGCATAGACAATCAAGGTGATTATGTTGTAGCCAACATAAGGCCCAAAAGGAGAGATATGGAAGAAGCTCAGGTAGCTACTCAATCATCCACACCACCTTCATCATCACATGTAAACCAAAAATTTCTAAATTTTAGGCTGTCGGTTACACCCTTAGCTCCTCAGCCTGTGCCTCAGGTTGTAAGCAATATCAAAGAAAATTTGAAAGGGAACAAACCTTAGATTAATGTGGTAGACCAAATGAAGATGATGCACATGAATATCTCCTTGAGGGATTCATTATCAATATTGGGATAAAAAGACATGATGTAAAAAGAATTACATGGGCTAAATGAACAAGCTATCCCAGCAAAGGCTGACAATGTCTTGATTATGAATGGGCACTCTTACATAGTAGGCCAAGTAAAAAAAGAGGAAAAGGTCCCCCACTTTTATTTGTCCTTGGTCATAGGAGATTTCTTGGTGCATAATTGCATCATTGACAGTGGAGCAAGCACCTCGATAATGCCCAAATGCATAGCAGATAAATTGGGTCTCAAATATGAAGAAATGACTAAGGGAGTCCTGCAGCTGGATGGATCACTAGCAAAGATAGTTGGAGTGGTGAAAGGTTTAAATTTGATGCTACATGCCTGCCCAAATTTTTTAGTTCCCCATGATTTGGTAGTAGCAGATGTTCCCCCCTACTTTTCCATTTGCTTGTCTAAGGATTTTACATCCAAAATAGGTGGGTACCTAGTAGAAAACTGGTCCTACCTAGTTTTTAAAACCAAATATGGGACCAAGATCAAGATTGAGTCAGAGCCAATCCACAGAGATCATCTAGAACCATACTCACTCAAGGTGGCAAATGTCAACTACACCATTATTGATCAAGAATAATTCCAAGTGGATCAATCTCCACCCTCTGCCCTTGAAGGAGTTGCTGACTTGCTCTTAGATGAATGGGGAAGTGACAAATTTGAACATGATCCTTACAAGTTCATAGAAGAGGTAGGCCTCATGATTTATTGCATGCATGAAGAGGGTAATTTTATACCAAATTTGATGAAAGCAAGCCAAGAGAGCTCAAGTTTATGACAGCTTTTCTTTGATGGCTCAAGAAGCAAGTTGGGAGCTGGTGGTGGAGTGGTGCTAGTTTCTCCTTCATAGGAGAAGTACTTTTCAACTTTCATGTTCCAATTTTCTTGTATGTACAATGTCATATAATATGAATCTCTCATCCATGGTTTGGAGTGGGTGAGGAAAAGAGGAATTAGAGAACTACAAGTCTTTAAGGACAACGAGTTAGTCGTAAATCAGGTGAGAGGTCTAAATTTGACTAAGAATTCCTTGCTTAAGTCTTACAACCATAGGGTATGGGACTTAGTGGAGAGTTTCCTTGCCTTAAATGTTACTTCCATTCCAAGAGAGTAGAATAAGCAAGCTGACAGACTAGTAGCAGTTGGTGCTCAACTTGATATCCTCAAGCAAATAAACCACAACAACACTCCACATGATTTGAAAGTGGTAATCAGACCCTCTGTACTTGAAAACATCACCAACTGGTAGGTGTTTAACAATGATCAACAAATAGTGCTCTTCTTGCAAGAAGAAGATAAGTTTGCTACTAGAAACTAGGCTAATCTACAACAATAGTATGGTAGCTAGATTGTTCAGCTGAGGAACAATAAACTTCCCAAAGTCTTGGTCACTCTTGAAAGTATCTTCAACAAGGATGACCAATTAAAAAAAAGATAAAGCAAGCATCACAATGAAGAAGGAGAACTATGAAAAAGTTGAAATATTTAAGAATAAGCTGCTTGCACTTGGGAAACTTTGTACAGACCATGAAAGGTAGGCCTTCATCTTGTTATTCCAGGAGTTTGCTGATGTCTTCGCTTGGGAGTATAGTGACTTGAAGGGTTTTGACCCAAGTTTGGCCCAACATACCATCGAGATGGAAGAAGGTGCCAAGCTAATCAAGTAGAATCAAAGGCTTGCCAACCCAAAGATTGAGCCTCTCATGCGGAAGGAACTTACCAAGTTGATTGAGTCCAGGATCAGTTTTTTAATCAAACACTCTTCTTGGCTGGCCAATCTTGTACCTATCCAAAAAAAGAATGGGGAGATCAGATTATGTGTAGATTTGAGATACCTCAATAGAGTCTCTTTGAAAGACCGTTATCATTTCCCAATTATGGAGTAGATCCTCCAAATAGTGATAGGCAGTGGGCATTTCTCCCTCCTGGATGGGTATTCAGGGTACAATCAGATTTTGGTGCAAGACTGTGACCAGTACAAAATAGCCTTCACTACCAAGTGGGGGACATTTGCTTATTATAAAATGCCATTTAGACTATCCAACATAGGTGCCACTTTCCAATGAGCCATGGACATGGCTTTTCAAGGCCTAATAAATAACATTGTATTGGTGTATCTTGATGACGTGACAATATTCTCTAAGGAGGTGGGCCAACACATGAAACACCTCAAAAAAATATTTGAGAGGTGTAGAGAGTTTGGTATCTCTCTCAACCCAAAGAAATGCATGTTCATTTTCCACGAGGGTAAACTCCTTGGCCACGTTGTTTCAAAAAAGGGCTTGACCATTGATCTAGAAAGAGTTCACTCCATCCTAGAGTTTTCCTTGCCTAAACATAAGAAAGGTCTACAGAGCTTCTTTGGCAAGATAAATTTCATCAAGAGATTTATTCCAAATTTTATAGAGGTAGTCAAGCCATTGACCTCTATGCTAAATAAAGATGAGAAATTTGTGTGGAAAGTGCAAAGGAAGGATAGTTTTGAAGAGATCAAGCAGGTTATCGCCTAGACTCCTACCTTGATTAGTCCCAACTTCACCAAGGATTTCAACCTCTACACCTTTAGAAATGAAGAGATAATCTCCGCTATGCTTACCCAAGTGAAGGGTGAGAACCTTGAACAACCATTTATGTTTTTTAGCCAAGGTCTAGAGGGTTTTGAGGTCAGGTATACGTATGTGGAGAAGCAAGTCCTTGCCATCATATGAAGCTTGAAGAAATTTAGACATATGCTATCCAATAGTAGGGTTCACCTCATGGTTCCACATCCCAACATCAAATATTTCTTGACCAACCATGATCTGAATGAAAAGAGAGTGGGATGGATCACTAAAGTAATGGAATATGATGTGGATATCAAAATCACCAAGCTGGTAAGAGGAAAAGGCTTGTGTGAACACATTATTGTAGATTTTAAATAATAGAATGAGGACAATTTTCTAATTCATGATGAATCCACAATAGAAGAACCAACAGTCATGAAGGATTGGACATTAAACATGAGGCATTTCATTCTCACTGGTGAGTGCCCATAAGGCCTTGATAGGATTGAGAGGAGATATTTTATACTCCAATCTCTCCCTTATGTCCTGATTGATGGAGTGATTTTTAGAAGGGATTTATCAGGAGTACTTTTAATGTGCATAAACCCAGGCTAGTTTAATAGGGTGTTGTTTGAGTTCCATGATGGGCTAGCTGGTGGTCACTTTGCTCCTAAGCCTACAACTATAAGAATTATGAGATCTAGTTAATTCTGACCCACTTTATTCAGAGACACTCATGCCTGGGTATGAAAGTGCCATAAGTGTGTGCTCTTTGATGGGAAACAATGGCTAGTTGTAATGCCTCTATAGCCTATTCAGGTGGAACAACCATTCATGCAATGGGGCCTAGACTTCATAGGGATGATCAACCCTCCCTCCAGTGCCAGCCAAAAATGGGTCTTGACTGCCATAGACTACTTCATGAGATGGGTAGAAGCTATTGCTTTGAAGGAGGCCAATGAAAGTGCAGTCCTCAATTTTTATGAAGACCTAGCGACAAGGTTCAGAATCCCATCTACTATCATATTAGACAATGCATTGGCCTTTTTGGGAATTAGAATGAGTGAGTGGGCATTGAGATATGACATCTATCTCAACACTTATTCTAACTACTACCCAAAAGGTAATGGGTTGGCTAAGTCCACCAATAAGAATCTGATCAGGATTATCAAAAGAACAATGGAAGAGAATCAGAGAACTTGGCATGGCAAGTTGAAAACAACCCTGTGAGCAGATAGGGTCACTCTAAAGAGGGCAATTGGCAATTCACCATACATGCTCATGTATGGAAGGGAAACTAGATGTCCTCTTTCACTTGAATTTCTAGCCTTAGACCTTGTTCACCAGATACAATTAGAAGAAGGAAACAACATGGAGGTTAGGATGTGTGAATTGATGGAACTTCAAGAAACAAGGGACCAAGCTATGGCTTCTATGACTAGCTACCAACAACAGATGAAGAAGCACTTTGAAAAGAGATCCTCATCAAAAGGTTTCTCTAAAGGAGATATCATCTTGAAATGGGATGAGAACTGAGCTAAGCCTGGAAAGCACATGAAGTTTGATGCCCTATGGAGTGGTCCATATGTCATCACTCAGTGCAAGCAACACAATGTGTTCCAATTCTCCAAGTTAGATGGTGAAGAACTATGTATCCAAATTAATGGGATACATATTAAGCATTATCATTAAGCCTTCTCCCATCATGTACATATTTCCCTTATTTTTTCCCCTATTTTCCCTAAGTGCTTTTGCACATGTTAGTAGTTTTCTTAACCTTGTGTGTGTTTTGTTTTCCTTTTTGGGGTAAAAGCTTCATGATTGATTCTTGGATATCTCAAGGCTATTGCTAACTCTTTCAAAGCTACATCTTGACTCCATGCCCAATGGACTTTGAGGCTACTGGTTTCTAAGTATAGCAAGCATGATTCCCTTGGGAATTGCTAATTTGTTGACCATTTTTGGCCTTGCAGGCCAAAATTGATCTCCTTCTTTCCCTACTATTCTGAACCGTCAATTTAGTCATGTACCCACCTTTTAAAAAATCCCCCTTTTTTTCTAAGGACCTACAGGCTTCAATTTAGTATGGAGCTTTTTTGCTTTGAGCAAATGCCTTAGACAAACTTTTAACAAAGAAATGGGCCAACAAGAATACAAGTCTCTTACAAAGCTCCAAAGGGCAAATGCCCTTGCAGAGGGCATGAAGGTGCTGAATGGTGCTATTTCAAGTAGGTTCTGAAGGACATCTTGGGATCTAAGTGCCCTTCTGGAGGATAGGGAACCTTTGTGGAGAAATCAAAAGACAAGACAAAAAAAAGAAAGATAGGCAAAGACAAAAGTTGAATTTAGTCGGGCACAATACCCAAAGGAATTCGTTCAGACATTTTGTCCAAAGAAATTCACAAGACAAAGAACCAAAATAAATTCTTCTGGAAGAAAATCTCGCGGCAAAGTGAACAAGGCAAATCCTTCAAACAAAAAGTTTGAAGGAATTCCTTTAGACTTTTGTCTTAAGGAATTCACTCAAAATAAAGTCGATCGAAAGAAATCAAGCGACCAAATGAAGGAAAGATTTCCTTTAGGCAAAATGTCTGAAGGAATTCCTTCAAACATTTTTTCTAAAGGAATTGGGAGGCTAAGGCCATTTGAAGGACCCCGAAGGGAAAGTGCCCTTGCGGGAGACTCTCAGCGATCATGAAGGGACCTTTTTCCAAGCCTGAAGGGATACCTTCCCTTTGAGAGGGTTCAAAGACTAAGCTTGATCAAAGGAACACTTCAAAAAGAAAGTTGAGAGATAAGAAAGCCAAAGGAAAGTGAAGCTAAAGGAATTGCCAAGGGGGTGACTGGCCTGAAGACATCAAAATTGAGCATCAAAAACTAGCCATTGGAATCCAAACATCTAATGACATCCCCATAGACATCAAATTCAAGGCAATGGAATAGCCTTTGGATTTCAAATGGAAATGGGTGTATGAACATCAACTTTATGGTAATGAAATATCCATTGATATTTAAAGGCTTGAGCGCAAACCTGATGAAATTCAATAGGGTTAGGGCCAAAAGGAAGAGACCACTGATAAAGGAGCCCGAGGAGCCAACAAAGAATGAGAAGACAGCCCCAAGAGCTCAAAATCTAGGAAAAGACAAAATAGATGATAAAAGACAAAGCTAGGGAGAGGACAAAGCTAGGAAAAGACAAAAGTAAAGAACAAACTCAATGACTTGCTGAGAAAAGAGTGCGAGGAGCCAAGTGTAGAAGCAGACAAAATAATTTAGGTGGAAAAAGAAGGTGATGGCACAAGGAGTTATTACAATGATTGAAATAGTCTTCGCCAAGTGATCATCAAGGAAAATGAACAATGAAGGTGCAACTTATTTTTCTTCACTTTGCATTGATGAGCAAACAACTACGTGAATGTCTTTAAGAAGTAGTTTTGTTTGTAGACAAAGGAGCGCGGCCCATGCTTTCACAATAATGTTTGAATGCTAAAGTCAAGACTGGAAACTGACATAGCATGTTCTTTTAGCGACTTCCTCTTCCCAATGTTTTTTAATGTAGCATGGGCCACTTGTAAAAAAGGGTGCCATTACTTCCTCTTTCTCTATATATATTGTAAACTCTCATTTGAGAAGGGATCTCTCATTTTTTGTATGGTGCAGCCCTACCAAATTTTCACCTTGAATCAATAGAAAGCATTTTTTACCTCTATTTGGTTGGATATATCTCTGAGTGTGCCTGAGTATTAACTTTGTGTTCAATCATTTTTTCATGATGCTTTCACAAGCTTGATACCAACACACCTGGTATAGATAAAGTGCCATTCCTGTAGGTAACAAGAAGAGCTGTATCTAGAGCATAGAGATAGAAGAAGGTTACCGGATAGTGTGTTTTTTTGTAGTGCCTGTGGTAAGTTCATTTTTTGTGTGTCTTAATTAAGCCTTCCTATTAAGCTCCCTATAGTCTGGTCCTTTCATCAGATAAAGTGTATGTATGTGTTCTTATGGTTCAAAGTGTGAGTAATGAGTAGATAAAACTTGTTTGGTGCATCACCATCTTAGGTTAGTTTCTATTTTTAGTATCCTTCTCTCTTTTCAACCCCACCTTTTATAGATTAGAAACATTAGTGAAATAACCCAGAGATACATCAAAGGGAGCTAGCCCTTATCTAGAAATTCTGCCCTCAGTTTTGCCAGACCCATAGGCAAGAGAGGAGTCTCCATTATTTTGCGTGGAAGATAGGAACTCAGCCTCCTATCAAGGGTTCAATACACAACGTCAACATTTACCACAATAATAACCATATATTGACTTGTAACACAATTTCAAGGATACCACCACAAAGGAATGGTCCCAAAAATGGAATGAAAAATGTCTCCCCAATCTAACACTTGATAAATTTTGTGTTGGGAACTCCTTAGGCTATGTTTTTATCAATAATGCACAACTTGGATGTGGCAGTGCAATTATGGAGACAACTCAATAAACACAATACATGAGTAATAGGAAAAAAGGTACAAATAATTTACACAATAATAAAATATAAAAAATAACTATATTATGTGTGTACAATCTCACCAAAAGGAGAACCTAGATTCTACCAAGTGTTACCACCTCCACATAGCCTCCACTCATTAGCCATTTCAACAAACATTTTGAGATAAACTTCATGTTCACACAAATCAATAGCTTCTTTGACACTCAAACTCTAAGACTCTATAATTATCATTCATGTAGTCTTCCCTATGTGTCTTTCTTATTTCTTCTTTCTATGTGCCTTCTTATTATTATCTCATCTTCTTACATCTGTGTATACCTTTATTTACTCATTATGCGTGCCTTATTGTGTTCCATCTTCTATCTCCCTTTTTACTCCTTATATGTTTCAATCTAAAGACCTTCCAACTCATACCAAGAAAATAATCTCTAGATAATTATAATACATATAACAACTAACACTTAGGTAGGATTAACTTTTGACATGGTACAACTTACCAAATAGAATATCCACCTAATCACCTAATAATATATTAATTATTTCTTAGACGTTGCCTAATATATCCTAGACTTTACGTAATAATATACCATATATTCCCAGATTTTACCTAATATTTCCTGGTAATTCCCTTAATAATATACCAAATATTACAAAATATTAATGACATCACTCTTTTAGAATCATTAAAAATAATGTATTATTTATTTGGACCACTTTGATATTGGTGACCTATTTACCATGACAATGATATTTTGACATCACCATGACCATTTACAACAAATATTTTATTTTTAATATGGATACTATTCCCTAAAATACTTTGATTATTACCATGGAATATTTACTTTTTAATTTATAGCATTCCATGGTGTGCGTTATTATTCCTTGGCGATTACTGATAACTTCTAGTAGATGTTACTTTTAATTATAGTTTACATCAATTTATTTATAATAAATAAACTAATGAGAATTAAATTTTGGAGGAAATGTTTTGGTGTTGACACTACTTATATCCTTTATATGGAGAACATTAGTTCTTATTTGGAGTCATCTTTCCTATATAGTTCATTAAAAACTAAATTCTCATTTCCTTTCTTGTGGATGATCTCAAAGTCATGTCATAACATATTTGTGACCCATTATTCTTGTTCTTTTGATGATAATATTTGTGTTAAAAATTATTTGAGATTATCATGATCTATCTTCACCTTAAAGTGTTACCTCATCAAATAAGGTCTCTATTTTTTGACTATGTGAAGGATAACCATCATTTCCTTCTCATAAATCGACTTTAAAATTTTTGAGTTAATGAATCTCAAAAGTAATAGGTTATCCTTATTTCATGAGTACTACCCCTATGTCATCCTCCAAAGCATCACACTCAAAATTGAATTGTTAGTAAAATTTGGGGTAGCTAGAATGGGTGTACTACACATGGCATCCTTCAGCTTCTCAAATGCCTTGGTGGTTATCTCATTATAATAAGAGGATTCCTTATTCAATAAAAATGTGAGTGGAACTACTATTATAATATAAATTTTGACAAATTGATAATAGTAATAACTTGTGAGCCTGAAGAATATTTTTAGACGTGTGAGGATTTTATGCACTTTCTATTAAACAATGGCATTAATATTATGAGGATTCACTTTAAAGATTCATGGGAAATAATGTGACCCAATTAATCCACCTCCTTGACTCTAAAATCACACTTGATAGGTTTTCTTACAATTAATTTTGTGCTAGGATATTGAAAAATTGATTCACATGCTGTAGATGTTATACCCATGTGATCTGGTATATTAAGATGTCATAAGAAACACTAAGGAAATTTTAGATAGAAATGGTTGAAAGATAGAGTTCATCAAAATATAAAATGTAAATGGTTTATTATGAGGCCAAAAATCACCATTAAAAATTAATAGTGTTCCTCATGGGTTTTGAAAATAGTTGTATATATAGCCTCATTTTTTATTTTGATTTGATGATTTGAGTAAAGATAAAATTTTGTAAAACGTACAACATGATGTCACTCATTTATAAAATCATCAACTATAGGAATTAGAAACTTATATTTTATGGTGTAATTTTTGATTTCTCTACATTCTAGACACATGCACCATGTGTCTTCTCTCTTAGGCACCATCACCATTGGAGACGAAAAAGCACCCTGACTATGCCAACTAATTCCTAGCTCAATCATTTCCTATACCATATTATAAACCTCACTCTTATGTAAAAATGAGTACCTATATGGTCTAATTCTAGGCGGTTGTTTCCTTAGTATTATCTGAATGGAATGATCATGATCCATTTTTGGTGGATGTCTTTTTGACATATCTCCAAAAAATACTAACTACTCCTCTAAAATTGCCTATAGATTTAGGTGCATAGTTCTTTATTGGTAGTGATTCTAATGATTTTTTTGCACCACAAACCAATCCACTCAATTTTTAAGAATATTTTGCATCTAATGAGAGCTATCCAATAGTGGGGACTTTACACGTAGCCACACAATTAATAGGTTCTTCAATCTAAATGAAATATCACAAATAACTTCAACTTCATCATTTCCAAATCATGATCCATTATAATCCCAACACAATGTTTGCACCACCCATGAGAATGAAAAACACATGGAAATATAAAAAATAGTCCCCCACTATGAGTTTAATACTATGACACTTCTTTGTGCAAATGACTATACCTCCATATAGAATCATGACCCAAAATTTTAGATCTAGAATAAAAATAATTCAAGTGTACAACCAACTTATTGTTGATGAAGTTGTGTGTAATTCCCAAGTCAATCGATATTATCACCTTCTAGTTTTTAAGAAACCAACTACCTTGAGGGTTTATGGGGTGCTAATTCCTAAAAGTGAATGGAAATAAATAGTTGGTTTGGTATATGTTATCTCCTCATCTACCTCATCAACACCCTCTAATTATACTTCTTCTTCTTATTCTTCTTCTTCACTAACACCTTTAATGTAGAACAATTTATTTTTAGCACATTTATGCATGTGACTATATTTTCTATAATAATTAAAAAATAACCCTTTTACCCTTTTCTCTCCAATTTTTTGAGGAATCAATTTGGTAGGTTGAGGGAATCATGGTTTAGATTACTCCAATCGTTATTGCTTATGAAGGGTTAACTTTATTGGCCAATGCTCTTTCCTCTGCCTTATAGGCCATAATAACATAATCATAAATAGTAATAATATGAAACATGCATGACTCATGTTGGATGTGATAATTGATTCCCGCAAGAAATAGGTTGTTCAAGTTCTCATCTATGATCATATCCACATACAAGTAATTTTTTTTGAAGTATTGAATATAATCCTTGACCAATCCTATTTGACAATATTTTTCTAATTGGTTGAAATAATTGTTTATCACACTATTATGATATTGTGTATACTGAGAGTGTTATTATTATTTTGAGCACAAAACCATTGATACAAAATGAATTTCTCATGTTATGAATTCAAAGATGCTATTTTGACCTTCTATCCACATGGGATATGATGCACATTGACAAAATTCTTTGTCTAGTTTATCCAGGTGACTAGATCTATTACATCAAACTTACGCATGTCCACTTTGGGAAACATTCTCTAATTACCTAAATTATAAATTGTTGAGTGTGGGAGTTGTGCTACATGTATATTTATATAGGTCTGAGTAGAATATCCACTCAGGTTTGGATATCCATTAGTAAATTGAGGCTGGTTTTATAGATCTTGTGCATTAAAAATAATTGATTGAATCTATATCTAATCTCATCTAGTTGCTGATTGATTTTATCTAGATCTCCTTTATTTTCCACTTCATTTTGTAAATTTTACACATTGTAATCAATTTGTATCACTTTGTGATCTATCACATAAAATATATAATTGAATGTACATTGACTTTAGACTTCATTTCTTATTTGTTAGTCATTTTTTCCTAAAGTGTCAGAACCATTACCTCAATGCCTAGTGTGTGGACCATGCATGTAAAGTCTTTATTGTTCATGGCTAAAAATAATTACTGAAACATTATATCATTGTGATAGACTCACCTAAAACATATAATGACTAGTGCATTGCACAAGGGTACCAAAACATGGAAAAGCTAAAAAAATTGAAAATAGTGTTGACAAAAATATACGCTTGTGTGATCACCTCACTAATACGATTTTAGTCACTTATATTACACCACCAAATAGACACTAATATCTATTTCAACAAAAATGTAGAAACATCTTTCCCAAATTGAAGATTTGATACCACTTGTATTGAAATTACCTAGATAGATAAAGAAAATTGATGGTTATGGATGGAAATATAAATATTAAGAGCAAAGAAAAAAAATATATCACCATCACAATATAAAACTAGAGAAGATTTATACCAAAGGTTAATAGTAAAGTAAGATACTAGAAATATATGACTAATCCACTTTGAGGGGAAACCTCCACAACCTTGCAATAAATAAGATTTGTAATATGATGATCTACTAATAACCATTACCACCTATATAAATTCTACTAAGGGTAGGGGCACTCCATAGGCTAACACTGATATTGACACAAAGATATGAAAAGTATCATATGACTAAGTAAAAGATTATGCTATCCATAAGTTAACCACATATGAAAATACACACTATTAGCTAAGGGCATATATATTATGCTTTCCTTATCCTCCTATTAAAAAGGTGGACTAAATTATCTCTCATAGAGTTGGTTATTCCAACCTTTACTTCTAGTAGTAATTTGACTAGCCTCATGGTTCCCCCATGATTATTCCTCAAAAGTGTTTGTTGATGCCTAAATGTGTATCATTAGGTCAACATATATAGTGTTTAATAAACACTTCTCATTTTTGGATTTTAAGAATCTATTGCATGAGTTATTGGTTGTGATCTTCCCAAGATCTATGGTGGTGTAGTGACCAAGTTAAATGACTTTTTCCTAAAATGAACATGTAAATAGTTATTGGGAATAACAGTGGTCCTAAATATTTGTGAAGATGAAAATGATCTAAACTAATATCAATGAATGATGTCCAAAACCTAAATTCTAAACCCTAAGCTAGCATGTATATTTACAATGATAGGTGAAACTAGAGGAAGGGTAGGGCAGAAAGAAGGTTTTGTTGATCTTCACTCCAAACATCATGACAAAGTTCAAATTTCATCTAGACATGTATTTAACCATTATATGACATGAAGTATCAAAATCTCAAATCCTATCACATATTAGGTAAACATCTAAGGATAGTGTGAAATAATGCAATCAAGAACCATATTCACTTTAAAGATTTACTCATACAAGCAAACAACATTAGCCCAAATGCAAGTAAAGTAAAGAAAATGAAATGAACCTCAAAACTTTCAATTAACCTATCATTGGCACAAGTTAACAACTCTGCATTCAAATGTGCACATCAAGAATTCATAAGAATAATTCAAATATAGAAATTAAATTAAGCAAATGAGATAAAATCCATGATAGCAAACACACAAATAAATATTGGACAAACTTTATAGAGTTCCTTGCTCCAAGTTTATAAAGTAATTTTGGCTCTAAGAATTCCATCCTCATTTTATAATGGGCAATACCTCTTTTATATAGACAATTCATGAGATATGTTGGTCATTCCTTCTCAACATGTAATTGGACAAGTGTTAACATGCAACTGGACAAAACATGCAACTGGATAAGTGTCATAGATAAGTATCTTTTTACAAATGTTTCAAGATAATTACCTTTTTTAACTACGACTGATAGGCCACAAGATTTATAAACTACACATGCTTAAAATAATATTCCTTCTCAAAATGTTATACAAGATTAGTTACCAAATGAATATTCTTTTTCCAACTAACTTTGGGAACCTTTGGCTGATGAAGTCCCTAATTATTATTATAATGTATTCATGGATCTTTGATGCTTTTAGATTTCAAAAATCTTTTCCTCTGTTTTTTAGGATCATATCCATAACCCTAATATTGTCTATCCTAGATTTCCCTTGGCTTTTTCTTCTCACTTCCTTCATCTGAGGTCAAATAGAGTTCCATGTTCTCTTAGGAAACATCTTTTTGAGCTACCATGGCTGAAAATTCTATTAAATTGCTCATTAGTGCACTCTGAATTGAATTATCTTCACATAGGTGACAATTCAGTTCCCCTAGGCTCAATTGCAATGCTGACATGAATGACTCAAGGCATCTATACACTCTTTTAGGGATTCATTCAAGCAGGTTCACAAGGATATTTAATGGCATTTGTGATCTCAAATCATAAGTTTCATGCCTTAAAATGCATTCAAATTTGCCTATCTATACCTTTACATCACCAAAAATCTAAAAAATATCTTAAAATGACTGGTTTAGCTTATGTGGCTCTATTATGGCATTTTTATCATCAATATTTCAAAAAATAACCTTTACCCTTTGAAAATCCTTCTTTTGTTTTTCACCATTTGAGTATCTTTGCATGGATCACCATGGACCATTTATCTCGATCTAAAGGATTGAACACGATTGGATGCCCACTATTCTTTATTTTTTGAAAAGTCTACTTTGATAACACACCATTAGATCAACTCATCTAATCAAATATGTGTTATTTATCTAGCGTATAATGCTTGATCTTTAACCTAGGGGTCATGGCTTGAAAAGTCAACTTTGAGCACATAATGTTAGATCCTCTAGGTATGAATCAATACACTCCATTGATATTATGACAAGTGCCCAAGCTTTAATTTGTGGCCTCTATCTATGCCACATGTCGTCTCCACATTCATATTAAATTTTCAATGTTTATCTCACACTGTTGGATCATGCTCCTTTGAGCAAATGTGATTCATTAGATCGTGATCTTTGAGGTTGAATGCCATTGGTTGCTGAGTGTTTTTTGGCTGAGATTGTGACACTTGTCACTTTATCACTTGTCCCAAGGATCCATTGAAGTTTTGACTCACTATGCTCCATTGATCATATTATGTACACTGCATCACGTACAGTTGATGGATAGGAACGTGCTCAAGCTTTATCATGAACCATGAGCTTAACTTTTCAACATCAATCTCATGTCTTTAGATCTTCTACATCTGATTGAATGCATGCCATATATTATGATCTGGGAAATTGAATGTGATTGATTCCTATGGATAATAGGAAATATTAAAGTCAGAGCTTGGGAATAATATAAAACTTAAGCTAAAGTCTTATACCAAGATTTTTATTCCTATTAATAAATATGAGTAAAATTTTTAGGTTAAAGTCTTGAGTTAAGTTTACAACATATTAAAGAGGACCCCATGAAATAAAAGGCATAACATAAAGTCTTAGGACTAAAGTTTTTATTGTGTTAATAAATATGATATAAGCTTTAGGATAAGGATTTTTTGAACAAAGTGTATAATAAAGGGACCATACATTAACTAGACCATGCCAATAATAAAATAGACCAAGGGGTCATGGGACATAGAGGGACCAAGCATAATATTTTTAGACTAAGGTTTGGTTATGTTAAAAACCATGACTAAGCCTTAAGATAAAAATTAAACTAAGTCCATGGCATAATTGATGTGTTCTGACGTAATTTGTTCCCATGGAATTTTGAATTTAATTCAAAAGGGACCTAGGTTTAAAACATTAGACTAGGATTTTAACATGACTAAAAATATACCTAATTAATCTTTGACATATCAAATGCTAAAAAAAGATCAATTTAACATTAAATAATAAAACCCTAAGTATGTTCAATCCCAAATGAGATTCCATTGAACTTGTAATACATAAACATAATCAAAAAAATTTAGCAACATTGGAAGGGGTGAAACCATGATAATGTACAAATGTGCTAACTAAACTAGGTGTGAATTATCTTTAAATATAGACACTGTGCAAACATGCTAAATATATTTTGATCTAATGAATTTTCAAATTTAAGGTATAAATTTATGCAATTTGACACAAGGGTCCCCATTTTTTAAGAATGGGGGTATGTTAACCTCAACAAATGACAACTTATAGGGGAAATATAGAGATATATTAGAATTTAGAGACTCTAGTTTAGACTAATAACTAAGCTACTTATTCCATTTGATCAATCACCATTATTTAGATCAATTTATGGTTGAAATAAGCCTTGCACATGTAGAATTGGGATCAAACATCAAGACATAGGTATGTTGTGTGTGTGCTTTGATTCCACTTACTGTTTGCCATGGGATTTAGGGAAAATATTTCATAATCATGACTTTGACCATTAACATTGACTTATAACATATTTAGATGTTCATTAAGAACCATGCTTTGTATAGGGAAGGATTGGGCATTGCTCTGCTACCAGCTAGGTGTCCATAACCCTAACATAGATGCTTTTGGCTCCACTCAATGCTTATTTTTTCATTTTCTTAGGTCATTTTGGCCTTCTAGCAAATGTTGGGAACCATATTATCCAAGTTTTAGGGTTTGGTCATATGTTTGATCTTCAGACAATCATCCTTGGCTATAAACTTTATCTTAGACAATTAATATTTTTTAAGTGCAAACATGACTGCATCTTAATAATTTCATATTTCACTCTAAATGTGTAATAATTATTAGAACCAAACTTATATCAAAACAAGGTTTAGAATCTCAAGGAATAATTAACCTATTTATTAGTATTTGCTAGTTTCTCCAAACTATAACATCAAGCTCAAATTTTAATAATCCATGATCAACTAGTGTTGAGAAGTCACACCTGCATTTCTAAAATGTGAAGTTCCTCAGTAGTTAGGTGAACTTGAGATGAGGGATATCCAAAAGGACTTATTAAAATCAAGGAACAAAGCAAAAAGGGAAAAAACACAAAGCAAAACAAATAACAAGCAAATAAATATTTACAAATGTTATTTACAAACAAGGGACATGACAAAAAGAAACAATAAAGAAACTAATCTAAAACCCTACACTAACTTCACAAAGAAATTACCTCCAGAATCAAATGGAAAGTTATTTAGTCTAGTATAGAACCTTGAAACATGATTACTTCCATTCAATGACCCCTTCTTGTGGATAGGAACAATTGTATGCTTGTGTCTTTTGTGTGGTATAGCTTGGTTTCCCACCTCCATTATCAAGTGCATGGATTGAAGATATGGATCCAAGATCCAATCATATTCTTATCAAATTATTCTTTCTTGCATTAGGAAATCTAGCTTTACTTCATTCAAAGACTAATAATGTATTTTCTCATTCTCCTTCCATGGTTGTATTGTAAACTCAACTAGTATGCTTGGATTTGTGTCTTCATTAGGCTCCAACTCATCCTACTTTGGGATCTCCAAAATATCATTACCTTTTTTAATAATATCTACAAATAATAATTTCTATAATACATTCCTCAATCTCCACATTAAGTGGGAATGGACTATCAATCTTTGCACAAAAACTCTCCAAGTCATCCCAAAAGGTATCTTCATCATGATCAATAGAAAGGATATGAAATTCATTTGGGATCTTACCGTTTGAAATATGTTAATCACATATTTATAACCTTTTGATGGAGTCATATAAAATTTCTTTGTCTATTTCATTATCTTCATCTTCATCTTCATCTTCTTCATCCACAAGTATTTAAATGAGATCTTTAGGAACTTCATTCATCTTAGCTGCAACTTATTCTATTATTTTAGAAAGGATAGGGTCATCCTCCATGATTGGTATAGTATATGCCTCATCTAAAGTATCTTCAAATTCATCTTCATCTTGAAATGGCAAATCATAGGTTTCTACCACAAGAGTTGTCTTGGAAGATGTAGATGTCTCGAAAGAATTGGATGACCATGCAATATTATTGTGAACCCTGTAATAATCAACCAAAGGCACCTCATAAATGTTTATGTTAGGCACATTCATAATTTTATATGTTCATTGTTATAGTTATCATTTCTATTTTGAAACCTAAATGTGGATCTATTAAACTTTTGAAAAGAATAGTTTCTATTAGAACCTTCCCCATTATTACCTAATTACTTTTGTGTCTCAAGAAAATCAATACTCAAATTTTGAACCATCTTTAATATGGAGTCATTTTCATTTTCAGCTACCTCTGAATTGTGAACTTGAGGACCACTTCCAGCTATTGTCACCATAGCTCTTTGATCTTGTGGATAAGATCCACTTGCAATATTATTAAATAATCTTATGTTTTGGCCAAGATAATCATGAATAAAAGGTAATTGGTTTAAAACTAAAGTTTGATTTAAAGTAAGCATGCTCTAATTAACATTGGGAATGACATTCAACATGATCAAATTAGGATTGATATTTGGAATGACATATGCCATTTGGCCTTGGGGTTGCATTTGGTCACTAATTACCACAACTTCAACATAGGCTAAAGCTAATGTATTAATAACTCTAACATATCTTTAAAAAAACACATAAGTTAATGGATCTAAAGCATCTTTATAAATCTCTAAAGCTAAAGCCTCAATAGGTCTATAAGGAGCTATATTTCTATTCAACACTTTTTTAAATCTATCCTTAAAATCTCTAATGGTCTCATTTGAATCCTTTTTTATAGTAGTGAAGTGATAATAAAGGACACATGAACTTATGATCTTTCCAAATTGATCAATGAAATGATTATTGAAATAATTCTAGCTGACAATGGAGTCTTTAGGAAGGTTAAGAAACCAATCATATGCCTCATATCTAAGAGTAAAAGGAAACAATCTATAGGAAACATCTTCATAAACAACATTTAACAATCTTAAGGTAGCTTTAAAGCACTTTATATGTTCTTCAATAGTCATAACACAGTAGGACTAAAAGAAGGCAAATACATTTTAGGATTTCAAGGTAAATCATGTACCTGACTAGGCACATTGATAGAAGATCCACCTAACCACACCATACCTTGATGAAGATATTACTTATGGTCATTCCATATCTCAATCCTATTCATAATATAATATAGAAACCAAATCTTTGCAAAGACAAATGGATCTTTAAATCTTTGCAAAATATTTCATATAGATCTTTAAAGAACTTTGGCTAAAGGAAGCCTAAAGACTGGTCTAAAACCATTAAGATAAATGATCTTTATAAAAATATACTAAAAAAAACACAAATATATAAATAATACATCAATATTTGAACATAATTCACTAAACTTAGCAAAGATACTACAAATTCACAAAGATTTAGCTTGGCCCTCGTAGCGCCAATTTATGTTGATGCCTAAATGTGTATCACTACGTCAACAGATATAGTGTTTAAGAAACACTTATCATCTTTAGATTCAAAGAATCCATTACATGAGTTACTAGTTGTGATCTTCCTGATATCTATGGTGGAGTAGCGGCCAAGCTAAATGACTATTTCACAAAATGCACATGTAAATGGTTGTTGGGAGCAACCATGGTCCTAAATCTTTATGAAGATGAAAATGATCTAAACTAAGATCAATGAATGATGTCTAAAACCTAAACTCCAAACCCTAAGCTAATATGGATATTTACAATGATAATCTAAACTAGAGTGATCTAATTAAAAAAGGAGCAAAGGAAGGGTAGGTCAGAAAGAAGGTGTTGCTGATCTTCATTCCAAACATCATAACAAAGTTCAAATTTTATCTTGACAATCATTTAACCAATGTATTACATGAAGTATCATAGTCTTAAATCCTATCACACATCAGGAAAGCATCTAAGGATAGTGTGAAATAATGTAAATAAGAACCATATTCACTTTAAAGATTTACTCCTGCAAGCAAACAACATTAGCCCAAATATAAGTAGAGTAAAGAAAATGAAATGAACCTAAGAACTTTCAATTAACCTAGAATTGGCACAAGTTAACAAATATGAATTCAAATTTGCACATCAATAATTCAAATATGGAAATTAAACCAAGAAAGTGAGAAAGAAGCCATGATAGCAAACACATAGATAAATATTAGACAATCTTTGTTGAATTACTTGCTTGTACTACTTGTTCCAAGTTTACAAAGTAATTTTGGATCTAAGAATTCCCTCCTTCGTTTATAATGAGAAATACCTCCTTTATATAGACAATTCATGAGATATGCTGGTCATTCCTTCTCAACATGCAATTGGACAAGTGTCAACATGAAACTAGACAAAACATGCAATTGGACAATTGTCATAGACAAGTATCTTTTTACAAATATTTCAAGACCAGTTACCTTTTTTAACTATGACTGATAGGCCATGAGCTTTATAAATTACACATGCTTAAAATAATATTCCTTCTCAAAATGTTATAAAAGCTTAACTACTAAAAGAATATTCTTTATCCAACTAACTTTAGGACCCTTTGGCTGATGAAGTCCCCCATTGATGTTGCAAGATCTTCATGGCTCTTTGATGCTCTTGGATTTCATCAATATTCTCCTTTGCTATTTAGGATCATATCCATAACCCTACTGTTGTCCATCCTAGATTTTCCTTGGCTTTTGCTTCTTACTTCCTACATTTGAGGTCAAATAGAGTTCCATGTTCTCTCAAGAAACACCCTTCCAAGCTACCATGGCTAAAAATTCTATTAAATTTTCTCACTAGTAGACTCTGGATCAAATTATCTTTACACATGTGACAATTCAGTTCCCCTAGACTTAATTACAATGTTAAAAGGAATGAATCAAGGAATTTGTAAACTCTTTTAGGGATTTACTTCAAGCAGGTTCATAGGGAGATTTAATGGCATATATGAGCTCAAATCGAAAGTTTTGTGCCTTAAAATTCATTCCAATTTGCCTATCTATACCTTTGCCTACCAAGAATCTACAAAATCTCTTTAACTGACCAATCCAGCTTATATGGCTCTGTCATGGCATTATGTTCATCAATATTTAAAAACATGAGCATTGCATTTTGAAAATCCTTCTTTTGTTTTACACCATCTGATTATCCTTACATGGATCACCACAGACCATTGATCTCAATCTGAAGGATCGAATATGACTGGATGTCCACTGTTCTTGCTTTGTTGAAAAGTCTACTTTGATCATGCACCATTGGATCAATTTATCTAATTAAACACATGTCATTGATCTAGCGTATGATGCTTGATATTTAACTTAGGGGTTGGGGCATAAAGAGTCAACTTTTAGCATGCATCATTAAATCCTTTTGGTATGAATCAATGCACTCAGTTGATCTTTTGATAAGTTCTCAAGCTTTAATTTGTGGCCCGTAGCTATGCCTAATGTTGTCTCCACATTCATCTTGACTTTTCAACATTCATCTCACACCATTAGATCATCCTCATCCAAAGAAACATGCTCCATTGGATCTTGATCTTAAAAGTTGAACACCTTTGGCTTTTGAGTGTTCTTTGGCTGAGATTATGACACTTGCCACTTTCTCTCTTATCTCGAGGCTTTATTAAAATTTTGAATTACTATGCTCCATTGATCAGATTGCGTATGTTACATCACATACCATTGATCAATGGGAATGCGCTCAAGCTTTATCATGAACCATGAGCTTGACTTTTCAACATCGATCTCACATTGTTATATCTTCCCCATCTAATCGAATGCATGCCATAGATTGTGATCCAGGTAGTTGAACATGATTAATTCTTATAGATAATAGGAAATATTAAAGTTAGAGCTTGGAATAATATAAAATTTAAGCTAAGTTTAAAACATATTAAAGGGGATCCCACAAAATAAAAGGCATAGCATAAAGTCTTAGGACTAAAGTTTTTATTATGTTAATAAATACAATAGAAGCTTTAGGATAAGGATTTTTTAAGCAAAGTTTATAACAAAGGGACCATGTATTAGTTAGACCATGCCAATAATAAAATAGACCAAGGGGTCATGGGACATAGAGGGACCAAGCATAAGATTTTTAGACTAAGGTTTGGTCATGTTGAAAAAAATGACTAAACCTTAGGATAAAATTAAACTAAGTCCCTGGCATAATTAAAGTGTTCTCGCATAATTTGTTCCTGCACAATTTTGAATTTAATTCAAAAGGGACCTAGGTTTAAAACATTAGATTAGGGTTTTAATGACTAGAAATAGATCCAATTAATCTTTGATATATCAAAGGATAAAAAAAGATTATTTTAACATTAAAGCATAAAACCCTAAGCATGTTCTATCCCAAATGAGATTTTATTAAACCTACAATATAGAAACACAAGCAACAATTTTTAGCAACATTGGAA
This sequence comes from Torreya grandis, assembly GCA_037957365.1. Classification (NCBI taxonomy): domain Eukaryota; kingdom Viridiplantae; phylum Streptophyta; class Pinopsida; order Cupressales; family Taxaceae; genus Torreya; species Torreya grandis. The sequence continues at coordinate 14,963,614 of JARHVA010000001.1, read as the reverse complement.
GGGGTGAAACAATGATCATGTACAAATGTGCTAATCAAACCAAGTGTGAATGATATTCAAATAAAGACACTGTGAAAACATGCTATATATATTTTTATCAAGTGAATTTTCAATTTTAAGTTACAAATTTGCACAATTTGACACAAGGGTCCCCATTTTTTAGGAATGGGGGTATATTGACCTCAATAGTGCCTATTCATGGTTGTCCCATGATGATATTATAATGGTGGATTTGGTTCCCCAAAAATTTCCACATGATGTTGGAGTTGAGCATGCATCTTCCTCTTTCTTAATGAAAAAGTGGTGCTCTTAACTTTTTACCTTTCCTCTTACCCATGAATAGTAATCCAAAGGGGACATTGTTACAACTCACATGTTACAACCTCATTATGATGTCAAGACATATTAGAATAGTGTATTAATGCTAAGTTAGTAATAAGTCAATAGATTAAGCTTGTTCTATAATCTTGGCTTGTTTGTTGTTAATGTATTCCCATAGATGCTTGCGTTATTGATAACACATAGGTAGATATGTTAATAATAAGTTTTTTAGTTTTTATGATTATACTCATATATTTAATCACTTGCTCTATTGTAACACTTATAGCTTCAACTAATAATATTTTATGGTATTGAGTTTGATTCTTGAGTGAGCCTTTGAAGCTAGGAAGAGAGGTGTATGAGTACAAGATATTTTTGTACAAGGGAGGGGAGTTAGGAAGTGATCTATTGCAAGTGGTGCATGCAAGAGGGGATTCACTATAAAATTAAGAACCTATGCGATCTGCCTAGAAAAAGAGGAGAGATGCATTAAAATTAAGAATAAGTAATGCTTAAAAGAGGTGTTATTTACCTACATTATAAACACATGGACTATGTGTGATCTCTCTTAGGCATCATCACCATTAGAAATGGATAAGCACTCTGACCATGCCAACTATTTCTTGGCTAAAACATTTCCTATACCATATTCTAAACCTCACTCTTGTGTAAAAATGGGTACCTATAAGGTCTAATATTAGGTGGTTGTATTCTTAATATTATCTAAATGGAATGACCATGATCCATTTTTGGTGTTAATCCTTTTGACATATCTCCAAAAAAACTGACTACTCCCCTAAAATTGCCTTTAAATTCAGTGGTGTATGTTTCTTTGTTTTAGTGCTTATAATGATTGTTTTGCACCACAAACCAATTGACTCCATTTTTAATAATATTTTGCATCTAATAAAATCTATCAAATAGTGGGGAATTTACACATAGACACATAATTCAAAGGTTTTTCAATCTAAATGAAATATCACAAACAACTTCAACTTAGTCATTTATGAATCATGATCCATTGGAATCACAACACAACATTTGCATCACCCATGGGAATGGAAAACATATGGAAATATTAAAAACAGTCTCCCAATATGAGTTTAATACTATGACACTTCCTTGTACAATTGACTAAACCACCATCTACAATCATGACCTAAACTTATAGATCTAGATAAAAAATAGTTCAAGTGTGAAACCAACTTATTATTGATGAAGTTATGGGTAATTACCAAGTCAATCAATATTATCACCTTATATATTTAAGGAAAATCACTACCTTGAGGGTTTATGTGGTTATAATTCCTAAAAGTGCATGGAAATAAATAGTTGGTTTGGTATATGTTATCTCCTCATCTACCTCATCAACACCCTCTAATTATACTTCTTCATTATCACCTTTATTTTAGAACAATTTATTTTTAGCACATTTATGCATGTGACTATATTTGTTATAATGGTTTATAAATAACCCTTTGGCCCTTTTCTTTTCAATTTTTTGAGGAATCAATTTGGTAAGTTGAGGGAATGATGGTGTTGGAGTACTCTAATTGCTACTACCTATGAAGGCTTGCCTTTATTGGCCAATACTATTTCCTCTGCTTTGTGGACCAGAATAACATAATCATAAACAAAAATAAGATTAAACATGCATGCCTCATATTATATGTGATCCTTAAGTCCCCCAAAAAATAGGTCATTCAAGTTCTCATATATGATCATATCCACACGCAAGTAAATATTTTTGAATTGATGAATATAATCTTTGATCAATCATATTTGAAAATATTTTGCTAACTAGATGAAATGATTATCTGTCACACTATTGTGATAGTGCGTCTACTAAAAGTATTATTTTTATTTTTAGCACACAACCATCAATATAAAATTAATTTCTCATGTTACAAATTCAAGGATACCATTGTGACCTTTTGTCTACATGGCATCTGATGTACATCAACAAAATTCTTTGTCTATTTTATTCAGGTGACTAGATTTTTTACATCAAACTTACACATGTCCACTTTGAGAAACATTCTCTAATTACCTAAATTTTAAATAGTCAAGTGTGGGAGTTGTGCTATATTGATATTTATATAGGGCTGAGTAGAAGATCCACTTAGGTTTGGATATCCATTGGTGAACTGAGGCTAGTTTTATAGATCTTATGCATGATAAATAGTTGATTGAATTTATACCTAATATCATCTAGTTGCTTATTGATTTTATCTCATTCTCCTTTATTGTCTATTTCATTTTGTAAATTTTACACATTGTAATCAATTTGGATCACTTTGAGTTCCATCAGATAAAATATAGAACTAAAGGTACATTGAATCTAGACTTCATCTCTTATTTGTTAGTCATTTTTCCTAAAGTGTCAGAACCATTTCCTCAACACCTAGTGTGTGGACCATGCATGCAAAGATTTTATTGTTTAGGGCTAAAAAAATTACTGAAAAATTATATTGTTGTATCATCTCACCTAGAAAAATATAATAACTAGTACATTACACAAGGTTACCAAAACTCAAAAAATCTAAAAAACTTGAAAATAACATTGATAGAAATATGTGCTTGTGTGATCACCTCACTGAGATGATTTCAATGACTGCTATATTACACCACCAAATATATACTAATCTTGATCTGAACAAAAACATAGAAAAAAATCTTACCCAAATCAAATATTTGATACTAATTATAATGAAATACTTAGATAAATAAAATTCATGGTAATAGATGGAAATATAAATATTAAGAGCAAATAAACAACAATATATCACCATCACAATAGAAAAATAGATAAGATCTACACCAAAGGTTAATAGTAGAGCAAGATACTAGAAATATATGACTGGGCCTCTTCTAGGGGAAACCTCCACAACCTTGAAATAAAAAAAATATTTGTAATATGATGATATAATAATAACCATTATCACCAATATATACTCTACTAAGGGTATGGGTACTCCATAGGTTGACACTGATATTGACATGAAGACATAAAAATTATCATATGACTAAGTAAAATATTTTTCTATCCATAAGTTAACCACATTGTAAATACATGTTAGTAGTTAAGGGCATATAAGTGACACCTTATTTATCCTCCTATTAAAAAGGTGAACTAAATTGTCTCTCATAAAGTTGGTTATTCCAACGTTTACTTCTAGTAGTACTTTGACTAGCCTCATGGTTCCCCCATGATTCTTCCTCAAAGATGTCCACTCATGGTTGTCCCATGATGATATTATAATGGTGGATTTGGTTCCCCAAAAATTTCCACATGATGTTGGAGCTGAGCATGCATCTTCCTCCTTCTTAATGAAAGAGTGGTGATATTAAATTTTTACCATTCCTCTTACCCATGAATAATAAGACAAAGAGGGATGTTGTTACAACCTCATTATGATGCCAAAACATATTAGAATTATTTATTAATGCTAAGTAGGTAATAAGGTAATAAATTAAGCTTGTTCTATAATCTTGGCTTATTTTTTGTTAATGTATTCCCATAAATTCTTGTGTTATTAATAACACATATGTAGATAAGTTGATAATAACTTTTTTAGTTTCTAGGATTATACTCAAATATTTAATCACTTACTCTATTTTAATACGTAAAACTTTAGCTAATAATATTTTATGGTATCGATCTTGAAGCCTGAGTGAGCCTTTGAAGCTAGAAAGAAAGGTGTATGAGTAGAAGATATTTTTGTGTGAGTGAGGGGAGTTAGGAAGTGATCCATTGCAAGTGGTGCACCTAAGGGGAGTCACTAGGAAATCAATAACCTATTATATATGCCTATAAAAGGAAGAGAGAGGAATTCAAATCAAGAAGAAATGTTACTGAAAAGAGGTGCTATTGTTTTTCAGTCTAAAGCATTATTATTTTATCTAATAATATCCTAAAACTAGTGTAACCTAGTGCAATGGCATGGAGATTTAGACATAAGAAGATATATGAATAAAAAATAACACCTTAAAGAGTAAAAACATATAAAATAAGGAGGTATTAAGAGCATGTTATTGGAATAATTACTTGATCTGCTAGAAGAGAAGTGCTAGTTTGAAAGAGGGCGTGACGCTGAGGTCTGTTTAAAGACATCACACATATGTGAAAAATATTTACTAAAATCTAGCATATTTGATATATGATTGGTATGAAACAAAATTTTGGATGTAAAAGAAAGGTTTTTGAAGGATAAGAGGTGTTAAGATCATGTTGTTGGAATAATTGCCCGATCTACTAGAAGGGAAGTGCTAGTTTGAAAGAGAGTGTGAGGCTGAGGTCTATTTAAGGACATCACACATATGTGAAAAATATTTACTAAAATATAGAATATTTGATATATTATTAGTATGAAATAAATTTTTGGATGTCAAAAAAAGGTTTTTGAAAGAGAAATAATGTGAAATGTTTATAAGAAGCACTGAGGGAGTTTCTTGTAGAAGAGCAACACCATCATACGACTTATAATACTAATCAATTCTTGAAGGAATGGAACCATGTGATCCAAATGATTTGGGTTTATAATTATATTAGGTATGAATATTATATTTGAATAATTTTTGATGTGGTGTTACTTTCATGAGTCATACAATTTATGGCACAACTGTAAAGGTTTCACTAATAAATAGTAAAATCAAAGCTATACTTTTTAAATTATGAAAATTTAGGTGCAAAGAACATTTAAATGTTATTTTGTTATTTTATATTGTTTTTTAAAGTTTATGAAATTAAAATATATAAAATTTATTAAATATTTGCTTTAAGTTGGTTTAGGAAGGATTTAATTTTCTAACTCCTCAATGGGTAGGTATCTTTGTCTGAAAAGTTTCTGTATCTTTATCCAAAAAGTTTCCTGGTGGGTCATACTAGAAAATAATACATAGTACTAAATAAAATTCTGTTAAATGTCTTTTCACATTTTTGAAACAATTATTGCAGTGGTCAAAAAGGTTCTTTTGTGAGTGAAATAACTAATATTCAACATTTATTACTACATAATTCACAAAATTTTATTGGTAAAAACTACAACTTGTGGTGTTATAAGATTAATACTAATGTGAGCATAGAAATATTGACCAAATTGTATTAATTAAAAATAAATACCTAAAAATAATGTTTAAAATTATGATAAAAGACACAAAGGATTTAATGTTGTTATAACTATTAGTTGATTATAATTTAGTGTTAGAGGATAGAAATACTATTGTAGCATCTAAACTATGAATAATTTTAACTAAAAAATATCACTAATATAAAGGTAGAATGGATTTATATTTGAACTATTTTTTATTTCCACTAAGTTCCAAAAAGGGCATTCTCTTTCAGATCACCTTATGCAGGATAAGATGATCCAGGTAACAATCCTCTTTCTATCTATAGATTAGGAAAGAAATATAAGATCAACCTAGAGACTACGTACATAAAATATAGCAAGTTAAAAAAGATGTGTAAATATATACGTATCTATTGAATGGTAATTCAAAATCAATATTAAGAATATAGTGTTCAAAATCCTATGCCTAAGATATGGGATATGGGGTCTAACTAGGTCTTGAGATTGTATAATAATGTTTTAAAGTAAATACTATAAAAGAGGTTTCAAGGATATAATAAGGAAAACACATGCAGTAAATTGATGAACAATGGAAACCTATAACTAAGATGTTGAATAAAATAAACTAAACAAGGTATAAATTCCAAATGGATGTTTGTAGTCATAATCTAGGAAAATACATCCTAAATAAGGACTTAGACTATGATTATATCTACAAGTCTAAGCATCCTATAATATGCCAAATTTCAATATTTAGACAATATAGGTGAGGAAAGTGATAAAAACATGCATACTAATCTAAAAATAAGTATAACATATCTATATACTATGTAGATAAAATGAAAGAGATTAAGGATAGAGATACTTATTTTTTTTGACTTGTCATCACATCAATCTCCCCTGGCTCTAATGGCATTTTGTAAGAGATGTTATAGGTGAAGACCTAAAATGGTAAGGATGATGGCCAAGTGTATTTAATTTGAAAATCCAAAGACTAAGGGACACCTAATTTGTTCAATGTCCTCCAATTTAACTTCAATGACTTTGAACAAGACTTAACTTCCACAAGGATTAGCCTTTATCCACTAATTTATCCTTTTATTACTTAAGGGTATAAATACCACTGTAAACAGATAATATTAGATTTGTGTGTTTTGGGTATGATAGTTATGACTCCTATATATATATATATATATATATCTAAAACTAGAATTCAATTATCAATATACATTAATGGTATAAATCTAGTTCTATATAATATAACTATACTGGCTGACATAATATTGTATTGTTAGTCATGATACACTACATAAGACATAAAAACTTCATAATTATGTTAGTAGTGGTGATATAGTACATGGATTAACATGCATGAAACAATTATATTGGTAGTGATGATATAATGGGAAATACATGGAGGTTGCACAACTAAACAAAAGGATAGTGAAATGCCACAAATCTGAAAATAAAATCATGTAGAAAAATAGATATATATTTTTTGTTTCAAATTAAAAAATAGCACCTTTCTCATCCAAAATAAAAGATATTTTTTTTTTGAAGGTCATGCAAAAAAAATCATCAAAAATTAGGTTCATAGGGTCAAGTTCAAATCACCATATCTCCCTTGATACTACTTAGAATTATTAGTGTAATCACTTTTTTGAAATCTATCAAAGTCCTCTTTCCAATCACTATAAATAATCTATATTTGATGCCTGTGTGAGGAGATAAATCTTGTGAAAGTTATTTGCCTTTATTTTTTTTTAAATATTTTACAAAAACAAAAAATCTTCCACTTTGCCCAAATTGTGGATCTGATACCATATCTTATGAACCTTACATATAATAATGTAAACTATTCAAATGATATGTATAATATATTTAATACTAAAAAATATATATTTAATGGGCCAAGATGCCTAAATATGAAATATATTAAAAAATATAATAACTCAATAAGTTGGATCAAACAAATCTTTGAGGTAGGGAAACTCCATAAAATATTCATTATGGGGAAGGAAACACTCCACCATCACATGCCTCTCAGAGGGGGAAACGTCCTTACTAGAGCATATACTCCAATTAAAATATTTCTCCTTAACTATCTTAAAAAATAATATGCCCCATCGTATATAGACCCTCTTATAATAATATATGGGTATATCATTAATCCCTATGTATGCCAACTAATTGCCTAATATAATCAATACCATAAGTTACCCATATGGATGGGTATATCACTAATCCCTATGTAGGATGACTCATCACCTAATATAATCAATACCAAAAGTTATATATATGACTAAGAGGATGTATGCCACATGTTGACATCTCCACCCATCAATATACATCATAATATCATCTCTATAGGTACATTACAATAACATGTAAATATATTTTATAATGTACCATGAGTTGACCCGACTCATTTCTTGATGCAATCCTTAAGATGTGCATTTAGGGATATAGATGCACTAAAGAGTCTTGTAAGAGATATTTTTAGAAAAATATAAAGATGAAAAATACTAGTGTATACATATGCCCCATCTAAAACTCATCATGTGTCACAATTATGTAATGTGGGATGGTTCTTTGGGAAAGATACATGACAACATGAATATATGAAGGAAATTTTATAATGAATGTTGATAAGTGGATAATTGAAAGTAATATATACATACCATGACTTACGTTTCCACATAAATGATGCATGTGAATTCCATATCCTTGGTCATGGCATAAACTACATATGGCCACTGGAATGACACAAGGATAAAAATGGAATGAATTTAATATATGAAAAAGATAGTCAATACATGGAAGTAATGAAAAACTCTCAGAAAAAGATTATAAAACCCAAAAATTTGGCAATATGGGAATGATTAAGCTAAATTAGAAGCAAATGATCTGAGGAATAAAATAATAAAGGAAACTTGGAAATCTAAAATTCTAAGGCTAAATTAGAACTAAAAAAATCAAGGAAATAAATATATGGGTGATATAAAGTAAAGCATGAAAAGTAGAAATGAGATGAGATAGCCTAAACAAATCAAATATAAAACTCGAAGTCCTAAACACAACTAATAGAAAGCATATAAATATAAGTCAATGACCAAGATAACATCTTGTAACAACTCAAAGATGTAGGTTCTATTCAAAAATGAAAAATTCAATGAGTAACTACTGAACACTAATTTTATCATAATGTTAACATGTATAGAAATAATGGTAAATATAGAAGATGTGAGAGGTTTAGAAACATATTTACTTGTCAAGGGGGAATAATAAAGGGAGGGAAAATACGGCATCTCAAAGGGTAAAACATTGTATATATTGGAAACAAGACACTCTGATCAGTTTGAAAAGACTAAGAGATTTTAGCATCAATGGCCTTAGATAACCTGACCCAACAAGCATAAATCTTGGGATAAATAGTGAAGTATAAATATAATCCCATGAATTATATATGAATGAAAATAAAAGGATCCTATCTTCCCACTAAATGTTCCCAATTCCTTAGGACCCTATATATATTTATCAGTCTACTATGAGGATTGGGTATTTGCATGAGAAAATATGTGGCACTAATAATGAGTATGAGGCATCCTACCCTGGTATACTATCATACCAAACCCAATGGAGCTCAACTATATCATGAGATCAACTATGGAGTTTAAGATTCAACTAGGATAGGGGTGTGCCAAAATATTATCATGTCTTTTGACATGATTTGATTTTTGATATTTTTTTATGTCTTTTTATTTTGATATATGGATTTTGACTCATTTGTATTTTTGTATTTTCCTCTTCCATATGGATTTGGAAGACCAAAAATGGGTGTTAAAGATGACTAACACAAGAGAGTTTATGTGTAGATGCTAAAAAGGAAAACCTATAGATGAATATGATTAAATACTCCTAGAGTTTTGCCTTAGAAAAGAGTGTGAAATATTGAAACTAACCTTGGTGAGCCTAAAAATAGGTGGAAAATAGGAAAGATAAAGATGAATATATAATGATTGGGTTTCCCCAAACATTAAAAATGTATAAATGAGGATGGTATAATGATATATAGGTTTGAAACTACATCATAAGAGAGGGTAGAATGTGTATGAAAACATGTAGGTAAATGGAATTTTTTTTCCACAAGAGAATATAATTGGATCTAAGAAAAAAAATACCACTCTCAATCATCGACTTATTTTTATAAGAAAACACCTAGCTATGGTTAAGAGCAAAATCAAGATATAAATTAGACATGTCTTTATGAGTAAGGTTTGGTTGTATTCCCCAAGGTCTTAAAATGTAACTCACAAGCTAAAAATTCAATAGGCAGAAATATGAGTAGGATGAAACTATGACATGCATAAAATATGGTAAGAAGATATCAAATCCTAAAAAGTATAGTAAGGATAAAATATACCAAGGAACTAAAAATTAAGCAATGGCCAAAAAAACCCAAAAGGGAATGACTGTAAAAGTTACCAAAGAACCACAAGGCAAATAATGGATGAAAAAAATGGAAATGTGTGTGAAGGTGGGAATGGGATCCCAAAGGAAAAAATAAATAGGGTGGGAATATGTGAGGAAGGTCTAGTTGAATCCCCAAGGTCTTACCATATAATAACGAACTAAAAAATTCAAGGCATAAAAATGAAAAGAAACCAAATAACTAAGAATAAATATTGATTCTAATAATAAGAGACCAAGGGGTGTCAATAAATAAAGGGTAAAATATACAAAAGAAAAAAATAGAAGAGTAAAATATGTCAAACATAGTTCTTGATTAACTAATTAAATATTTATTGAAGTTGAAGTTATTTATTTTTAATATTTAAATATTCTTGATGATTAGAATATTATGAGAGTGAGATGTTTGCAAGGTCAAGTAATAATTAGAATGCGCATTGTAATATTCCCCCTAAAGTGTTCATGAAGGTAAGGATGCGCATTGTAGGTTACCCCAAAGCGTAAAATAGGAGAAAGATGGGCATTGTAAGATGCCCTAACACGTGAATGAAGAATAGGATGGGAAGCTTAAGATGCCTCAACATGTGAGGTATGGTAGGATTGGATTTAATATCAACCTCAAGATTGACATAGTGATTACCTTCATTTGCATGTTTTGTGTAAATATATCTCACAACAAGAAAATTGACATATAAGGTAAGCTATATATATTTGGAGGTGATTTATAAATTTAATGTAATTTATTGGATATGTCAATACAATATATTTTTACTATATTGGTCTTTATTGTATTGACACTATAAATACAATTATGATAATCTATGTTGAATATGATTGTATCGATGTTGTCAATATAGTTTGAGCTAAAAGAGGTATTCTGATCTATATAGTGATATTTAATAGGTAGAGGTTTTAATTTTGTATCAACACTTTCTTTTTTTGGTTGGTACTATTGGATTTGGGAGGATGATGTTTGGTGACTGTATCAACACTTTTAGTATTATGATCAATATAATTATAATGATTTGTATTTTAATGAACTATATCAACATTGTTGATATAGTTGGACTAATTCAAGCTTATAATATATGTATTGGCATGGTTGTTATAATTATAAATAAGTGATTGTGTAGATTTTGATGGTTTGGTTTGGATTGAAACTAAAATTGTACCCATGTGATAGGCCTAAACATTTATATAATTTATATGAGGTATTTTGGGTTGATATGACCTAAGAGATTAAGTTATTAGTTTGATTGGGCTTTAGAAGCGTTAAGATATTTTTTTGCGCATTCTTGGGTGATAGATTCATGGTTGAAGTGTGCACTTAAATAACATAATATAAAATATTTTAAGGTCATGAAAATGTTCATGAGAATGACCTATAATATTGTGCCATAAACAAAACATATTGGGATTGTACCATGGTGGAAGAGGCTTGGAATAATCAAAATTCATGGGTTAATAAGGTTGAATCTTTTACTTGAGCTTTTAGAGACTTAAGGGAGGGTGGAAAGGGTTTGTATTGTTTAAAAATTACACTCTTGATTTAAATTTTAGGGGAGGTTTGGTTTGTGATGTATTAAATTAAATTACATTGGTTGATGTTTGAAAAGAATCCATACTATCATTTTGAGATGGTTCAACTTGGACCGTAACGAAATATTATATTTTATTATGATACAAGGTCTCTTTTAAAGTCTTGGATTAGAAGGACCTAATTTTTTATTGAAGAGGAAATTTTATATTGATACTAAATAGTTTTAAAATATTTTCCTCACTTATTTCATGATTGAATTTATGCATCAATAACCTCCATCATTTGATGAATTCATGAGTGGACTCCGTAGGTGATTGCTTATTATTGATGAAGTTGTTAAGGTTATTTTTGGGAATATCATTGGTTTGGAATTCCTTGAATATAACATTTAATGATCCTTATATTTTTTGTATACACTCAAATTTAATCATTAAGCACTTAAAAATGTTTAATCTTTACATCATTACCTTGATTGGTCTATTTACCATTCTGTTAACTTGAAATATTTATGAGAGCCTTTATTATTCTAATTATTATCTTTAAATAACTAAAAAAATCATTTAGACACCCTTATTACTCTTATATATTCTTATCTACCAATTTATAACAATATCCAACCTCTTGGGATAAGACTACACTAAATCAGACATGGCCAAAACCTGACCTTGTCCATTAGTGGTCATGTCCCCCGCGCTTTAATGATAAATTTTAAATTTTTAAATGATTCATGCCAACCCTACCACAATTTTAGAAATTTTATTTTATATAAATATTATAAATTTACTACTATATAATCTCATCAAATTCATTCAATACACATATACCATTTATCATCTAGAAATTACTTAGAAATTCTATTACACATTGAGCAAAAGGGCACTAATATTTCCAATTCAAGTTATACTTTATTCTTAATAATCATAGGAAAAATATAAAGCTATTAGCATTATAGATCAAGGGAATTCATTATCAAGCATTCAAACCAATTTCTAAGTTGCACCCATATAACAAATATTAATATTTACACACTTACTCTAGGAGGGAGATTTACATCAACTTGAGGCCCTTTTGGGAAATGTAGCAACACTTAGATTACATCAATTTTTTTAAAGATAGCTCAGTTATTCCCCTTACCCAATTTACCCCTTTACATTTTATCTCTATTTATTTTATGTTTAGGAATTAATGTTTTTTATTACATGACTTATGCACATCTCATCAACACCTATAAATAGTCAACATACCCTCTTAGACAGGTGTAGGTTTCTGAAAAAATCAATTGCATAGTCAACAAAAATTCTATCAAAATCAATATACAAGGTCTTAATATTCCCATATCCACCCTATCATTCCCCTATCCTAGTATATTATAAGATTATATTTTTAACTATAACACAATTCACAGATCCTCTTAGTTAGTGTTGGTGTAGGTTTTTTTATCCATTAAATGTTTTGCTTACACACACACACATATATATATTAATCTTGATTAGTTGGAATAAATAGGTCACTTAGGTGTAAGAATAAGGTCATTATTTTCACATGCACATGCTTATTTTTAGTCAACATGGTTGCACTATTCATTTGGCAACCAATGTTGACATGTGGGGCTTGGCATGTTGCACATGGGTTTACTATTCACTTGGAAACTAAGTTATGTTCTCATTGAAAAATGAATGTGGATGCATACCTCTTCTATGCCTATTTAAGTACCTCTCCTCCAAGGCATTCATGGTGGATTGTGTGGAGTATTGTAGTATAGTAGTTTGTCTAGTGTAGAGTTTAGATGGTTGTTTAGTTTATAAGCCATCTATTATTATGTTAGAAAGCCTGTTAAGACTTTGAGCTTGGGTGTGTGATAAAAAGATTTTTGTAAGATTTGTATCAAAAAATTCTTTACTAATATATGCTATTTCAGTTTCTAATCTCATTATGATTTCTTAATTCAATAAAGTTGTGTTTGACCTTCTAGAATTCAATCTTGGACGTCTCATATGTAGACAATTTTAACATGGTATCAGATAAAATATGGTAAACAAACATCATTTTATTTTGTTGTTTGAAATATTGAGTAGATATTATATTTTGTATCTTCCATAAATTGTTAAGAGGTACTTTATGGATTAGTGTGTTCATCTATGGTTTATTCTCTAATTACCATACAACATCAACATTTGTTTTTGTTTGTACAATCTATATAAATCTTTGAGGGTTTATTGATTAAATATGTGATGTAATTGGGGATACTACACTTGTGTTAACTTTAATATGCTCTCAAAGCATATATATTATCATATAAACCTACCTATATTTATATGCATACCAAAGATACTATTGTGGCTCTACTATATCATGCCTTATACAAAGTCTTAGTTGATGGGCAGAAATACTTACAAGAGTTTTATTACAAGACAAGAAATGTAGCAAAGATCAACAAGTAGAGGTCACCATTGGCCTAAATATCATTTTTGTGGTGATATGTCGATGCTAAATATAAGTTGGCTCATTGTCCTTAACATTATTATTTTTTGGCTCACTCTATATATATTTGCATGATGAAATGACACCATAAAAACTAGGCTTCATTCTACATATTGGTTTGAACCCTAAGACTTCCACCTCAACCTTGAACATAATTGTGTTCCTTTGTAAATTTATATTAGTATATCATGATGGTCTAAGTTCTCCCCTCATCATTCTATGCTCAGTCATCCTCCTGTAGCAGGCATTCACGCAACAGTCAACTACTTCACTTCTCCACTCACCGCCATCCAACATCCCAGGCTCCTACCACTCCTTCTCACCACTTAATCCTTGCCATGACAAACCACCAAAGTTATGGTTTTAAAAACCAATATATCCTAGTAAAAAAATGGTCTCTATAGCTATTTTCATCCTTCACCAACATGTGGTTTTGGTCAAATCTCTTGTTATTTTTTGGTCTTCCCAAGCCACCTTCATGTGGTCAAACAACAAGGTGGGAAACATTTTAAGTGTCAGGATTATTGCAAAGTGGAGGGTTTTAATTTTGATCAAGTGGAGGGACTTATTATCACATGAAAAATGAGGTGGATCTATGATTTTACTTATTTTTAAATAAAAACATTATAACTTGGGGAGGGGGCTTTCCTTTTTTAAAGGTATTTTTTCATTATTTTTTATAAAAATAGTATATTGTATTCCCAAATGCATTTTTGAGGGTGACCAATATATATTATGGGAGACATTTTTTGGTAAAAATTGGTCAATTATGATCAATTATAAGGGCTATGCATTATTCAAATTACATTTATCATGAAACTTGTCCCCATACCCCGTAAGGGGCGTTGCCCCTTTACCCCATTGGGGGTTACTACCCCTAGCCCCTAAATTTTTCCCCATTATACATTATTTATGAGTGTCAAAGACCATTGGGTGAGGTATGATCTAGAAGGAGGTCAGTTCCCCTCACATTATAAACAAGCTTATTCATACAAATTTCTCATGGATGCATTTTCGATTGAGTTTGACATCTAGTATTTAAGCATGCATTACAATTACAAAATTATTGGGGTTATTTATGATACCTATGAAGGGAAAACATTTATTTGATGATACATATGGGGAGGGTACATCTATATATTCATATGAGGTATTTAAATATACTTGGATACCTAACAAGGCCTTGTTGTTGGAACCCAAATCTTCTACCCACCTAAGCTAGACTTAAGGCGGGGTGTTGGTGTAGGTTTTTTTAATATATTATATAGTTTCCTCACACATATATTAATATTATTTAGTTTGATTAATTTGGTCACTTAGTTATAATAATGAGGTCATTAGTTGCACATGCACATGCTTATTTGAAGTCAACGTGGTTGCACTATTCATTTGGCAACCAATGTTGACATGTGGGGCTTGACATGTTGCACATGGGTTTACTATTCACTTGGAAATTAAGTTATGTTCTCATTTACAAATGGATGTGGCTCAATACCTCTTCTATGTATATATAAGGACCCCTCCTCCAAGGAATTCATGGTGGATTATGTGGAGTATTGTAGTATAGCAATTTGCCTAGTGTAAAGTTCAATAGGTTGTTTAGCTCATAAGCCATTTATTGTTGTGCTAGAGATCCCATTAAGACTTTGAGCTTTGGTGTGTGATAACAACCTTTTTTTAAGCTTTGTATAGTAACCTTCTTCTCTAATACATGATGTTACAATTTTTATTCTCATTATGATTTCTTGGTTCAACAAAGTTACATGTTCGATCTTCCAGTATTTGATCTTAGATGTCTCATACATAATGCATGTGTGTTGCATATTGTTCTATCTATTGATATAATATAATTTATTCCTCATATTTTTATCTTCTTTATGAGTTAGAGTGCTTCCCATAAGAAATCATATAATCCTAGCCTAATCATTGATAGTGAATTCTTACACGTTATTAGCCTACAATCTTTTAGTTAGTTTTATATCAATGATCTGACCACATAATTTACATAAGTCATATCCAAGATAGGTTTTCATATTCTATTATAATTTACTATTTATAAATCATTTCAATTTTTTAAAATACTATATTTTATATTTAGGTTATGTATATTATGTAATTTAAATTAATAGTTCATTCTTTTATTGTATATTCCATTTCATTGTTAAATGAAAATAATCATAAAAAAAAATGTAAAACTCATAATTTTTTTAGAAAAATGTTTGTTGTTTGATTGATTTTTGACCCAGGATTTCATATAAATTTCTAAAAACTCTTGACACCAAAATAAATAATCTTCGACCTTAGATATAAATTTGACACCATAAGTCAATATTCTTTGACCTTGGGTTTTATCTGATTATCTTGTCACCTTGGATAACATATACCATTAAAGAATTTATTTCAACCTCAGGATGAAATTTGTTCATATGTATACACAAAAATATTTTGAATTTTATTTTCTATTGCTTGCTGCTTATTTTTATCAATCATGTCCTGGTAGTTTAAAAACTACTTAGAGACTATCATTTTTGGCTAATTGATGACCTATTTTACTCAAACTATGAAGTGAGGGATACACTCCCAATACTTAAGCACTAGATAGTGTTATACATAGGGTTTAGTTTTCTTTTACCTCATGGTGTATTACAAATTTATAGTGTCCCTTGTTTACACCATAGGAAGCCTATTTAGCCATTTGATTTGTGGTGCACATGAGAAGAGTGTATCACTAAAGGAAGTTACTCTCACCATACCCTTAAAGACATTATAGTGGTATAAAATCACAATTTAAACTCTATAATTAGTGATCTAAAATGTTAGGTTGACACTAATCTATAAATGATCAAGTATAATTGCGAGCCTACATAATCATTTAAACCTTGTCTAGATCACTCATTATACCTTAATTTTTTCTCATATTGTACTTATAATGAGTTTAATTAATGAAGGTTTATTTCATGTGTTGCATATAATTATGAAACATATTGTTACATATTGTATTCCATTTCATCATGGTGTCCATTATGTTTTTTCATGGATAAAATATAAATCTAATCAAGAAAATAAAATGTACAATGAAATATTCATGCACTTTTCAATTCTTATCATTACAACATCACACACTATACTCCTAAAAGTTTACCATCATGAAAAGAAATTTTTGTCAAAGCTAATATTACCTAGGAGAAATAATACATGAAAATTTCACATAATATTGAAAGAAGAGGCCTTGATTAAAAATAAGATGTTAGTGTAAGTTTTTTCCTACTTTTAGTTTTACCTACATAGTTGTTAATCAACTTGCTTAGGATTGTTAAGGTCATTAGGGAAAAACACACTTAATGTGTTTTTTAATTGTGAGTTGAGTTGTTACTTTTATGGTGATCTAATATCTCACTATATAATGTACCTCCTTTGTACTTTAGGTTAATGTATAATAAACATTAATGAAGCTCACTTTTGCTCTACATTCTTGCTCTCACTTATCCTACAATTTTCATGCAATCTGTGAAATTCAAATATTTTGGAGCAATCATACATGGTATCAAATATGATTTGACAATCATTTTTCCATTTTAAAATCCTTGGTGAGATCTACATTTATGCATTCCTAGTAGTTTCTTGATTTTTTAGTTTTCATAGGTTTAATGGGATTTCATGTAAATCCATACAGTTAAAAAGTTAGAGTCTTCTATCTTAAAAAAACAATGCCATTATATCCATAAGGTATCAATACCCTAAGATCAACTATCCACTTGACCTAGATCTATGACAATGCTTTTTTACCATTTTTGTAGGGTTTTGAGGCATTCTCAGATATTTCACACATTTCTATACTGTAGGGGTCTCAAATTAGGAACATATTTCTAAATTTTTATAGGTTTTCTAAGTTATCAAATGGGTTCTTAATAAATTTTTTGAAGGAAACACTAAACTTGTAGATCTAGGTGTTTTCTAACTTTAACAAGTTTTCTAAACCTAACATACAAATTTGGTAGTTGGCATGTTTTCACCCTTGGTGTCTATGATCATTAGGTTATATACCTCCTATCATCACCTCTACCAAGTCCTAAAACCCCTAATCACATTATTGATGGGTCTCACAACCCTTAATCATAACTCTATCGAGTTTCAGACCCTTTGTTAATACCTCTATCAAGTCTTGTGGCCCTTATTTAAACCATCATTGAACCCTAATTTCATGGAAATTAGGACTTATGACCCTTGATTACATGATCATTAGGTCTTGTGACCCCTGATTGTATGATATTTTAGTCTTGCAACCCATACTTGTAATACCATTAGGTTTCGACATCCTTGATCGCACCTTCATCAAGTTTTAACCCTCCTGCCATCACATCCTTTGGGTTCTAACCACCCTACTAGCACTGATGTTAGGTTTATACCATCTTATTAACATCACTTCTAGTTTATATTGACCTTTCTAGTAGGCCAATTGAACTACGTCACCTATAAAATCACACCCATACCTCCACCAACCTTCTTCTAGACCTTAAGACGTGTGTGTAACTATTAAATTTAACACTATGTTTTATGAAAATATTCATTTCAAAATTGGTGTATTTTTTTGATAATGTCACTCCCACATCAATCACATCAATCAAAAGTGGGAGGGGGAGAGCACCCAAAATAACCCTTCCCCCCTAGTTATATGGTGTGGTCACATAAGGCAAGCACCCAACTTAGCCCTTAGCACTTGGTCATATGGAAATTAAGTCTATGGTCACTTCCAACCCAAAAATGCTTAAATTTTACTCAAAATAGGATTAAGTTTTTCTTTTGAAAGTTGATGCATAAAAAATTCCTTTGGGGAAGTTGATCAAAAAAATCTCACTACTTTTTTCCACCAAAATTTTCATGCAAGTAGATTATTCTCTATTGTGCTTGGCATCCTCTTTATGAGAGTGCCTTGTTTTTATAACTAATGGATCATTGTAGTTGTTTTTTTTAGTCTTGAACTTCTTTGGTGTCTTCTCTTAGTCTATCGACTTCACTTGAGAGACACTCATGGGGGAAAGTTGATTCTACACCAGTGGTTTTTTTGGCAAGACCAACTATGCTTCTTGGCATGGTTACATGAAAAACTTAATCATGAGAAAGATCTTACTCCATTTTTATATGGATATATTCTTGTCCCTTCTAAATAAAGTCTATTTAATAAGTGGGATAACACTTGTGACAAGGTTTGACACCTTACTATTATATGTTTCTATGGATCTTCATTACCATGTGGAACATATAATGTGTCCTTACACTATTTGGAACATTTTTCAATCTATTTTTGGAGATCATGATAAGATTTATATCACCCCTCCTCCTCCACCTCATATCATCTCTTTAGAGACTGTTGTACTCTCTCCTCCTACTTCTATTTCCTATGATGACACATCCATGGGAAATAGTGCTATTTCTTCTATCAAGTCACCACTACAGGATGAGATTATGCTAGACCTTAATTATCCCATTACAAATTATAATTTAATTGTTGTGCATGATTTTTTTTCTAGATCCATCAAAAATTGGTAATTTAGAGGACTCTATTATTTTTAGTGAGAGTACACATTGTGAGAGAATTGATGACTCTTCTCTTTCTATGGATATTTATTTTATGATATGTGTGATTCATCTACAGTCTCTTCTTCAGATTCAAGGGTTATTGAGCCTTTCTCTCCACTTTCCATGGAGATTATTTTTGTGAATGTTTCATGTCATTCTTCTTCATCAGACTCACCTATAATTGATGACACTTTTGAGTTTGAGAATTCATCTTCTATTAATGACTCTTATTCTAAAAATTACTATAGTAGTGATCGTGACATACCTCCACCATCTCCTTATCACCTTCCATGTATTGAGGAGTTATTTCCTAATCAACCTCCCTCTGGTTCACTTCAGACACTATGGTGAACAAGTATACCGATCTAGGACACATCAAACATTAGGGATTTTATACCATAGGTATAGGGCATTTTATAGTCTATTTTAGCCTCTACTTACATTTCACCATTATTGCATATAACATTTAGCCATCTTACTATGCATGATGAGTACAACTCCTTTGTTAGATTTATATCAGGCACTTATTTAACCCATTCATTATTCTAGGGTGATTCACTCTTCATTTCACCTACCTATAACAGATGCACTTTAGTGGCATTACATTCAATTTTTGTGCATGATCTTTCTAGACCTATGCCACATGTCTATTTTGGACCCTACTAAGAGTGTTTTTTATTATTACCTCCTTCATATTCCATTGTGGAATGGGTAGACTTATAGTACACCATTCATGTTATTCCTTTAGTAAAGGGAAGAAAAATTATTCGATGCAAATGGAGTTTATTTAGTCTTCAGGTAGAGGATCTTGTCAGTGACATTTGTCATTTCATGAGTTATACTATAGGTAGTTTCATCATCTTTTATGGGGACTTCTTAGTTTTTATCTCTATATGCTTATTTACTCTCATTTGTGGATGCATTCTCAATAATGTCTGACATCTTTAGAGCATGCACTTTCTCTCACTTCACTCTCTTTTGGGGAAGAGTTTTGTTCTTCATGTTTTCTCCTTTTCTTTGCTTTATGAGAGTTATATTGTGTTTGGGTACTTCATCATGCCTTATTTTTGGGACCCAATTATTCTACCAACCTAAGCTACACTTTAGGAGTGGTGATAATGTAGGATTTTTTTCACTTTTGGTTTTACCTACATGTTTGTTAGTTAGCTTACTTATAATTATTAAGGTAATTAGGGGAACACACACTTAATGTGTTTTCTAATTTTGAGTTGAGTTGTTACCTTTATGGTTACCTAATATATCACTATATAATGTACCTCCTTTGTAATTTTTGGATAATGCCTAATAAACATTAATGAAGCTCACTTTTGCTCTATATTCTTTCTCTCACCTATCCTAAGGTTTTCATGCAATCTATGACATTCAGATATCCTAGAATAATCTGACATAAGAGTCTACCTCTTGTGGATAAATCCAACCAAGGCCATCTCATAAGATAATACCTATTAATAATTCCTACTATTATAATATCCAGTTTAAGTTACTTCATATCACAATTAGATGTGAAAGATAATGTGCAAAGGTTTTATGCTTCCTCCTTTCCCTTAACCTACTTATATTTGTCAATATATTCCCATTATTCATCTAAGGTAAATATTATATTCCCATGTTCATGCTATTCAAACTAGAAGAAGAAAGCCACCTTTGCCTCCTCAACCCAATCCTGTGTATAACATGGTCAGAAATGGGTGTTGATATAAATATAATGACAATAGAATGATTTATATAATCTCTTTTCATCATTTAAAGAGTCAAAATGAACAAGATAGTCAACATCTTCAGGGAGTCTTGGTAGGTGAAGTTATGATGCCTTGTCATTCTTAGTACTTACAACAACTCCATAGTGTTCCAAGTCTTGCTAAGGTTGGTGACTTGATTTGAGTCTAATTCAAATGTTCATAAAGCATATGATTTGTAACTTCATTCATCTCAAATAAACACTATTCAGTGAGGCTTAGTAGCTCATGATGGTGATAAATAAGGTCACTTGAAGGTGAGTATAGGGTATAAATCATCACCTATAGTAAAATCCAACCATAAGGACACTTTAAAGAATGTTTTGTTGATTATGGTAATAGGTTGTTAATAGGGGAGGATCATAAATGGATATAAGTTGACTCAAATAATTCAAAGAATATTATTGGCCTATCTCAAATGTTCTTACTTCATATGTTTTTCAACATTTAGCATGGTACCCATTCCATAGAAAGGAGTTAAGTGATTTGAAGGTGTCATATGCTTGTCATACATTTATGAATCATTAAAGTAGTGTTAGGGAATGTGAATTGGTTTATAGGTTTTAATGGACCTAAACACTAAGAATATTGCTCTTTGTATCCCTAAACAACCAAAACAACCACTTATAGGATACTAGGCCTATAGATCTTCATTCAGGATCTTGATTAACACCATTTTTCATCATGAAGCTAAGAAAAGACATAAGATACTACATCAGTCAATTGATTATAAGAAATGAAACTTGGGAATTAAATAGGCCACTTGAAGGGAGTAGGGTGAATAAACTAGGTGGACAGTTCCTTAACATCACCTACAAGTTTGTACTATTGTGTACTTGATGACAAGAGATGGAAACTTGGGAAAGGTAGAGTAGGTGTGGAGAGGTGCTTGAACTCAATTAAAATTACTCGATTCCAAGTTTAAGATCACTAATTAAGGGTTAGTGATGTTTAAGGAGAGGTTTTTTAACTTAAAGAGTATAAAAAAAACCTAACACAAAACCTACAACCAGCTTGGGCCTAATGGACCAGCTTGACGATATCAAACTCAAGGAACATGATGATAAGATCCTTAAAGAATAATAGAAGTCTTTGAAGGTTTATATGAGTTTGATATAAGGTTTTCAAGAAAATTTATATCTATAAAAGGATCTCTCAATGAGAAGTACAAATCTAGTGACCTCTAAAATATTGTCTATAGGCCAACAATATTAATACATACCTAAAAGTTATTTCAAGGAGGTTAAACACATTGAAACAAAGCACTGATATGGTTTCAAGCCACTTATGGTTAAAAGTTTTCATTTGAAGATCATAAGAAATCCCAATATGAACCATAGGTCCATACACCATGCACACTACCCATACCCATGTTCACTGCTTTGTGTGTTGAAATGTTCACCTACAGGTAACTCTCTTAGAAATCCAAAGTATTGCATAGTGAGTTGGAACATATTTGGAGTCTTCATATGGTTTGTAAAGGTTGGAGAATGTCATAACAAACATGGAGGAATCATGAATTAACAAATAGACCCATGCTATCTATCATAGGTTAGAGAAATAATTTAGGGATTTGTTACCTTAAATTTGATAAACAGAGACCCTGCACTTCTTTTGATATTTTCATGATAGATTATCTTAAGGTATAGACTAATCCAAATGGTTCCATATTGTAACCCTCATGTAGGGGTAAAACCTTGCTAAAATAGAGAGGGTTTAGTCAAAATATCCCGATGGAAAGGAGCCCTCCATTCCATATAATCTTTTATTATAGGTTTTCAATTATTTCTATAGTAATTTGAACTTTTAAGATGACATCATAGTCTAAGGTGGTATGACAAGAGTGTATACCCATGGAAAATGGCCTTATTGAGGCAAGATGGATTAGTGGCTCAAATAAAATATGAATAAGGGTTGGAGTGCTAGGTTTTTGACCTATATGAGCACCTATAGGATCCTCTTTTGACCTAAAAATGTACACCTAAAGGTTTCAAATAAAGATGCCATATTAGAATCTAACTATTGAGTACTAGTCTTAAGCTATAGGTAGTGTATGGATACAATTAAATAATTAAAGGAGACTAAAATATTTTAGGAGATCATAAATAATTTAACACAAGTTTCAAGGAGTCAAAATCAACCTATAAGACCTTTGTTCCCCCAACAATGGTCAAACATAATTTACTGCAATTGACAGTGAGTTAGAACATGGTATTATTGGTGTTAACTTGCATGAGCATGGTATAAAGGATCCAAATGACTAAATGAGGGCATTGGAAAATTTAAGGAGATGATGGGGAAATAATGCAAGGTCTGATATACTAGTGTTCACCTATAGGTATGGTGTTTAGAACAATTCGTATAGTCATAAGTTGACTATAGTCTAAGCCTGCCAAGAGAAAGGTGAGTGTTGAAAGGGTTTTGTTAAGCTTGGATCATGGACACATTTTAAAGGACATTAAATAATGATAATAACCATATAAATATACTCCTATCATATGGAAATATGGTGAGAAAAGGTTTTTAGCAGGTAACATACAGTCAACTTACCAAACCCTACACATGGTGAGGTTTTTTATAAGTCAATCTTAGTTTTTTAAAGATTTAGAGGGGAAAATGAGGTGATGAAAACTTGAAATTTGGTACAAAACTCTCTCGTATATTTATGAATCCTCTAATATTATTTTTTACTAAGGTAATAGTGGGAGTGCCCTTTATTTTCTCTCAGATAGAGGGCACTCCCAAAGATCCATTTCCTACAGGTTGGTCATAGAGATGGTGAAAATGTAAACTATAAGTTGATGATACCTTGTTTGGGGATGTCAAGAGATGATTTATACATAATAAATCATGTATGAAGTCTCACATAGGTTAGATACTAATCATAATTTCCTAAACCCATAGGTACATAGTCAAGACCTTTAGGTCTAGACTAGGCCTACTATCCAAAAGGAAGTCCAATTATATTTATAAGGATAAATAAGTACTATATTGAGTTATAATATGTTAATATAGAGGAATTAGGTGTGTTTAAACCTCAAATTGTTATTAAAAGTCATCAAAAGGCCATTTTTTGGTTTAAGGAGTCTAACAAGGTATGTAGGATGCAAGAATCAACTTGAGAGACCAAGTTTGGATGTTTGCTACATAATGGAGGCTTAGAATGGGACCTCAAGGATATTGGGGATGTTAGAGGGAGTCTTGAAATTTATTTTTTTGGAATTTTTATAAATATTAGATGTCACAACTTTATGAACAATCCTTAAGGGGTAAAACTACCTAAAACCCCAGTTTGGACTAGTTTGCAAAGATTGATTTGGAAAAAACCCAAAATGACCTGAAATGATCCTAAAACATACAATTTTTTTTATTAAACTATTAAAGGGTCCTCCACATGCATTTTTTTGTACCTTCATTTGTAAAAAATAGTACAAAAAATGTACTTTTTCATTTTTTTAGCTAAAAAGGGGGTTTTGAGGAGTGTGAAAATATGCCAATCAATGGGGAGGCATATTGAGACTTTTTTACCTATATAAGATAAAAAATATAGAATAAATCATTAATAAATACCCAAACCATTCAATCCTTTTGGGTTAGTTAGAAAATGCTTCAAAAGGGCAAGCTTTCCAATGGCCATTTCAAGGTTCTTGTACCTCCATAGTGTTCTACACCACCAAAATTGACATGGAGAATTTTTATAGCATAGGTAAAATGAATAAAATGGTTTTTATGAGTTTTAAATGTGTTAGGGGTCTCAAGAACAAGTTTTCCACCTTCTAGGCCGAGGAGGGCTAATTAGGCCTAATTTGATTGGAAGAATGGGTTAAAAAAACATATCTACACTTGGAGTTTGGACACAAAATTTTGTGAGGATATGTAAGGGGATAGAGAGTGTCTGAAAATTTTCTCATTTTCCCAATATCATCTCCATATTCTCCTAGATAATGAGATTTGATTGAAAAAAGGCTACAAGAAATTCATAAGAAATGCATGGTTTTGGTGTAGAACCAGATCTATTTGAGTGATTTATGCATAAATTACTTTTTTATAGGTATATTATGATATTTATAATTTATTAATGGAATAATTAAGAATAATTGAAGCAAACTTGAAGAAAAATCAACTTTTGCCTTCTATGCCTAGTGGGAAATGAGAGATTTGAGGAGATAAAGGACTAAATCAAGGCATATAACTCCTCATGAGGTATTATAAAGTTGTTTAGTGAGATTATAAAATAAATTTAATCGTGTAACAAGTCATGTAAGTCTTTAAAATTAATAATAATATGTGTTAAAATGTCTCCAAGCTCAAATAAGACTCTCCTTCCTTCCTACACCCCATTTGAATACAAAGTCAAAAAGAAGGTTGAATAAGTATCTCAAAAACTTGTGCCAAGTGTTGAATAATAATTCATGATCATAAATAAGGGTTAAAATAAGGAATTAAATGGACTTGAAGACCTACTTTCATGGAGGAAGGCCCATTCATTAAGGAAACATATGAGCTAAAATCTAGGGGTTGTAGCAAGATTCTAGGCACTCTTCAAGTGGTATAGGCTTAACTAAACATTATGACAAAGTTACTAAGTCCAAAAAAAATTTAATACTATATTTTACATGCCAAAATATGGAGGATTAATATCTAAAAGGAAAATAAATTCTATGTAGCACTAAAGGAGGAGTTTAGACCAAGTTCAAAGTCCCCTACTTTGGGGTTGCTTTGTCTCCAAGCTTTTATTTTTGATATATGAATTCAATTTACAGAAAGTAACAAGGAATATTTTAATTTTGTTTGTGTTTAGAGGTTGATAAAATTTTTACTCGCATTTTTAAATAAATAATAACCTTTATTCCTCCATTTTCAAGTTTTTTGAGTGAAGTGTATGTGTTTGTCATTGATATAATCTAGTGAAGCACTTGTTTTCATATGTTGTTGTCTAGTTATTAGAACTTAATGAGAGATTTTTGATGTTATATAGGTAATTTTAAGTGTCTAAAATAGCTTAGGTTAAAGCATTGGATGTGAGTTCAGTCATTCCTTGCATAAACTAAGTTTGTCAAGTCCTTATGTGAAACACTTCTGGAGAAATCATTCCTGAGTGTAGAGAATGTGTGAATTTTTTTCCCTTTCATAAGAGTGTTATTAAAATCATAAGTGGCCACAAGAAATTTGTGCATCACATTTCATTCCCAATTTTATTTTTCAATTTCATTACAAATAGTGTCTTTTTCACCCCTTTTCATTTTCAAAATCAGTAGATAGTAGGTTAAGAGTAAGTTTTAGTGAAAGCACCACGGGAACCAACCCTCTATGGATATTATTTCCCTTCTAAATCAACCCAAACTTTGGAGAGATTCCATGTTCCAACAAGAGTGATGAATAACACACTTTGTCTCAAGGGCATACTCTAGATTGACAACAAAATCCATACCACTTGATACTTCATTTTTAGTTTTACCAAGTGTAGGGGCATTTGAAATGTTGTAAAAACATCATTGGATATATAAAATCCATGAAATACTATTAGAGAGTTATTAATTATGTCATGGTGATGTCATGGATGTGTCTTT
This sequence comes from Torreya grandis, assembly GCA_037957365.1. Classification (NCBI taxonomy): domain Eukaryota; kingdom Viridiplantae; phylum Streptophyta; class Pinopsida; order Cupressales; family Taxaceae; genus Torreya; species Torreya grandis. The sequence continues at coordinate 14,936,826 of JARHVA010000001.1, read as the reverse complement.
ATAAGTGGATGAAGTGCTTTGGTAGTCTATGTGACAATGACAAAGCGTGCAATGTATTTGTTTTTGTATGCTTGAAGTATGATTGGTTGATATTCAATGTTGGCATGATTAAAGAGACTCAGAGATGTATATGGTAATTTGAGCATGTTTAAGGGGTCCTATAAAAAGTCAAGAAATATTTTGAGAGCTTGTGTGCATAAGTAAAATTCATCTAGTTATCCATAGTTTTCATCTAGACACTTTGGGTCCAGTGGTAGAAAATATAAATAGGTAGATTGATGATGTCACCATTTCCTCATGTGAATGAGTCAAGGGGAGTTGGTCATATGTTTGTGATCATAATAGTCCCTATTTATTATGCACCATATCTCAAGTCATGCATTGAAGTGCAGTCAAAGATATGAGGGTGAAAATTTGGCTTCTCGATAAGAATTCATTATTTTCAAATACTTAGCCAAATTTACAATGTGGCCAGAAAGAGTCGAGTAAGAAATTTGATGATAGAATACCTCACAAATATAGATGTTTTAGGAGAAGGTGATCATATGAGTTTGTTTAGTTTTGGACCTAGTTTATTTGTGCTAAAATTTAGATCATGCAATAAAGTATATCAAAAGATATGCATATGTATAGTTGGGTTCCAAGGAAATTTGAATATGTTTTTCCATAGCCAAATTTTCATAAGGCAAGAAAGAGCCAAGTAGGCATTTTGATGGTGGAATATCTTGTACATGTGAAGGTGTCAAGAGAAATTGATCATATGGATTTGTTTAGTTTTGATCATAGATGATTTATTCTAAATTTGAGATCATGTAATGAAACATGACAAATTTTATGCAAGCGCAAAGTTTCCCTCTCAGGTAGGTTTTGACATAGTTGGCTCTATGATAGAAGTTTTCTAGAAGGCATTTTAATGGCATTATATTTGAAATGTGTGAGGGTTCTAGGATTAGTGTGTTACATGGTTGGATTATCCTATGTGAGGAGATCATCTGGTCTAAATTTGAGATCTTACATTAAGGCACATAAGAAGTTATTAAAAATAAAAAATGGCTACTTAGGCATATTGAAAGGGTCCCCATAGTCATTTTTGAAAATGTTAAAGCTTGAGTAAGATCAACAATGCACATTGCTCCAAAAAGTCAAGAATAAATGAGATAAGGATAGGTGCATGATGTTTAATGTCTAAAAAAAGGTACATGATAAAGATCTAATGGTGAGTAGGTGTTCATACAGATTAATCAAATAGTGAGCATTGATTGTTAAAAACCTAGTTGATCCACATAGATAGATGGATCATGTTAAGTCAACATTATAAGATTGAATGATATGAGGTCAAAGTGACTAAGGTTTAACATTTGAGTATTGATGCCTATGAATTAAAGATCAAACAAGATTGATGGTACATATTCTATCTGAGTTGAGGGGACACGAGATGCGAGCATTGTGTTTGAAGGTTAATAGTGATCATTTGAATTTAACATAGGGAAAAACTAGATATATATATATATATATATATATATATATATATATATATATATATATATATATATATATATATATATATATATATATTTCGATGGAAATTAAATTTTTTAGCGATGTAAAAAGAAAAGATGAAGAGGATTCCATGATGCATTTAATGAACCTAGTTTGAAGATATAAAAGTAAGTATAGTCAAAGATATTGAGCCTAGAAGTTGATTATGTGTTCATACATTTGAGAAGGATATTTAAGATCAATTTGATGTTATTTTAATATCTCATGATGAATTTGCTATTTCGGAGTGTTGTAGACTCCATGAGGATGCTCTGTGTGGATTTTAGAGGTGTGATCAATCTATCTTGAGTATGAACAATGCTTTAGAAGTTGACTATATGTTCAGTGATGGTGTTCCTATGTATAAGGTCTCTATTTATGTTGTTTGAGCATACATAAATGTGAGAAAATTTGACTATGATCTTTTGAGGATGTCAAAAGGGACACAAGGAGTGGACCCATGTATTTGAAAGTGGCCCTGTGTTCTTTTTTTATTTGAGGGTGTGGTAAATGAGTGAATATGTCTCCATGATACCTATAAGAGCTACAAGGGCCTTATTAAAAGGTGTATCTGCTTAAAGCTGACCCATAGATGTTATGGCCAACTTATAAATATTGTATTGAGCTGTGTCTTCATAAGAAATATGCCTTAAGGGATAAGGCATGTCTAATGACTGACCAAGGTGATGATTATTGAGTTTGCTCTATAAATAGTGAAATAAAAGATGGTGATTTCTAGACTTTGAATGTGAGAAAAGGGAGAGAGTTGAGAGAGGCTTGTGTGTGTGTTTTGGAGCAAAGGAATGATAGATTTACCTAAATATGTGTTGAAGACATATTAGTTTAAGGACTATTTCTATGACTTATAGGTCATAATTCTATTGGTAGAATAGTGCTATTACAGATTGAGTGTGAGTGAATGTGTAGAGTGATAAGTAGAGGTCCATCATCAAGTGTTGTAGACATTGATTCAGAGGTGGATGTGTTTATAGGTTTTATTATGGTATCTCAACATCTAAGGTGGTTACAGCCTCCTTGCAAGGTAAAACTTGCTAAAAGGTCTGGTTGTTGTTGCAGCTCAGTTAGATAGGTGTTATAGCACCTTATGGGATTATAATATCACTAAATAGGGATTATTGTTCCTTGATCAGTTGTAGTTGGTCTAAATTAGATATTATAATTGTAGGATAGTAGTCTAATTGTAGGTTTTAGTGGATTTTATTCCCCAAGAGGGTTTCTCACATATGTCATGTGTTATGTGATTGATCTTGCATTATCTCTCTTGCTAGTTTCTATGAATAATGTGTATGCTTCATGAATAATTATGGTAACTGATTAAGTGTTTTTAAATATCAAAATTAAAGTTAGATTATTTGGGCTCACTGGTTCATCCCCCCTCTTAGTGATTTTACCTCTAAAAATTACCATCTTTAGAAAATATATGTTTGAAGTATATACATCAGAATAGGGTGGTTATAGTTTTGAGTATTCCATATGAGTAGCTTATTTAGATAGAGGCATTTCTTCCTCCACCCCACCAATACTTCAATAAATTATTGTAGATGATATTTTGTGATTATGTATAACCTCAATCTTGTACACTTGGAAAACTTAGACCTTAGATGTTCCTCTTAGTTCTACACATGTATTACTTCTGTAAAACTCACACCTACTCTATCTTGTGCCCGTTGGCCTATCTCTTAGTCTGACTAGTCTTATATCGATGACATAGACATTCCATCTTACCTATAATGCTTAAAATGTACTTATCTCACACCTTTATAAGTTTTGAACATGTGCCTATTTTGTCACTCCCTAGACACTAATTTTTGAGATAGACAATAGTGTCAACATTACTGTCCTACCCCAACATAAGTGTCCAATGCAATAAAGTCATCCAATTTTCAAATGAAACATATTCCAATGGTCAGCCTAAGGGATTTAATGTGAGTTATTACTCCAAAAGGAATGATATAAATACAATATCAACCCTCATTCATTACTTAACTAGCATTCAAACTAAAGAGCACTCAATGAGCATTTGATTGAGCAAAGCTTCCCTATTTATTCCTATTTACAAACTAGTCATAAGGACTGTACATCTACATGTCTAAAGTATTAAAGAAACAACCCAAGAGACTGATTTACCAAGTTACAAGCTAGGTCATTGTTGTACTTGCTTTACACACAAGCCAACACATGGGGAGAACTATATTAGTCTGAGGCCCTCTTTTAAGTATTGGTTATGTAGGAAACATCCTTTGAATAGGGGTTCATTAGGGTTAGCTTGAAATTGTATGCCCACTAACCCATTTTTTAAAAAGGTCACATTAAATATTAAAAGATAGGGTTTTTCCATTTCACAAGGAACAATTGTCCATGACCCATATCTAAATGCACTAGTGCGAAGGTGAAGTAAAACCCATAAGCATCTAGGTGGTTGCATTCTATTTCACTAAATATTATGTATAGGACATTATCATCAAACTCCTATAGTAGCATTGATGTAATTATCTAGGTCTGATTCAACTATCTAGATAGCCAGATGCACCATATCAAGAATCTAACAACTATTCTAGAACTATCTTCCTGCCTACTTTTAGTTTGTTCTAGATCTATAACTGAATTAGCATTAGAACAAGCTAAGTAGTTCTCTTCTTTGTCATTTCTATATCTATCATATTTGTACTTTACATATATAGACTATCTCAGCATAATAAATTTAGTGTATTCTTATATATAAATTTAGCAGTTAATTAGCCTACTATAGATCTGATTATCACCCTTGTGCCATTTCATTTCTATATTATTAACCCTAAGCTTAAATTGAAATACATGCCCCCACATTTCATTTTGGGGTTAAACATTTTGGTGAACTCAACCTTTAAACATCAATCCCTGTGTCACTTAGGGTTTTCTAATTTTTCTATTGTTGAACCATAAATTTCTTTAAAATTATGTAATCATATTTCCCATGGATGGTTCTGTTAATTATTTCATAGTCCAATACCTTATAGGGGCTCTTACTTGTTATATCTCACACCTAATTAGCACATGCTGATATATAAGGGATGTAAAACTTATTTTCCCACACACTCCTTGTTTTAATGTTTAAAATAAGAGGGGTTTTAGTAACAATAAATAATTAATCCCTTTTCAAAATTCTTTTTACAATATAATAGAATCATAATCTAATGAATATGACATTGTTGACCAATTTAACTCATTAAGCTTATAAAGTAATCTAAGGTTTATAAGGATATGTTATATGAAGCATTTCACAAAACACACATCCCAATTGATAATGAGCCTACTTATTTGTAGATATTATGCAAGATATTAAGAATAGTGACAAGCTCATCACCTTTGATCCAGTAGATTTACCATCCAAAGATGTTGTTGACCAAAATTTGTGTTTTTTCATACAAGTAAAAGTACAAAATAAATGTATCAAAAGAGTGCTCATTGATAATGGCACAAACCTAAACATTTATAACATGCAATTCTTCAAAATCATGGGTGTTAACTAAAATCTTATTCAAAAAATAGTTATGCAAATTCAAAGGCATGACAAATCACAAATCCCTTTTCTTGGTCAAATTACATTGAATATTATTATGGGTCCCCGTATATTACCCATTTTGTACCAAATTATGACCAATGATTTGAATAATAACATTATATTGAGATGGTATTGGATACATAAAATGTATGTAGTTCCTTCTACATTGCACGCATGCTTAAAATTTTGGATTCAAGGAATCCTTTAAACATGTCCTACAGATCCTAACAAACTCAAACATTATGAACTAGTCTAACAATTAGATAATCCTAAACCAATGTAATTTGAATATGAGCCTAAAATTGATACACTAGTACACAGACCTAATCAATCTATATTATTTAAGGTATCAAAAAGATAATTTAAATGTTTACCTTAGTCTATAGCTTCATTACTCCAGTGATTAATAGAGTGTGAGCTTAGATATCTCCCTCATCTTGTCAAGGTTGATATGAGTCAACCTCTATCCAAAGGATATGATGCAAATGTTTACTGTTACTATCATCAGGGACCTAGGAATTCTATGAACCATTACTTTACCTTGAAGCATAAGATCCAATATCTTATCGATGACCAAAAGCTTACATTTGAGGATCCCCAAAAGGAATTAGCTTTAGAAAAACTCAAAAAACATCCACTCCAATAAACTCTAAATTACATTATACATGGGTGGTGCTTATTTTTGGCAAAACCATATTGATCCTATACAAACAAAAACCACTTGCAATATAAAACATTTTCAACAACTTGGTTTTAACTTAAAAGACTTGTAAAATAAGGTCAATTGGAAGGAATCCTTGGGAAACATAATAATACAAATTGATTTTGGTCCTAAAGTGATTCAATCATGGGTTTGGGTTATGCCTACCATAGCTCCATATGAATTTACACTATGAACTATTTGGTTATACGAAATGGAAGCAAAAATTGATCCAAATCAATAAGGTAACTCCTTTCCTATTGAAGGCACATTAATACATATTTCAAATGATATAATTACATCTTCTACTACACACACAAAATGTGAGGAGGAACATGTTATGCACCTTTTCAACCTTTTCAATCATGATGCAAACAATGTAAAAGATCCAACTTAAGGTTGTAAGATTCATAATAGGGGGAGATATCTATGACCATCCATTGGGTGGTGTCATAGCATGATCTTTCCTCTTAAAAAAATTCCCAAAATACCAAAAAATAAAAAACATTTAAAAAACCAAAAACAATTTCAGTACTTACTTATTCTATTGGCTCCTTGGCATCCATATGAGTTGCTTTGTCTTCCACTTGATTCACATTAATCCTTTTGAGTCATTGTTATCATTGTTCACCCTGTACATGCAATATTTCTCACATTTTTCAACCCAACTCAATTTTAACACCAAATCAAACACCCATATTAAATTATACTAGAATAAATATCTATGAACGCCCTGTTATGTGCCTTTCTTTCCTTTATCATGGAATTATTCTTTATGCACAAAGGTAATTTTTTCTAATAAAATTGACATTCAACATAGGTATTATTGAGAAAATGTGAGTGATCTCAAATAAACTAATAAGATACACCATAGATTCTTTTTATTATCGAGTTGGCCTCAAAATATGTAGGACACCAGCTAGTGTGCATACAAGGGATGTATGGATTATATGGGACGCGCATCAATTTCTTATGATCTCCACCATGTCAATAATTTGAGTACTCTTGGTATGTGTTTGATGCAACCCTCCTCAAAAAATTCCATCAGTATTCAACCTACCAATAAATTTTAACAATATTCAAGCTATAATATACCAATCTTCTAAAAGAATTTGACCAACATTATTCAATCTACCAATCTCACCACCATTGGAAGTTATGTGCTTCCTTTATTTAAGATTGACCTAGAACCTATGAATAGTAGTAAAAAGATAAAGCAATCCTCTAGGAGATTTAATATTTTGAACCATGTTGGCGTTAATGGGTAACCTCAACACTCAAAAATAATAATACATTTTTGTTGGTTTGAATACAAAATATGCCAAAACTATAGAGTTATTTACAAACCCAAGTTCATTGGTAAATAATAAAATGAGCTTGATCATGTATTACTTCCTCCTTTCTCATTATTATTTACCTTCTCTATTACATTATTATTCTACTTATAATACACTGCCTTCATTGCCTTCTTTTTCATGAATCCAAGTAAGAACAAATGAAATAACAGTGGTGATAAGTAAAATTCTTACTAGATGCCAAATATGCAGCCATAAATGCATTATATTTTGATAGCCTCTGATATACCCTTTGTGCCAAATGCATTAAAATGAGGATCAAGATCTCTTCAAATACCTAATTTCATGAAAAAAATCCACAAAAAATTAGAATCTTACATGTATTGTGGAGAGAAAAAATGTTTTAATGGTGGCAGAAGGATTCAAAACCTCAATCTCTTTTTGGTGCATATATTCCTATGATAAACATGAGACTCACATTAGATGAAACCTACACACTATATCTCCTCCTTAAGTTCACCATGAACAAATGCACTCTTCACATCCAACTGATGAACATCCCAATAATGTGTTGTGGCAATGACAAGAGTGAGTCGAATTGAGTTCATTTTGGTAATTAAGAAAAAAGTCTTGATATAGTCAATGTTAGGTACCTAATAAAAACCCTTTTGTACTAAACATGCTTTGAACTTATCTATAGACCCATCTACTACAATTTTTTATTGATATATCCATTTAATTAAAACAAGTTTTCTTCCCTTGTGAAGAGGGACTAAATCCCAAGTGTTATTCCTAATCAAAGAACCATACTCCTCTTTCATAGAAATATCCCACTCAAGTCAGATGCCTCAAAAAACAATTATGGATCAGAAGCAGTTGAAATTAATGTATGCAAGACATTATAGAATAATGAATGTGTCTACATGGTGTCAAATAGATCTCCAACCCAATGGCCAACACTTTATAGTGTTTATCTATCCTGAATATGACCAGATGTCAGAGAGTCAGGAGGTGATTCCTCATCCTTTAAAGTTTACTTGGGAGAAAGATGGGCTAAGTCCCCATTACTAATATCATCCTTAAAACTAGAAGAAGAATCTAGATCTTCAAGAAGCTACTTAGGTGGATCTGAATCATGAAAAATATCATCAAATCCTATAGAGTCCAAGGAAGAGGGAAAAGTGTCAAGTGTGGAGTTTGAAGGACCCTCATGAAAATCAACACTTCTCTCAATGAATAACTAATGAGCAATGGGATGGAGAATCCTTTATCCCTAAACACCCTCAAGATATCCAACAAAGATGCAAGACTGACTCTGAGGTTCCATTTCTTTATGTTTATTCTTAAGAATTTGGGCCATAGTAGGAGATCTAAATACTCAAAAGTGATTAATTATGGGTTTTTAAATGCTTCATGCCTCAAAAGGAGTGACCCCTTTCAATAATTTATGATGAACATAATTCTAGATATAACAAGTATAGATGATGTCTTCAACCCAATATTGAGGTGCAATATATTTGGAGTGTATCATATATTTTTCTAATTCCTTTAAGGACATATTATCACATTATATAATATCATTCTTTGAAGGACTATATGAAACTGTACATTGTAGTTCAATCCCCTTTGAAGTGTAAAATTTCTCAAAATGATAGTTGACATACTTATCACCATTGTCCATGCATAGAATCTTGATGGCTTTACCTGACTATTTTTATATAAGGGCCTTGAAGTCTTGAAATTGATCAAAGACCTCAAACTTCTACTTAAGAAAATGTGCCCAATTATAAATTGAAAAATCATCAATGAAGGTAAGAATATATCTGATATTATTAAATGAAGGATGTAGAAAAAGACTAGAATATAACTATGGACTAGGTCCAAAATTTGTGTAGCTCTTCATGATTTGCCTTTGTCATACTTCTCTTTAGTATGATTACCAAGTATGGAACCCTAACAAATGTTTTATAAAACTAGACATGAGGCAACCCTAAAACCATATCATTACAATTGAGTATCTCCAAGTAGTGATAGTTTATAAGGTCGGATCACTCATGCCATAATTTACTCACCCCATATGTATGAGTGAGTAGAGAAGTAGAGTATTGATCTGGAAAAAAATTTGAGAAAGTGTACAACCATAACTAGTGATATATTTTTCCAACTACAAATGTAGCATCACTATGTAGTTCCCTAATAACCATAAAATTAGGTGTGCACTCAACTCTCTTGCCTAGACTGATGTGAGTGATTTGATAAACATATAATATATTAGTTGATAATGAGGGAACACATAGAACATCATGAAATGTCTTATCACTCACTTAAACATACCCTTTCCCATTAACTTCTATGAAATTGTCATCACTCAAAAAAATGGAAGGCATAAAGTAAGGCTCCAAAGACAAGAAAAGATCATGAGATGAAGCCATGTGGTGTGAGGCACCAGAATAAATTACCCATGTGGAAGGTTGGAATGCAATTTCAATAAGGTCCTTACCCTTACCTTTTCCATTATTATTTTCTTTTTCCTTGTAATACTCTTGTGTTAATGAACTTTGTTTAACTGAATCAAGGAGATTAATGTTGTTTTTATTAAGCATATTACTCAGTTGATCAATTTGTTTCTTCATACATTTGGTTTCAGCATGCCTAATTTTATTATAGTAGGTACATGTGTGCCTCTCTTTCTTAGGTTTATTGTCTAAATCATAGGTCTCAATAGATGATTTGGACCTAGCATCAGTTTTTTGACCCTTTCTTTGCTCATGGTACTTATTATTCTATTTCTTATCCTTATTGTTGAAAGACTTTTATTTGTGATGACTCATAATTAAGGCATGTGATTTAGATGACTTCATTATATCCATTTGAATAAGCCTATATTTCTCCTGAGTCAAGTTAGAATCAAAATCATCCAAGGATAGCATGGTCCATGAAGCTCAAAGGGCACGCTTGGTGGAGTAGAAGGTAAAAATGAAGATAGAAAGTTAGAACCCAATTTGCCAAGGATTGAAAGAATCAATTATTCATCCTAGTTTTCAATGTTACATAGTTTCAACTGTAATCTAAGTCATTTTAATTTGGTGAATAAGTCATGTATAACGTTAAAATTATCTAAACTCAAACTGATGAGTTCATTCTCTAACTCATGAACCCTCATCACATCCTACTTCTCAAATATTTTTTCTAGTATGGTCCAAACCTCATTAGGAGTATGTTTAGATTTAATGTGAAAGAGCAATTTAGGAGAAACTAACATGCATTATAGATTTTAGGTCTCATCACATCTATTAAACCACTTCACCTTATCTACATCAAGTGTTGGTTTTGTTTCAGTTTCCATCATGATTCAGTGTAAACCTTTACTCCTCAAGTAGATTTGTAATATTGTTTTCCACTCATCATAGTTGAATGGTGTAAGAAGCAGAACTATATTATGATCCATAATTTTAAAAGGTGGTATATGTTGAAATAATAGTGTAAAATAAATAAATAAATGAAACCCCTAAACTTAGAGAGGTTCAATTTTATAAGGCCTAAGAATAGATTTAATGCGTAGGTCTCAAAAAACTTGGACTTTCATAAAAAATGTGTCTAAAAAAGACTCCATCTTGTAAAAAATAATCATCTTGAAAAATATTTAGACCCAAAATTTAAGCCCCCTTGTGTTGGTTGTGACCAAAGGCTAAAATATAATATGACCAGGGTTTAATCCCTAGGATGAATTCCCCTAGTCACCTAGATGATGTCAATTTACAATTTTTGTAATGAATGATGTTCCTTGATAGCTTAAATTTGATGTGTGCACACATGTCACTATATGCAAACAAAGGAGTGTCAAAATCTAGAAGAGGTAGAAACTAGGAGGTTTTCATGTAAGAGGCAAAATCTAATGAGTGTTTAAGCAAGTGGTAGGTTCTATAAATTGTCTGAGTAGGTGGTAGATTTTGTCAAGTTTTAAGGCAAATGGTGGGTTTCACCAAGTGTCAAAGAGGTGGTAGGTCCCAACTATTGTCCATTCAGGGCTTGGGTTCTAACACTTATCCAATTAGGGCTCAAATTCTAATGTCTATCCAAGTAGGGCTCAAATTTAGATGCCTATCTAAATACGGCTTAATATTTGACATCTTTTTAGGTAGGGATCAGGTTCTATCATATGTTTAGGTGAGGCTCATGTTTTAAGGGTTGTCTAAGTAGGCCTTAGGTTCTAAGAGATGTCTGAGCAAGGTCAAAATTATAACAAGTAAACATTAGGTTCTAAGAGATGTCTGAGTAAGGTCAAAAGTCTACTAAGCCTTGTAAATCCACTAAGTGCACGGGGAGGGGTTAGGATCCATCTAATGTCCAAGCAAGGTTCATAATCCATCTTATGTTTGTGTAGGGGAAAAATTTCACCAAGCCTTGAAAACACCCAAAATATTCAAATCTAGTACTAAAATGTAAAAATGTAAAATAACCCACTAAGTTTATTGATAAACCAAAAACTTAGAAATGTTTTTCCTACAAGTCTCATTCCATGCAGATTTTTGTAGATTCTAAGAAAACCCTTCAAACCCTATAAAAAAGGTTGAAATCAACTATCATGAAGCTAGGTCATATTTACAATTGATCCTATAGTTTTGGTACCTTTTGAATCTAATGGCAAGTGTCATTTTCCATGAAAAATAGTGATTAATATTTGACCTATAAAAAATGCCCTTTCCCTTATTTTTTTGAATTGGATCAATAAAATATCCTAGAAGGGTAAAATATGAGAAATGATGAATATACAATATGCAAGGTCAAAGAATGCCAATTCTATGACATGCAAGCTAAAAACTCAATATTTCACAATAAAATCTATGGAATTTGGATATAGAATAACTTTGATCCATGTAAGAGTGATCCATAATTGAGGATTGGGAGTGGATATACATGAATGCATGAATCTCAGTAATATGCAAAATAAATATGTAGAAGAAATAACCTATTGTAGAAGCAAAATCAAACATGAGTAATAAAAAGCTTGTCTTCAACAATCAAAGATTGTATTATGATCATTAGCTAAATTATATTTAGGAAAGGTACTTTTATAGAGAAGCAAAAACCAACTCAAAATTATAAAATAGGTTAAGCCCTAATTTTTTAAATGGCCTAATATGACACCTGAGCAAGTTAAACAACATGTGTAGGAAAAACCATATAATGGTATAAAAAAATACACTAACAAGGTAGTGTATGTGATATAATTTTTGTATCTATGAAAGGTTTTGGATGTGTCACGTGATTATGCATAGGCATAGAAATCTATTGTAAACATTGTGTTACCCCCAAGGATAAAGGTGTAGATATATTAAAAGGATCAACAAAAGTAGTCATAACACCTATTGTAGGGTTAAAAATGTGAGAGTGGTTCTTTTTATGCATTTAAAGTATAACATTTTGCTTCTTGTGCCCTTTTAGAAGCTAAAAGGACTTCAATAATTTTGGGTATAACTAGTGGCATTTAACAGAGTCCTCAAAAATTTGATAAACATTGGACTTGTGCCTCATTTACCATTGAATTCATTAGGATGGATCTTATCTAAGCCTTCATGTGTATTTTATGCATTATGGTCATCCTGATTAGCTTGTTTATTATGATTATCTTCTTAAAAATATTCATGAACAATTTTTTCATCAAAATAAGAAAAACCAATTTTTTGTAATAGTAGAATCCATTTTAATAGTGGTCAAGGGAATTTTAATATGCTTGATCTGAATCTTAATTAACCTAACATTTTTTCTTAAAGGAATATAAGAAGAAATTTTTTTAGGTGGCATTGAAAGATAACATGGAAAATATGTTGCAAACAATGATAGTAAATGAAATGCTAGAAACAAAAATAATTTTTTTGTGTATGGAGATTAGTAAATTCTTATGAAATAAAGGTCAAAAGAAGATACTTTCAGTGTTAGATATCATATCCAAGGTCAAAATAAAATGCTTTGAGTGTCAAAAATTATATTTGGGGTTGACAACAAGTTATTTTAGTGTTAGATTTAGATCCAAGTTTGAAAGAAAATCCTTTTAGTGTTATATATTAAAGAATTTATCTAAACCTTAGGAATTTTTTTGAAAGCCTATAAGGTTAGAACCCTATAGGAAACTTAGGGTTTAATAATGTTTAATCAATAAATAAGTTCATTGATATTTTTTATAAATTTGGGATTAAAATGGAATTAAACCTAATTAAGATAAATTGATTAGAATAAATTATAATTTTGTAAATGACCTTTTAACAAAAAGAATGAAAGTAAAAGATTGAATTTGAAAATGTGAACAATATTGAAAGAAGGCTAACTATGAATTGAAAAGACAAAATTAACTATTTCTATCTATAAATTTACTATGCTTAACTAGCCAAAGGCATAAATAAGAAAATAAGCGAAAAATTTACAAGCATCAGAAGCATGAAATAAAACTATGAAATGATAAAATCAACAAATTGAGGACAATATAGACTCCCACTACTGTCCCATTTACTCTATCATAACCGTAATTTTTCCATAAAATTTAAAACTTATAACAATAGAGATTATGATCTAACTAATAATTCATAGGGAAGAAAATAAGAAAGAGGGGGATCCTAATGATTAGATGTTATAGGTTTCAGACATCATGATTGACATTGAGGAGATAGACAAGAATGTTGGCATCGAGTAGAATATTCTTAGTGAGGTGGAGCAGGTTAAAAAATAGAACATACAAATGAACATTCACATTATTGATAACAGGGAATGAATGAATTTGAATCCTATAGATAGTAAAGAGAAAACTCACATTGTTGATAAAAGGGAAGGAATGAATCCTATAGGTAGTAAAGAAAAGGATGACCATGTATAGATTAAAATAAGGGATCCTCATCTACAAGATTAGGTAGATTTTGAGCTAAATTCTTTTAAATATATTGCTAAAAACTAGTATAAATTTGAGATTTTGGAGGATGAGGTTAATATTCACAAGGCATTTCTATGCTAGTTCATGAAGGACCACTCTAAATTGAAATAAGAGGTTAACAACTTCAATAAAAAAGATGGTTGTATTATACTTAGGAGAAGGAAGTTGAAATGGCATCCCAGATTGAGACTTTGTTTGATAGAATTAATAGATTAGAGAATGAGAATACATAGGTCAAAGAAAAACTAAATCTACTAGTCTGTTACAATAAAGTAACAATGAATAATGTAATGTAGTCTATGGAGGGT